>KZ505846.1:462545-490797 GCA_002844005.1 Limosa lapponica baueri
CAGGATGCCATTGGTCTTCTTGGCCGCAAGGGCACATTGCTGGCTCATGGTCATCCTATTGTCCACCAGGACTCCCAGGTCTTTTTCCTCAGAGGTGCTCTCCAGCAAGTCAGCCCCCAACCTGTACTGGTGCTTGGGGTTATTCCTCCCTGGGTGCAGCACTCTACACTTGCCCTTGTTGAATGTCATTATGTTTCTCTCTGCCCAACTCTCCAGCCTGTCCAGATCTCACTGTACGGCAGCACAGCCTTCTGGGGTGTCAGCCACCCCTCCTAGTTTTGTATCATCAGGAAACTTGCTGAGGGTACATTCCATCCCTTCCTCCAGGTCATTGATGAATATATTGAAGAGGACTGGACCCAGTACTGACCCCTGGGGAACACCACTTGTTACAGACTTCCAGCTGTATTCTGTGCCCCTAATCACGACCCTCTGAGCTCTCTCTCCATGCTCTCCACCTGGTCATTGACATGGAGGGCAACACCCCCTCCTCATTTCCCCTTCCCGTCCTTCCTGAAGAGCCTGTATCCCTCCATTCCAACACTCCAGTCATAGGAGTCATCCCACCACATCTACATGATGCAATGTGATCATAGCCCTGGAAGTGTACACGTCTTTAACTCCTCTTGCTTATTCCCCATGCTACGTGCATTTGCATAGAGGTACTTCAGCTGGGAACCCGATGGATCTGACTTACTGTCTGGGGTGGTTGCATCTCCTTCGTGCTGCTCTTCAGGTGGTCTTCCTTTAAGTGTTTTATCTGTGACTCCCCAGTTCCTATTGCCTCAGGAGCCCCTGGCTCATCTGCGTAAGACTTCCAGTGTGCTGCAACATACGCAGCACATCTCAGAGCAACAAGTTGAGGGCCTTTGCTAGTGACCCATCCCCCAGACCTTGGAGTATCATCCCTTGGCTTTTCACAAGCAAGCCTGATAACATCCCTTTTCCCCTAACAGCTATATACTGCTGAATTAGACAGTTGAGTTTATTTGTTAATAAAAACAAATTCTTTATGGAAGACTTTGGGCAAATGTACTGTTCCTGTGTAGTGATGCATGTATTGTTATTGACTTGTTATTCACAGGACTTTGTATTCTGTTACCCATCACTTGAACCATTCATTTACTGCACTTTCAGTTAGCTAATCCAGATTTCTAGATGTTCAAACTGGTGGTATAGTTGTCTCTCTGTATGATGCAGAATTCAGAAAAATATCCGTAGTATTTTTTAATCTATGCTTACTTGAAACCTTTTACTGTTATCATTAAATTTTTCTAGAAGTTCAGTCTTTATGATTATGAAAGGATCAATAAAAAAGATAAAAATAAACTATTTTAGGTTTAATAAAGAGGATACATTGTTTTTGTTTGCAAGAAGTTTCTTATCCATGCTTTTTCAAGTATATAATCATAGCTTTTGGCTGAAATGGAGTATTATGTTTGTTTTTTCCTATTAAAGTCCCGGTGTAGTAATAAAATGTCCCTGTGCAAGCTAAGTAGCTCTTAGTTGCAATCTGTTTAATATGAATACGTGATAGTACCACACTACATTTTGCTTTTATCTCTAATATGCACTTTTCTGATGAGTAAAGATCCTTGGTCTAAAAAGATACCCTGAACTAAATTCATCCCTCAAATGTGACTGTGATGGTTGTCTGGGGCACTGATTGCTATAGAAAAAAAAGTCTTATTAATTTCTTCTTGTAAATGCAATCATGCTTCTGAAAGTTGTTTGTCTCCTAAATCAGGAGCATTGCTTCAGAATCAGGGACATCTCCTGGACCATGCTTTTTGTAAAAATAAAAACTACCATAACAACTGTAGATTAATATCAGCATTAAGGTTGGAATTTTTCTCTCTTTTTGTTGTAACAAAATACTTGCCAGAAGTCAAGTTCCAAAAGTTGTAATTTATTCTAAAATTGGCAAAACGGAAATCCCGTTTCTCTGTTCATTCAGTTTCATCCATTTCCACTGGGGAATATTTGAAGTGATTCAGGTTGTAAAGCTTATGGTGAGAGAGCAGCTGAATCCTATTAGAAAACTGACAAGCTGTTTGTCCAGACAGGACTCTTGTCAACCCAAGTTTGTCTGTTCACTGACATTCAGGCTGGGGAATGTGATGGGAGGTGATTGATGCATGATCTCCACATTCGTTTCTCATTCTGCCTAGTGAGTCAACAACTTGTCAGTGTGAGAAGATAAGCATGTTATAGGGTAAGATGCTGGTCCCACAGATAAGCAGGAAGGATTTGGCTGTCACCTATGGAAAATTTAGTCTTTAGGTAGGTAGTGAGATATTCACAGTTGGCAGAATTTGCTGCGTGTTTCAAGGTAGAAACAGACCCTTCTAAGAGAAGAACTTAACCTGATTTTATATTAACAGTTACCTTCATTTTCAGCAAAAAATTTCTTAAGGTAATTTAGAACTCCGGATATGTGGGAAATGAGCTATATACTGCTGAATTAGAAAGGTTTTAAAGAAAATTGGCTGAATAGCTATATTAACTGAGTTTGACTCTGGAATTTATATTTGAAAAACATTTTATCCAAGGGGTTTGTTAGCAAAGACAGTAATTTTGAAGGACAGGTGGTAAACAAGACTAATGAGAAGAACTGGATGGTGAAGCAGCATAGTTTGCAGTTTCTGTGCATTTTGTAAAAACAGATGTGAAGTATAAACACAATGTTTCAGCATCTGAATATATAGTTTAAGTAGATGTCTCCCTCCCTAAGATGAGGCTAAGCCTATGTGGACTGAAAGGTTACAAGGAGTCTTTCAACTTCTTTTTAAGGCTAGGCATGATTGCTGAAACTCTAAGACTAGAAGAGTTCCTTTACTCCCACCTCCCCTTTTTTTTTACAGAGAGACATAGGACATACCATCTAAGGAAGACTAGCTAAAGAGTATGACTGCAGCTTGATTTTCACACAGCTAGTGAAGGGAATATATGCAAGTCAGTTTTCAGAATCAAATAATAAAACAAAAATTGATGAAGAACTCGAAGAATATCCTGAGTTTGAAGGGGCCCACGAGGATCATTGAGTCCTCCTCCTAACTCCACACAGGGCAACCTAGAAGTTAAACCATATGTCTAAGAGTGTTGTCCAAATGATTCTTGGGTATTAGAGTTGGAGCCATGACCAGTTCCCTGGGGAACGTGTTCCGGTGCTTGATCATGCTCTCAGTAAAGACCTTTTTCCTAATATCCAGTCTTAACTTCTATGATGTAGCTTTAAGCCATTCCCTTTTGTCCTACTACCACACCCCAGAAAGATCTCATCTTTCTGCTCCCTCTCTGCTCCCTTTCATGAGGAAGTTGTAGACAGCAATGAGATCACCTGTCAGTATCTTCTTCTGTAATCTGAACACATTTAATATCCTCAGCAGCTCCTCGTAAGTCTTGCTCTCTACTTCTTTCACCATCTTTGTTGCTCGTCTTTGGACAAATTCTAGTATCTTATATTGTGGAGTCCGACACTACATACAGTACTTGAAGTGGGAGTGCTGTCTACAAAAGCAAAATTGATTAAGAACTTGAAGGAAAAGGCAAAGAAGAATCCCCCCTACCAAACGTTAAATGTGCTCTCTCTGTTAACATTTTTGTCATATCAAAGTTAAGTATTTTTTCAAAAACTTCTCAGTTTTGAAGACATTTCTTTAAATTTTGGTGAATACTTGTAATTTTACAACTTTGTATGTTTGCCATTTGTTAGTTTTTCTTTCCAGATCTTTTATCTTAAGAAATGTATCAGCCTTACAAGCTTTCTTCTAAGTCAGAAAAGTAAGTTATTTTCTCTAAGTATTTGCCTTAAAGTAGAACTGTGTAAAATGTCTCACTTGAAAACTCACAAAAGTTTACCTTTTTTCTTTTCAAGTAGAAAACCTTTTTTTTTTCTTTCTTTTAACTTTATCTGATTTCCATAACGCATTTTGCATCTTCAGTTCAATTTGTTGCCAGCTCGCAGAGACTGGAAATTCAGACTGTTCTTAATACTTGTGGTAGGATGAATTCTCGAAATAATATTTCCAGCTGTGCTGCTTCTGAACAAAACTGTGGGTCAGAAGGTAAAAGGTGACAATGTCACCTGGCATGCTTCCCAGCACTTTGGCAAAGGGTGCTTCTGCTTGCCAAAGCCTATCTGACTAAATCTGAGCCTGGGAGAGGACCTGTCTCTTTGCTGGTGTGAAAGGTCGGAGAAGACCTCATGTCTACTCACCAGCAGGGACCTCTGCCTTCCAGAGGCTTTGTTCAGCTGCCTAGCTCAGAATGCTTCTCGTTCTTGGTTTGCTCTAAAAATATTTTTATAGCACCAGAAATTAATTTAATTTGTGAAGTTTGAGGCTCGCATTTTTTAAAGTTATATAAAGTCCCCTGGGAAACTTCTTCCAAGGCCCTGATTTAGTGTTTGTGTTCGCTGGCATATACTTCCCTTCAGGCTGCTAGTACTGCTGCCTTGCCAAGGCTGTCTCCCACTTCCTCCCTTTCCTAATGCTTTACTAAACATGGATAAACAGTAACTCATATAAGATGGTTCTCTGAGGGCACTAAACTCTTGCCAGTAGCACATCTTTGCCAGAAGGGTTATATTTTTGAATTACAGATGACAAAACATCCCTGTCCAGATGAACTGAAAACAATGACAGAGGACTGGGAAACAGAGTTTTCCCCACATCTGTTTAGTGATTCACTCATTTTCTCTTCCAGTACTAACTTAGTTACCTCTCTAGTGCCTTCACATTTTTTCACGTCAGGTTTTTTTGGGTGGGATAATTTATGTTAAAAAAACCATCACTTTAATTTTAAAGATTTTAAAATTAATTTTAAAAACATCAGTTTAATTTTAAAAATAAAAAAGAAAATCTAGATTTCTTTTTTTTATCTCCACAGACTGGCAATTTAATTTTGTAATTTGCAGTTTTAAGTTCAGATATTCTGTGTACCTTTAAACTGATGATTGTCTGAGGAGATTTTCTGGTGGTAATAGCAAAGTGCATGTATGCATATAGAACCATTAAAAAAACATGATTACTCTTTGTAAAAATGGTGGCAAAAGACGACTTTTTTTCTTGTTAAAAACACTGCGTATCCTTGTAATGCTTTCCAGCACAGTAAAACTGTGATCAGGCTGGAGTCAGTTGGATTTCCTGTTTGAAGTATTTAACTGAGTTGATGGCAGAGCATAAATTGTTAGAATATTTTGGTATTAGGAAAATTTATTTCCTGTCTGCATGGGTAAATAATTTGACCCTCCAAACACTTTTGATATAAATTAAATTTAGAGTCAGTGTAGAGGTCTGCCTGAGTTAAACTGAAACATGAAGGCTTTTCTTTGTCTTTCACCTTAATATTCATTTCAGCTGGCACAACTTAGAACAAGTCTATGGCTGCTCTATCTACCCTTGTTTTGCTTGTGTCTTACTCTTTGACAGACAGGAGGAGACAGAAAACACAGAAGGGCATGTTTGTCCCAAAAAGACTGCTTAGAATTTGTTTTCAGCCCTCGGTATGGTTATGAATAGCTATTTTTCATTCATCGTTTCATCAGAAAATTATTAGTGAATAAAGTCCCTCTGCGTAGTGAGGTCCAATGTCTATTTCTAACATATTTTCCTACATTTCTTGAATTGAAGTGCAATATGCATAAAGCTAATACATGTTTGCTGAGTCAGGAGCTAGCTGAGCATTATTTTGACCAGTGCAATGTAATAAACGAAGGCTTTAATTATAATACTAGAATTAATCTGTTGTGTAGAAAAGGCTATGGTTTTGATTATCTGAAAATTAATTCATTTAGGTTTTCACAATATAAAGAAATGTGACATAGCAGTAATACCAACAGAAAGCTTTTTAGTTATAAAAAAAAAATCCTAGTAACTGAAATAGTAAGTGAATTAATATAGATTACACAAGTAATTTCTTAGGTATAAGCTTATTTTGTAATTAAAAGTCTTTCTAGTCATACTACTGATGCATAACATTTTTATAATTAATGCAATGCTCATAACCAGGTTTAATTAGTATACTTCTAACATAATTTGTTGCATAAGCCAAAAATCACAATATTTAACAGCAAGGTCAGATGTTGTTTCTTATGGTTTATTTTTCAACATCTAAAGAAAGAGTATTAAAATTCATAATATGTATCCAATCTTTCTTTTTTCTTTGATAAACATTTAAAGACAAAATTGCAACCAAAAATAGGATTTTCTGTTTCTTTTCACAGTCTAGATGTTTGGACTATTCTGGAGGGATGAATCTGTGACTACAGCAGAACCTAAACTGTGAAATTCATTCTGTTAAGACTGGAATGACTAAAGGCCTTCCTTCTCAAGGCTAAAAGCAAAGCTGATTTTTCAGTGTGGCAGTCCTCCCTCAGTGAGTAATTCCCAGAAATGTACATTAGCATTCTAGCACCTTACCTTCTCCCAATGAGCTAATCAAGCTCACTCTCTCCAGCAGGCTGGGAAAAAGAAAAGTGTATACTTGTAGATAATAGGAATGTGCTTGGAGTGATGGTGCTCTATGCATAACCAAGCACCAAGTATTTGCCATAAAGCTGGTGACTATAAACTGTTTGTTGTGATTGCCTGGAAGGCTTGTTGTGATTTATTGGTGTAAAACACATTTGTAGCTGTCTGACCTTGTGGAGACTGTGATACCTGGAGCACAGAGAATGTCAGTGTTGCCAGACTAAACATGGAGAAGTACTTTGAACCAGAGAGACCAGGGTCTAGATGGCAGGCAGTGGCAGGGAGGAGGGAGAAAAGATCAGGTCTCAAATTTGGCAGTAATGGCTATATTCTATTAGGCATTAGTTCTGATAGACTAAGAGATTTCTTTCTCTTAGATAAAAGGCTTGAGTTATTTTTTTTCCTGGTCTAGCACCTAATTTGTCTTCCATGTATCAACACAATGAGGAAAGACTATTGAAAACAAAATCTATTTCTTCTCTCCTCTGAATGCAAGTGTATGTGGACTCTCCAACCTCTCCTCCTGTATCTCAGCAGGTTTTTATGTTAGTAATTGCTCCAGCCTGGGGTCCCTCCCACAGGACATGATCTCTCATGAACATCTCCACTGTGGGTCCTTCCCACAGGATGCAGTTCTTCAAGAAGTGCTCTAGCAAGGGTCCTTTACAGGGGGTACAGTCCTTCAGGAAATGCCTAAGTACTTTAGCACACAGCTTGATACCAATTCTGTCCTCATTCTCTACCTGCTTGGAAGATCATGTTGGTTTTGGGAAGGTCCACCAAGTCTTTGTGTAATGGATTTTGATCAGGCAGGTGTTAGCATATTTGCATATTCAACTCCATGTTTAGTATCTGGGTGCTTCAGAAAAGGTCTTTTTTTTATTAAAACAAAACAAACAATCCCAATAAAACACCCACAAGGATTAGTTCTCCGGCTTGACAACTAGCAGATTAGTTAGGAAACTGGCTGGGCCTTGAGAAAAGCAAGAGGAGTTGGTAGCTAAGCTCACTTTTTTGCGTATGCTATATAGTGTGAACCAGCAGAGGGGGATAGGCATCAGTGAGGAAATACTTGTGTCATTTGAAGAGACCAAATGAACATCCCACTTCTCAGTATTCTACAAATGGAGGAGTAACTTCAGTGGTTAGTATGGTAGCTATTTAAAGGAGAGTTCCTCTTGGTTGCTACAAAGTTTGGAGGATTTAAAGTGCTTTCCAGTGGGAATTATAGTTTGAGTTGCTTACAGTATTAATGCTTCTTATCTCACTTACATAAAAATATCATGCTATTAATAAGCTTATTTCAGGATGTAACAGTATTTTGGTAGGGGAATATGTAGGTAGGGCAGGGTTCTCCTTCCTGCTCTATTTTGGGTACAGTATTTCAGCACAGGAAATCACAGGGCCTTACAACAATGGCATGGAGCTCACAGCAGGATGGGTTGCAGACAGCGAAGTAGAGCATATCAGCATCTAGTAATCTGGTAGTATGGCAGCTTGGAGTTTTGATATTACACATCAGTAGTACATAACTAGGCATTGATCTGCAGACTGTACTGTGGTGAGAGTATCTCCTCTTCTTAGACAAGATAAAACTCTTCAGTGCTTGACAGGGAGGGAGGAAACACAAAGACAAAACTAGTCCAGTGCCACATTTTGGTCTTGCAGGTACTACTTAACCAAAGAAATGTGTTGGTTTTGCCTTGTCCACATTGCTGACATCCTCATACCTCATAGCTGGGATTGTGAGGTGCCTTGCTATGAACCATGATAAAAGGAGATTCACCACAGAAAACCTGCTGGTTCTTGTCTTGGGGGAGCAGCTTACACTGCTTCCTTTGACAAACTCTTTCACGCTTACCCAAAACTTTTCTGCCCCTGCAACTGCTAATATACTAATGTTTATAATTGCATAAAAAATGCAACTAAAAACAAGAAAAAAAAGCTCTGTACTGCTAATCAATGTTATATACTGGAAGAAGAGAACTTAGATGAAATACAAGGCCAGCTTCCCAGTGAAGATGATAATCATTTCTTCTGGGAAATGAGATGGAATGGGGTTTTTTGTTTGCTTGTATTTTGTGTTGTGGCGTTTTTTGCAAACACTGTATGATCAGCAGAAGAGAACCTGCTTTATCCTAAAAAAAAAAATAATAAAAAAATTTTCAAAACAGCACAGCCACTTACAAAGTTTTCACTATACAAAACAATTCCTATATTCCGTAAGTCTTTTTTCTATTTTTCTCATAAGGGTAGGCTATAAAACTGAAATACTGTCTGTTTACAATCTCCCAATATTAAAATGTCTGAAGAGAAAATGTGATAGTACTGGGTATTTTGCTGTTAAGAAGCAGAAGCTTTCCTGCTATGCTATATAGGAGCTTTTTTGGTTTTGTTGGTTTTATCTTTCTTTTTTAAATTTGGAATAAATTTCCCTTCAATATTTTAAGTATACGAAAGATAATGGAAATAAATTCACAGCCAATTAGCAAACTTTTTTTTTTTAAATATATGTATACATTTTTAATTGGAAAGTTTGCTCTTAGCTTTTTCAAATGTACTTTCTTTTGGCAAATTTTGTTGAACACTTGCCAGGTTTTTTGTAAAAAAACCCTAATTACTTAGAAAAAGTATGCATAAATGTGCTTTAAAAATGTTGAGGCTTTTCGGTAGCAGACTTGCAGTAATTGACTCATGTTTTTATTCATTGCAAATGCAAGGTATGTATAATGTTAGCTGACTGGCATAGTTACAGCTAGCACTTTTCAACTGAGGAGTACTGTTTAGTTAATCTGTGGAAATTAGGTCACATGTGATTGTGTAAATGTATCTTGCTGTTTATTCATAGAACAGGATTTTTCTTTTTCTGATGAGTGTTAAATATAGTTCAGCTTGCTGCCAGATGTTTATGAAAAGAGGGCAGAAATTAGTTCACATATACATTTGTGGTTCTGTAATACCAATAGCTTCTCAGCTCCCAGATCAGGTTTCCTGTGTGATCTCATCCTTACATGATTGGCTTCTAATGACCTCAGTAAAAAATAAAAAAAATCTCAAACCATGAAGCAACATACTGTTGCTAAGGAGTAGTTGCACTTAGGCTATGCTTGCAATGTAACATTCCTCGTCTCAGCAGCACTTTTCACTCCACTGAGAAAGATGTACGAAGTCAAATCCATACATACGGAAAAAATAATTTTTGTTTTGTCATGACAAAAGCACTGGTCAGTTTTCTTTAACAAAGTTTTCTGAATCTTGAGAATCTTGCACTGAGTTGTAAATCCTTTAAAAACAGCGTCATGCAAGATACTGGAAAAATACAACTAGTAAAAGCAAACATATTTCAAATCAAAAAAACAAAAGCAGAGTTCGTAACTATGCACGTCTATATACACACTGTCTAAACCAGAGTATGAATGCCATGTTAAAAGGCTGTGAAATGAATATGTTCCCAAGGCAGGAAGCAAATTTCAGAGAAAATGCTGAAGTTGAAATCCTGTCAGAATTTGCCTCGTCTTAAACAGATCAGCATTTTACATTCATCATGTGGTCAGATTGTATTTTGAAAAACATTTCATATGTTATTGCTAAAGATATGCTTAGGTTGGCATGTTTCAGTTAGGGAGGATTTCAGTCACAGTACCTGACCTTTTTCCTGGTCAAGCCAAATTGACCTCTGTAATTGGTTTAGTCTTTTATATTACATTGACTACATTTTTCCAGGCCATTTGTGACAGAGTGAAAAATACCTTCTCACTACTTGTTTTTCTTCTAGTGCTTCAAGAGAATAAGATATAAAGTATGGTAAAGATCCTTACTCTTTGATAAAATGCACATCAAGAAGGGAAGAAGTCACAAAAAACCAAAACTGGTGGAAGCCAATAGTCAGTCAGTCTCTGTGTTATGTTGAGGTTAGATTACTGCATGCTCCAATGTGCAATTTTTCTTTACACACAAGTAGTAACTTTGCCTTCGAATTTTACGTACAGACAAAATGTGCATTTAGCCTCATGAAATTGCAGTTATGTTCTTTGCTGGTTCTGAGATGTTTGCTTTCATGTATGAACTGACTCTAATGAACTAAATTAGTTCCATTTACTTCTTAATTTAAAATTTCTAACATTTGCAGTGAGATTTTAGACAGTAACTATGACATGACCTACGAAGACAGTTAACCTTTTGTATGTCATGCAAATTATCTTACTGGTGTTGAAGAATTTGTACATCCCATAGCTGGTTTGCTCGAGCGCTGATCTTGCTTCCAGTGCACGAGAACAGGAAGGAGAGAGAGAGGACGAACAAATGACCTGTCAGTTCAGTGACGCGATTTCAAGGTGTAGTCTCATGTGATTGTTGCTGCATCTAGAATGAATCTTTATAGCAAAGATGATATGAATATATATCATTTTTTTTTATAAAAGGAAGATATATTTTCACTAAACCACACATTTCTGACTGATTTAAGAAACTGTAGAAGATACAGTAACTAGTCCTTCTAGCACCACACTGAGCTGTAAGTGTAAGTGTAGCTAGAGTCCTGCTCTCCAGCTGCTGTGCTTTCACCAGTACTGTAATCTTAATTTTTCAGGGTTATGTGTCAACTGCCTTTGACAAGCATAGAGTTCATTTGCATAATTAAATCAATCAGAGGAGTAATATTTCAAAATAAACAATGTATTTTCACTTTCATATCAGTATAAATCAGGCTTAATGCAACTAAGGTCAATACAGTTGTAGTTGTAATAGATTGATCTCCATAAAAGCATAGCCAAGTCCTTATTTTGATTTGTTTGCTGAATGATAAAGTACAGACCTCTGGATTTGATTTAGTTGCTAGTAATATAAAATCAACCTTAACTTACATACTTTATCTTCAGATTTAAATGAAGAATGATACAGTGATTAATAAAATATTTGTTTTAATCATAATTAGTACAATACCTAAGGTAAATTTTAATAGGATTTTAGGATTTTAATATGATATGCTAGGAAGAGGCCTCGTGCATTTCTTTCTTCTCCAAAGGAGAAAGCCTGAAAATCACTCACTAAACAATCAGTGTAATATTACATTTATGTCAGAAATTCTAACTTCTTTCTCCACTGAAAAAAGCAACCCAGTTCTCTCTGATATTATATGCTGTACTTCCATATGCAATGATTTTAAAACAGAAAATCCTTCTAAATTCCTGCCGTGTGCATTAGGTATTTCACATAATTAGGTCCTATCATCTATTCCGAATTTCTTTTCAGTACACAGGTTTTAAGAAATGAAATATAAGCTACTTGGCCATTTTTGCTCATTTGGATTTATTCAGTGATGATTCTGTCAGTCTTTTAATTTATTGGAGGCTGATTTTTCCTTTTATTCTTGAAGTATACTAGGGTTAATCTCGCTAAAATCAAATACTAAAGAATTGAACTCTGTGAGTCTGATCTTTATTTTTTCTTATAGTTAAGGAAGTCTATATTTGTGAGTCTACTTTGGTTTTACAAAACAATTTTATTTTTTTATTTTACTGGAAAAGGAGAAAGAAAGTATCGTTCTTAGTAGAATTTGTCCATTTAACATGCATTATGACCTCTGATCTGGTTATTATACTGGAAAATCTGTGCCCATAGTGTACACTACTTTGCATGCTACTTGAATAACTGCAAGACATTAAGTAATGCTTTGGGGAGTCAAAATCCATTGTAAATTATTTAACATGGGATATTATTGGGATATCAATTAAAGTTAATCCAGCAAGCTGAAGGGCAATTTAAAAACAGCCTAATTGACACTCACCCTGCATTGTCATAGTTTTTTAGTTTTGACTAACTATCTATTTATTACTCAACAAAGTGCAGAAGAGGCTTAGTAATTCAAAATGTAATTGGTTTTCGTAGAGAACAAAGGAGGAGGAAGAACTGGGGAAGGTTTAGCATACACATGCTAATGTGTTGTCCTCTGTATATGCAGATGCACAGTTTACTATGGCTTGATGCCAGAAAGCTCATAGCCCTAGCATTGTTAAATAAATATTTATGTTTTCATATATCCCAAGGTAAATATGATGGTTAGAGACGCACTCTTTCTGCTAAGAAGACCAAAAAATAAAAAGTTTTAAAGCTATGCCTAAAAACTTAAGAACAATTTGTTTCCAAACAGCTGGTCATGGGACTGTTTGGACTCCGTGTTTTTCCCATTTTTTTCTGAATTGTTTTTACAGATAATAATCTTGCAGCAGCTACTAAAGTTCTGCAAACTATGGGCTATTCTGGGATTTCCTTTGATGTCCTCATTAAAATTTGAAGATAAAAAATTTTTTTTGAAGGCAATATTATATAAAGAGAAACATTTTTCTTTTTAACCCAGTAATCTCTTTCATGAAAATATTTTTAATACCTGGAATATACGATGTACTCAGCATGCATATTTTCAGTCCTTTAAGACCAAGAAGTCAGTGGCATGATTCCTGAGTGTAAAGTTAAGCATATGCTTTTTTTTTTTTCAAGAAGTTTTTCGGCCCATCAGAATGACTTTCCTCAAGAAGTATCTAGTCCACATATGTTGAGGCCTTTTTTTATGGCACAGTTTAACACATTAGAGGACAAATAATGATTTTGGTTTACTACTGTAATAGTCAGAAGGACTGTTATTCGTGAACTTCTTGATCTATACTTTAACAAGTTAGATCTTCATCTCTGTTCAGGCTCTAACTGTGAAAGTGTGAATTTTGTTTCTGGGAAATGACTTTGACTTCTAAGGAAATTAGGAAGAGTTTGTTATTCAAGTGCTTCTTGATACATAGCATGCCTCCTCTAACTTATCCAGATATATTAAATTATGATGCTCTATTAACAACATTAGATGAACTGAGGAACATGGCTGAACCTGTTATGAGCTCATATTTTAGCCTGTAGTCATATTAAGTTTATGGGATCAACATTGAGGAGAACAGAACAAGACTGAAAGACCGCACAAGGCATTTCTGCTTCCTCCCAGCACAGGGACTGTGTATCATAAGGCCACCCAGACAAAAATCTAATAGTGAGAGAAAAAGAGAAAGAATGAGAGAGATATTGAAAGAAATTAAGAGACTAAGAAAGGAAGAAGGAAGGAAGAAAGAAAGGCAAGAATGGTAGAAGAAAGAGCAGGAAGGAGAGGAAGGAAATAAAATAAAATTAAAAAGAAGAGAAGAAAAGAGCAAGGAGGAAATGACAGGAGTGGAAGAGAAAAAGAAAGGTCCTCAGAAGCAGAAAACAACTTTAAGATGGGTACAACTGTATTTCATTCTACTAACCACTGACATTATGCTCCATATTTCATCTTTTGACACAGTTCTGTCAACCTGTCCAGACAGAAAGTGTCTTCTCCATAGATCCCTTAACCTCTTGCCTGTGATGTTTATCATGTTACTTTGGAAATGAAAAAAAAAATAATCAGAAATTCAAGACATGGCTTAAAAAAAATTATGATTTCTGATCTTCCAAAGAAAAAGTGACTATTTACCTTAAAGAGAGGATTTATATTAGTGAATGATGGCTTGCCTTGCAAAAGTTTTCAGTCAGGAGAGTGCAGGACAGGACCGCTAAGCAGCAAAATACTTACCATTCTCACTGTTTGCATCCAACTCTGAAGCACCTGTATTTCATTATAAAGCCCCTGTTGGAGTCTAGATTCCACGCAGGAGGTCAGTGTCTAGCACTCCATACAGATCCTCCTCACAAGGACTTTTTCTCTTGTTGACAAGTATATTGGGTTTGCATGGCAAGGTTTTGGCAGCAGGGGGGGCTAAGAGGTTGCTTCTGTGAGAAGCTTCTAGAAGTTTCCCCCATGTTCAATAAAACCAATGCCAGCTGGCTCCAAGACAGACTTGTTGCTGGCCAAAACTGAGCCCATCAGCAATGGTGGTACCACCTCTGTGGTAACATATTTAAGAAGGGGTGGGGCAAGGGGGGGAACTTGCTGTGGAACACCTCCTTGGGACAGAGGACTGAAAATATGTAAAAGAAACAACTCTGCATATGCCAAGGGCAGTGAAGAAAGAGGTGGAGGAGGTGCTCCAGGCACCAGAGCAGAGATTGCCCTGCAGCCCATGGTGAAAACCATGGTGAGGCAGGCTGTCCACCTGCAGCCCACAGAGGACCCCACATTGGAATAGGTTTGCTGGCAGGACTTGTGACCGTATAGGGGGCCCCACGCTGAAGCAGTCTGTTCCTGAAGGACTGCACCCTGTGGAAAGGACCCACGCTGGAGCAGTTTGTGAAGAACTGTAGCGCATGGGAAGGAGTCACATTTGAGAAGTTCATGGAGGGCTGTCTCCCATGGGAGGGACCCCTCACTGTATCAGGGGAAGAGTGTAAGGAGTCCTCCCTCTGAGGAGGAAGGAGCAGCAGAGACAATGTGTGATGAACTGACCACAACCCCTGTTCCCCATCCCCTGCACTGCTCAGAGGGAGGAGGTAGAGAAATTGGGAGTGAAGTTGAGCCAGGGAGAAAGGAGGAGTAGGAGGAAGGCATTTTAAGATTTGGTTTTATTTCTTATTACTTGACACTGATTTTGCTTGGTAATTATTTAAACTAATTTCCTCAAATCAAGTCTGTTTTGCTGAGTGATCTCTCCCTGTCCTTATCTTGACCCATAAGCCTTCTCTCCCCAGTTCAGTTGTGGAGTCGGAGTGACAGAGTGGCTTTGGTGGGCACCACCAATTTCAATTCACCACAATCAGAAATAATGGCTGTATGGCATGGGACTATTGCTCTACTGTCTGAGATCTGAATATGGTTTGAATAATTGGACAGGATGACTCTGCTCCTTGGCAACTGAGTTAAAAAAAAAATAAACAAGCGCTACTTTGTTTCATGTGTTGGCTTTTAACATAGATTATATTTTTAATACAAATTGTCTCGTTGGCAAATGTAGATGTTTATCAACTAATTAAAACAGTGGTTCCTTTTTCTTAAAGCAGTAACAAGGTTTCCCTCTGTCAGCTAGATTCTGTGAGAAATTCCATACATTGGACTTGAATGACACGCAGTATTCTACTTTCAGACTCTGAAATGAAAAGCATATGTATTTGTGTGTGTGTGTGTGTGGTGTGTATGTACAACAACTAATAAATCTATGAAGTTCTTTGAGTATTTAAAGAGGAATAAGTATCCTTAGGTCAGATAGTTTCAGCAGCTTTAATCTGTTCAGATTTTAAAAAAAAATCCTAAAGTAATTCTTTATGTATGATGTAACATATAAAAATAGTCTGTGCTGAGGTTTTTTTCACTGTAATACATGTATTTTATTTCCTTGTTCATGCTAAAGGTCATGCTGCAAAAATACTATTGCTTTTAGTCATTCTGAATGGGCTATGTGTGATGTTTGCTGGCTCGCATGATCTGTTTTCCTTTTAAGTGCAACAACTTTGTTAAGCAAATTGTTAAGCAATCTCTCCTTTTGGTTACATATTTTCTTACAAATTATGTGAAATATAAGATCCAACATTTCAGTAGTATCATCCTATTGTTTGATTTTAAGGTTTGGCTATTGGTATTGTGGAGATTTGGGGGTGGGGAAACGAGGGCAAAGAATTTGCTTTTTATGTTTCCTTCCTTCTCACTGTTATGCATTTCAATGACACCAGATTTTATATTAGTTAGAACTAAGGATTATCTTCACTGAGAATGGCTTTTGTACCCTTTCATTTGATTGGTTCATCCAGAAATCACCAAGAGGCTGCAGTGAATCACTCTGACTCATTACCTTCAAGTAATAGGTTAGACTTTTTGCAATTTCATCTGGCTGCAAATGGAATTTGAAACTTCTATTTTATCTTCCAAACATGAATTGACAAGAGTTTAAAATCAGAATAAAAATACCTTTTCTTGATGTGGCTAATATGGTCTTCAACAAATTTAAGATTGTGGGTTTCAGGTTTTGATGTGTTTTAATTTGATTGGAAGATTGTACTATAAAGAAGTACTATCATCGAAAAAAGGAAGGAGTATGAAACTGAGACTTCACTGTTCTATATTTACATCTCTGACAGGGTTAGTTATGTATTTGGCATAACAGATCCAACATGCTTTAATTTCCATCTATGAAATGGAAAAAATGCATAATAACATTATTTGCTATAAAAGTGTTATTCTGCTGTCAATGGGTTTTACAGAAATGGTTAATTGCAAGTAAACTAGCAGTTATAGAAGTTAAAACTCCAGCCTGGAGGATCTCTGGAAGTCATCCTCTGTGTGTGTGAGTGTCTAGGTCTGTGTGTAACTTTTAGCAGTTATTGTAAATTAGATATGAATGTTTAGGCCTTCAACATTCCACATCAAATTAAAACATTTGGCCCAAAAGTGATTAGCCATGTTAATGTGTTAAAGCAGTAGAGAGCTGGAATTAAAACCCAAGCTCTTTTTCTTACTGAACTACAGGCATAAGACAGTGTAGAGTGGCTTTAATGAGTGCTCCCCAGATAATTGATTAAATGAGTGATAGTTAACTGCATGCTTTGAATGAAATGGACATAATTTAACAAACACAACAGATTATTAGCTTATATAATTTTTATTTATTTATAATTTCATGACATGTATAACCAGTCACCTTTAAAGGAAACTCAATTCTTTTCTCTTCTCTTTTTTTTTTTTAATAAGTTTTCTTATGCGTTATGGAAACTACAGCATACTTGAAGTATACTTAACTTGTGGTATATTCTAATTATACTTGAACCATAATATACTTCATGTAGGATACTTCTTCCTAAATCCAGTTCAGGATAAATTGATTCCTTGAGATTTGAGAACTAATAATAACCTTTCTAAATTTATGATAATTAGTGTTGTTTAATGTGCAATTTCTATACATATGTCTAACTTATTTTGAAACGTTTGACTAAAATCTTATAGAAGTGAATTCCACAGGTTGATTATACAGTGCATTACATTAAAAAGTATTTCAAGTATCTCATTTATTGTTATTTAATTTCAAGCTTGTTTCTTTCATGCTGAGACTACCAAACTGAAATGACATTACTCTTTGTAACTTCTCAAATTGCTTTCAAGAGTCAGAACTAGAATACTGACAGGCTGTACCAGAAGATTTTTAAACACCCTGATTTTTAAGCACTTAAGTTAGCTTGTTTAGTTGATTATCAGTAGTATTGAAGAGGTGGTTGAATAGCAAATTGTTTTTCCTGCTGAAGATGGATGGTCTCATGGTACATTCAGATCAAAGTAGTGTGAATGGTATAGGAGAAAATAGTAAATTTATATTAATGCCTGTAGTAGCCAAAGTGACAGAAGAAGAAACTAACTGAAATAAATTCATAGGGGAGAAAAGTAAAACAAAATTAGGTATAAATCCTGTCTGTCCCAAAGGAACTAGGGACCTGATTCTATTTATATAATGGATATCAGGAAAAAATGAGAAAGGTTTTACTGCAAATAATTCTCACTGGAATACTGAACATATACTCAGATAATGAGATTTTCTTATAAGAATCTGCTGAAGACTAGCATATCATAAAGTCTTCATATGAACAAATGGAGAAAGCAGAAAGCATAAGAGATGTCTAAGTGCAAAGGTGGGCTAACGTTTGTGGTGAGGAAATACTACTACAGAGTAGTTACAAGAATATATATTTAGTATAGAAAGAGATCTGGCACTTGAAAAAAAATCTTCTTTTAATCTCTGTCATATAGATTTCTTATATGATCTTTGAAATTTTCTTAAGATGCTCAATGTCTTGATTTCTTACCTGTGACATAGGGATGCTACTTACCTGCAGGCACTGAGTGGTAAGGTATTGCTGTGAAACAAGTTTGAATAAAATTACATCCCCAAGAGTTAGGTCAATATCCTAGACATCATACTGTCAGGAGTGTATGTTTTATGTATTCAAGTGGACTCCCTTATTCTCATACTTAAAATTTCTTTCTGCACTTGTAAGCCTTCCTAACAAATGTTTAGCTGAAACTAATCGATCTCTGCAAACATTCTCTTTTGATAAATCATTATTTCCCTCGAAAAAATTTTTCTCCAGAGGTGCTAAAATGCACATAATGTGTATTGAAAACCATGTATTGATCAAAATATGATATGTAGCCCAATATAAGTGCTAAAATTTCCCCTCAGTATTTTCTACACAGAAATAACCTGACCTCCAACACTCCTGCCACTGCACTATGAGTTTTATTCTGAATCATGACAGATAGTTGTAATAAAACACGCCACAGTTTTGTGACATGCGCAAACATGCCAAACAAACATGTTTCAGACAACGAAACACATTTTCACTTCTGAAATGTGAGGTATCATTCTGCATTGTCTCACAGGTGAAAAATCAGAGTAGTAAGCCACTGTATCATCTAGTTCTCTGGACATGAGATTTTTAAAAAAAAACAGTATGAAGATAAAGTGAATAAAATAGGAGAATTTACCCTTTCTGTTGTTTTCCATGGTCTTCAGATTCTGAGGGACAGAAGATTTACAGTGGTAAATTTACAGTTGTTCCAGCCCATGAGAACAACACATTTAATTACAAGTATTCTTATTTTCATATACTTAGGTGACATGCTACAGCTGAATATTTTGCAATGTAGTAATTCCAAGAAGATTATTTAATATCATGCAAATTGATAGGCAATTCCCAAGGCTTTTACGAGCGAACAATATGTCTAAAGCAGATGGGACAAAAAAACGTTTGCTACCAGGTCAGATTGATGGGGTGCCTTGCATTCAGTTTTAGAAAATGTATTGCAGTATTGATATTAAATCTTGCTATGGAGGAAAGGATAAATTTAACGTCTATGTGGGTTGTCTGAAACAATGTTTACCTAATGTATTGACATAAATAAATTTTGTAGACAAAACAGACTGAGGACTTTTTCAGGATTTAATTTTTTTTTTCCCATGGGTTGAATAATTATTTCTATGTAAACGGAAAAAAAACCCAACAAACCAAACTTTCTTCTGTCAGAAAGTTTGTATATTTGCAGATTATATTTAAGCCTTGGATTACTTCATAAGGTTTTCACACTTCTTGTAGTTTTCTTCGTGAAGTACATTCTGATCATATGAAAAGTGAACATTTTTCATGCCAGCTTTTTAACTGAGCCCATTCACAATATGTCTTTGCTTATTAAAAGAGAAGAGATAGTGCTTTCTGTTCTAGAATGTATGCCTTTTTCCAGGGGCATCCTTTATATCTAGAAACATCACTCGTACTTCATCCCCTACCTCTTAGTTTGGACCTCTGATTATATTGCAGAAAGAATTTATTGAAGATCACACTTGCCTTTTCACCTGTAAAAGAAACCTTGTTCACAGTAAAATCAGTATGATGATGAAGAGGCTTTCTTACAGTCTGGTACTCAGAAGAATTTGTATTAGTATTACTTATTGAGGTACACACTCTCCTTTGTAATTTTAAAGCGTTAAATTGCTGATAAATCCTTAATCAATCAGAACTGTTAAGTAGGACTAACAACTGGTCTAACTACAAATACTGAAGAAAAGAAGTTCCCTGGGCGAACAGATACATATTGAGAATTCAGGGATAACCTGTGAAAAGTTGGAAGAAGATCTATTCATGTTTCTTCAGGTATCTATGCTCCTGCCCAGCAAGTTTTTCCTAAATAATCTGTCACCGGATGAAATCTGATGAGATATTTCCGTGTCTCAGCTCCATACCTGCAATATTTCTGCAACTGAGGAAATGAAAAGTTAGTCTAAAAGGAATAATTTTTTTTTCTCAGTGATAAGGCAGAAATAATTTGAAATAAACAGCTTTTTAGGGCCTTCTATGACCTTATATGATCACAGTTTTCATTTTAAAGTATGTTTCTACTCTGACAGGTGTCTGTGCTGAGTGTAAGTTATTCTTCAAGAAGTGATCTGTAAAGTAAATGAGCCCAATATCCAGCTAGGATGAAGTAAGAATGGTTACCAGTATGCTGCAGAGTAGATTCAGAAAGAAGGAATTTTTCTTTCTGTGAAATACTACACAATGGGAATAAAGTCACACCTACTGGATTTGGATTGGTTTACTGTGACCTGAGGTTCATTTACTTAATTCTGTTTTCCACTATCTTGGAATGTATCTAGATGAAATAAACAGTAGGATTTCAGAATTATTTAAAAAAAAAAAAAAGTTTTATTTTTTCTTTATTTCAATTGTTGTTGGTTTTGCCGATAAAAACAATCCCAACAAGAACTGAAATAATTTTTCTGTCAGCAGAAAGTTCCCTTAACCTTTTAAACAAGAAAAGAAATTGGATTCACAAACAGGATACTCACAGTGTTCCCAGCACAACACAGTGGGTTCTGTTCTGCCTTGGGTTACAGGGAAGTCCTACAGGGTATAACAGAAGTTATTAAATTATATGTTAATTTAAATCTAAATATGTTATATAATGTTATATAATATAAATATGTTCATATAATCTAAATATGTTAATTTCAAAAAGGAGGGCAAAGACTCCAAGAGGTAACCTGTTCTAGAGTAAGATCACAAGATCAAGAGAATCGTGTTGAACTAAATGAAAGAAAAATTTAAAATGGAGTATAATTTTCAAGAACTTCAAAAATTCCTTCCTTTTTTTCTGATTTTTTTAATAACAGCTTTTACTAAATGTAGAATAACAATTACTGAAGTTTGCAAGTTCATATGCTAATGTATGACATTTCTGTAAGAGTGCAGAATTATGCTGGCATTTATTTTGTCTGGATAATCCTGTGCTAGACAAGTCTACTCTCCACGGGCAAATATTGCAGCAATTTTCAAATAATGCTGACACATTTTAAGACATCCTCAAGAAACTGGATCCCTAAATACCCTTCCTCTACTTTAAAAGAAAGAGATTGGTATGGAATGAAATCTAGATTCCCTCCTGTTTATTTATTAACAAAGTGAAGAGAAAGGGAGAATTTTTGCCTCTTTGGTCAACTCCTTGCTGAGAAAGAGAGGGAGACCTAAACAGCTTGGAAAACAGATTGTCTTCCTTTTTGTTTATCATTTCTTATAATCAAAAATAGCAGTAATACATCTTCAACCTGGATAATATAAGCTCAGGGACTTTAATCTTCTTAGGTTAATTTGCATGATGATCCTTATGGACCATAACAACCATTCTGTTTTTCATCTGTTGTTGTTCTTATGAATAATAATTTTTTTTTTAAAAGAGGGAAAAGAGAACAGTATTCCTTAAATAATATTCAGCAATTTCCCTGGAGATATAAAGTGCATGAGACAAAATAGAAAGGAAAAGGATATACTGTGTATTCTTACCTTTAAATTTGTTGTGTTGTTTTGGTATGTTATGATCATATCTCAGAGATGTCTAATTAAGGACTTTGTCTCCATCCCCCCCACCAATTCTACAAAAAGAATAAGCTGTTTGAATTTCTCCTATGGATAAAATAGTGCCATCAATTTTGAGATGAGGTTTTCATAAACTTTTTTAAGATTAAACATCACCGCTGTCTTTTTAGAGAGCCTTCCTAGACTGGAACAGGATGGAAATAAGGACTGAATTTGTGTTAGTAAGTCCAGTTTGTTACCCAGTGTGAGTGAGAAAGTAGTACTTGAACAGCAGAGAGAAGCAGCATTCATTCCTGTTTTCCTTGCTTAATTTGGAAAGATTTGAGCTCTACTTTGTCAATGAAGAAATGTTTTGGGCTTACATTACCTCCTCTAGGATTGTCTTGGTCACCACATCATGTCCATTGTTCAGTCTAACTGGAAATCCACCACATTCCAAGGGAAAAAAAAAATAAAAGGAATCAAAAAGGCATCTCTCGAAGTACCATCCATACAGAAAAACAATGAGCCAGCTTTGCTCTCTTTAGTGAACAATGCCTGCTTTGAAACACAGGCTTTGTTGCCCTGATGAATTGTGCAGGTTAATCTGAACTCAAAACCTGGACTAATTTATGCATTACCAAAAGTGACACAAGTGGAGAGTTTCAGAAGTGCAATGCAGAATCAGAAAGTGTAGAGTGTCATCAATCTTCTTGTCCCAGAAAATGTGGAAGTAGAATATTCTATTGTGACTGAAGACCATGAGGTTAATAGATTTAATTTTCATCTAATGTCCACTGTTCCAGTTATTACTGTTGGCTGTGTTGCGTCCAACTTTATTCTGACTTTGGGCTGCTCTATTAAACACCTTGTCATATGGGAAGATTGGAGCAAAAAGCACATGCACACAAGCTACATTTTAAAATTCTAATCTACTTAAACTATCAATGTCATGAGAAATAATGCTTTCTAATTCCTTAGTTTTGGTAGCAACATGTGGTCAATGACGAATCAAAAAGCGACGTTCTGAGGGAGGACTTACTTCAGATACGTGGTGATGTTGGTGAAGCATGGAGTCGTTAAAAGTAAGAGAAGTTCCACTCTGTGGTCTTCATTTGTTCACGTTTTGTAGACACTGCAACTGTTTTGTATCGTTTCTTGCTTTTTCCCTCATTTTTACCATATGAGGTGTTTTGCATACACTGTTAGGCTCTGTTATGACCTGGAACCAACTCTATGTGGCTCTGAAGGTTGAGAAGATATTCTCTGTGATTCATGTTTATACAAGTTGGCCCTCTGGTGTCGCCTTGTGCCTGTACTCTCAAGACCTCTGCCAGCAACCTATGCTTGCATTCCCTTCTACAGTTATGATGGATGCTAAGTTTCGAAGCTTCATGACCTGTCTTTCCAGTCCCTCCAGAGTTTTAGTCTTTGGGTTGTCTCCATGCTATCACCTAGTGCCTCACACGTCTGTCTTCACACCTGATGCTTGTGCCCTTCTAGTGATTCCTCCTTCAAACTGTTTAATCCCATCTGTATTGCACATAGTTTTCCACAGTTGAGCATGTTCTTTTCTCAAAGAAGACAAATCATTTCTTTGTCCAGAAGGCCTTACTTGACCTAAGCTCCAGCCACCTGCTTGGCCATATATTTAGCTAAAATATATTGTGCATTATGACCAAACAAATTAAACCATCTTACTATTAATGGCACTAGTAAAAGCTTGTAGGACTGACAGGTTGGCAGGTGAAATGCTTTTATTTGATTATTATTTTTTTGGCAAACGGGTGATTTATTTATACTGAATAAGTTCATCATGCTCTCTGTTTGCCACAGTTTAACTTTTAATTAATTTTTTTCCCAGGATATATCCTTGCTATCTTGTAGGGAATGCCTTTGCTGTGTGTATAATATGTAAATTAACTTTCTGAATCTCTGATCAAATTTTTTGGAGTACAGAGGAAGATTGCAACAACCACATGAATAACATATTTTCAAGGAAAAGCGACTCCTGAAAAAGCGACTCCATGGATTTGGTTTGTTCATTCTTTGGTCCCATAGTTTATCTGGATCCTGCTGTCTTGCATATTTATTTGCAGGTTTGTCCAGACAAAGGTGGTGGTAATATGGAGGATAAATGATGTTGCTGTGTAACTTGTGACAATTTCATGAAATGAGAAAAAACAGTGCAAAAACATATTTCATTTTTTTTCTTATTTAAAAAAAATAATGTTAAATTACGTGAAAATAAGAAAAGTTCTTTCTATATTGACACTGACTAAATTCAGAGATAAGTGAGCACTTTGCGGAGATTTCTAGCTACACATAGGCACCTGACAATAGCTGTACTTAGTCTTAAGTTTTAAAGTGCTAAAGGAAAGAAAATATCACGTCTGCTTAGAGATAAGGGAAGAAATTGTTAAAGTAGAAGTAGTTAACTGCCTTTGCACAAGATTTTAGTGTGCTCTTTCATCGACCTTCCTTAAAAACCTCAATTACTTTTGTATTAGAAGAGTCACCAGGTGAGTCAGTATTAGCAATTTAGTAGGTAGCGCTGAGTGCTGTAGAGTGCACTGTGTGCATCACTACTGAGCACAACATAGTTTCAAGTTTTGACCTGCTTCCTATGCACAGTGTTAGACTTTCCATTGCTAAAAATATTTGACAACCATATGTATAAAATCTTGAGATGTAATTTGATGTTAATTACCTAAAATCACTCAGTTGCTCATATTAAGAAGTTACTAATTTGATAATTGAAGGGAACTGTCAGTTTACTTTGGTCTCTTCTTCCTAATTTCTAGGACTAGGGTTTTTTTTGTTTTTCATCGAACATCCTACTTTTTTTTAAATTTTATTTTCTTCTTCCCCCCCCTTTTCACTTTTCTACAAACTTCTCTAGATATTATTACTCTCTACTAGACCTTCAATTTTCTAGCTCATTTCATTCCTCTAGCTTCCCTTTGTTTTTAACTGACCTTTATTGTTTGCCTGGTTATATGGCCCCTGGTTGGGCTGTACGTATGAAGGAAACAGAAACACTTGAAAATTCTAGCCAGAGATTTTAAAAAAATGTCTTTATCTTTTAATAAATGGATGCTTTTCTTACCATGAACTCCTTAAATCCTGAAATTAAATGGGACACTCTGGAAGAAGGGGTTGAATTCTGAGGTGCTAGTATAGTAACTGAGTAATGTGATGAACATCATCACATAGCTAAAACTGTCTGGTTCACCAAACTTCATTTGTTACAAAGATTAAATTATTTTTCTCTTGTAGTTGACAAAGATTTGAAGAGAAACTTGTCTTAGGATATAAGTTTTGAACATTCAGGTCTTTTCTGGCTCTTTTTCAGGTTGAGGGAGGTAAGAGTTCAGATTTTGCTCCATTTTTCAGCTTTCAAAAATTCTTTCTTTTCCCCTAAGCTTTAGCAGAAAGATCCTTCCTTAGTTCTGTCTTCACAGCAAGTAAAAATATGGGGCCAGCTTTCTGCTTCTGCTTTTGAGTTTTTCCACAGCATGCTTCCAGATCATTGCAATAAATCGTCACTTTCGATAGATATGAGTTCAAGTCTAGGTCAAATGTTCTTTCAATAGGACATCAAAAAATTGCTAATAGAACATGCTGGGAGAAAGTTCATGTTAGTGCTTATGCATATTTCATTGGTAACCTTTTTTTTCTTCTGCTGCTTTTACAAAAAAAAAAAAAAAGTGAAGTAAATATTTTTCCTTTCAAGTGTTGTATTTAAAAGAAATCATATTTGCAGAGCCATGCATTTCGAAAGTACTAAAATAAGTCAGTTTAGACAATATGACTAATTCCTGTGTTGTATAAAAATTTGTAGTGGAATTACTAAAATTCATGTAAATGTCCTTCATTCCTTTTGTACTTTTCATAGGGAGGATGAATAAGCATTTGAACATTTCAAAGTGATCTTGTTATTTCAAGCCTAAACCACATGATACAACAAGGTTATTTTCTTCCTCTTCCTAATATTATTAAAAGTTTGCTGCTTTTGCTGTCCAATTAAAAGGAAATGCAGGAATTTGGGAGTCCTATAAGTTGTATGCTTATTTATTTACACTTAAGATTTATCTAAACCGTTATCTAGTGTAAGGGATTTCATCTTTTAAAAATCTTTTTACACTTGTTTGAACTACTGGTAATATATAGAGCCCTCATTATCATTATATAAAAACTTAAATGCCAAGTCTTCTCAAATACTGGTGAGATCCTTTGCTTCTTTGTTAAGGAATCAATACCTATTAAAAACTTGCACATCAAGATTTTTTGAGAAGAGCAAGGGGCTGCTGATATATTAGGAACTAACAGGGACACACCTGTGAAATGCCTCAAAGGAATTAGGCCATATTCCTCCAGAAAGGTGACACAGTCGGTAGACCAGCTGAAGTGCCTCTATATCAATGCCTGCAGCATGGGTAACAAGCAGGAGGAGCTGGAAGCTATCATACAGCTATAAAGCCATGATCTAATTGCTATTGCTGAAGCATGGTGAGATGAAATGCACAACTGGAGCATTGCAGTTGATGGCTATAAGCTGTTGAGAAGGGACAGGCAAGAAAGGAGAGGTGAGGATGTTGCTCTCTATGTAAAAGAATGAATTGACTGCACAGACCTCTGAAAAACAACAAGGAACAAGTTGAGAGCTTATGGGTAAAAATTAGGGGCCAAGCCAACAAAGGAAACCCTGTGGTTGGTATTTACTACAGGCCACCTGACCAAGGGGTGGATGTTGGCAAAGCGTTCTTCCTTCGACTACTTACTTCAATCATCACGTTTGCAGGCTCTGATCCTGCTGGGGGACTTCAATCATACTGATATCTGCTGGAAAAGCAGCACAGCAAGCTGTAAACAGTTCACGAGACTCTTGGAGAGAGTTAAGGATAATTTTTTAATCCAAAGGGTAGACATTCTCACCAGAGGAGAAGTGTTACTAGACTTGTTGCTCACCAGCAAGTACCTAATTATGTATATCAAGATTGGTGGCAGCCTTGGCTGCAGTGATCATGCCCTGGTGGATTCTGAATCTGGGGGGATATGAACCACATGAAGAGTAGAGTCAGGGTGATGTAAGGAAGAAGATGTAAGGATGTGAGGAGAGCAAACTTTCAGTTGTTTAAGGAACTAGAGGATGAGGCCCCCTGGGAAACTGCCCTCAGGTACAAAGGAGCTGAACAGATCTGGCAGATCTTTAAGGACATCTTTCTAGAGCACAAGAGCTCTTGATTGTTATGTGTAATAATTCGAGCAAGGAAGGCCTGAGACCAGCACTGCTCAGTAGGGACTTTCTGGTCAAAGTAAAGTATAAGAAGAAAATTCACAGGCAGTGGAACCGGGGGTGTGTACCTTGGGAAGAATATAGAGATGCTGCCCAGGTGTGAGGGGATGGAATTAGGAAAGTTAAGGCATAGTTGGAGAAGAGAAGGCTCCAGGGAGACTTTATTGTGACCTTTCTCTATATAAAGGGGGCTTATAAGAAAGCCTGTAGTGACAGTGTAAGGGGCAAAAGTTTTAAACTAAAAGAGGGTAGATCTAGATTGCATATAAGGAAGAAAGTTTTTATGATGAGTGTGGTGAGACACTGGAGCAGGTTGCCCAGAGAAGTTGTGGATGCCCCATCCCTTGAGGTGGGGCTTGAGCTGGATGGGGCTTTGAGCAACCTGGTCTAGTGGGAGGTGTCCCTGACCATGGCAGAGAGGTTGAACTAGATGGTCTTTAAATGTCCCTTCCAAACCAAACCATTGTATGATTCTATAAATCATTTCTCCTCATCCTTTTTTGGTAGTTGACTCAGCTAGTTTGAGGGGAAGAAGAAAAGAGAAGAAGGAGAGCTGTACCTGAGAAAGTGTTGTGTTATATGTTTCCTGAGACAGCCTGTTGTGCTTAAATTGCTTAGTGGTTTCACAATAAAAGTTTTTGAGTCTGTTTGTAAGTTCAAAACTTCAGGTTAAACATGCATACAAAAAGTAACTTGTGGTTTGGTGTTTTTTTTTTAATTTATGATAAAAGCTTAAGAGTTTATTTTTATGTGGTTTAGAGCTCTGTCATGGAAATTATGTAGCAGAGTTGCTGTCACCTTGACCTGTTCTCCAAATCTCCTATGGAAATCCATAAAATTGTACATATGCCCACACTAAAGTTAATAACATATGGAAGGCAGAGAAAGTTATTGTTTTTCATCCTGAACAGAATTTTTGAGGATATTTAAAAAAATCAAATGTTTTAAACATTTGAGTCTTCTTTTTTTTCTGTGATTCATCCTATGAACTTGATTTATCACAGAATCACAGAATCGTCTAGGTTGGAAGGGACCTTTAAGATCATCTAGTCCAACCATAAAAAAACCAACCAAACAAACAAACAACAAAAAAAAAAACAACCAGCACTAAACCCTATTCCTGAGCACCATGTCACCATGTCAACTTGTCTTTTGAATATCTCCAAGGATGGTGCCTCAATCACTTCCCTGGGCAGCCCAT
>KZ505846.1:499798-514580 GCA_002844005.1 Limosa lapponica baueri
CAGGATGCCATTGGTCTTCTTGGCCGCAAGGGCACATTGCTGGCTCATGGTCATCCTATTGTCCACCAGGACTCCCAGGTCTTTTTCCTCAGAGGTGCTCTCCAGCAAGTCAGCCCCCAACCTGTACTGGTGCTTGGGGTTATTCCTCCCTGGGTGCAGCACTCTACACTTGCCCTTGTTGAATGTCATTATGTTTCTCTCTGCCCAACTCTCCAGCCTGTCCAGATCTCACTGCATGGCAGCACAGCCCTCCATCGTGTCAACGACCCCTCCCAGTTTTGTATCGTCAGCAAACTTGCTGAGGGTACATTCCATCCCTTCCTCCAGGTCATTGATGAATATATTGAAGAGGACTGGACCCCATACTGACCCCTGGGGGACTCCAGTCTTGTTACAGACTTCCAGCTGTATTCTGTGCCCCTAATAACAACCCTCTGAGCTCTGTCCTTCAGCCAGTTTTCAATCCACTTAACTGACTATTCCTCTTATCCGCACTTCCTAATCTTACCTATGAGGATGTTGTGGGTGACTGTGTCAAAAGCCTTGCTGAAGTCAAGGTAGACAACATCCACCGACCTCCCCTCATCTATCCAACCAGTCATGCCATCATAGAAGGCTATCAGGTTAGTCAGACATGACTTCCCCTTGGTGAATCCATGTTGACTACTTCTGATAGCTTTCTTTTCCTCCATATGCTTTGAGATGACACCCAGAATGAGTCATTTCATCATCTTTTCAGGGATGGAGGTGAGGCTGACTGGCCTGTAGTTTCCCGGGTCCTCCTTCTTGCCCTTTTTGAAGACTGGGATAATAAATACATTTGTAGAATCATAGAATCATTCAGGTTGGAAAAGACCCTTGGGATCATTGAGTCCAACCACCAACCCTACTCTACAAAGTTCTCCCCTACACCATATCCCCTAACACCACATCTAAATGACTCGTAATGATAAATTATATCCTAGTACATTTATTAACGAAAGTGTAATAAGCGCACCTAAGAATGTAGGACTACTAGTTCTAAGTTTTTAACTATTTGTAAACATTTAGCAAAGATAAAGACAGGGCATGATTTTCTTTTCATGTTCTGATTGGAGCACAGCTGTTTCTTAAAAATCCATGGATAGTTTTTTCCCTGATACCAGTTTCTTAGAGGGGTAAATGAAGGGAGGAAGTATGATGAAGGAGATCTAGATGCATAGTCATGTTCCTTGCTTTTCTAGTGCAATAAGGTTTCAAAAGTTGAGAGCACAGATTATCTGTAAGCATTTAGTTCAGAATAGGGATAGAATCATCTAATTAGATGGGCTTTTGGAAATCTTTTAGTAATCTATCTCTTTTTGCTAAGATTATTAAAAATACAATTTAGTAATCATTTTGGAAAATTTTTGGAAGGGTGCCAATGTAAGTTACTTAAAATACCTTTGTGCCTCAGAAAAGGTAAAACCTAAACTTTATCCCTTCTTCCTGGTCCTTCTCCAACAGGACATACTCCTAGTGATACTTCTGTTGCTGTTCTTCTCGGCACACTTTACTAAATTCAGGGAATCACAATATCAGTCATAGACTGAAAAAGTTAATAGTGACAGAAAAGACTGTTATGGCTTAAAAGAAAAATATACTTGTGTTTTATTTTCATATATAGAAGAGCTTTTGAGGGAACAATGGCATTTCATGCATTATTTTTCTGGCTGTAACAGATTATCCCGGTAGAGAACAGTTGGCACATCTTTGCTATTTGTGTTGTTGGATCTCATGAGAACAGCAATAAAGAAAGTTGCTGTAACGGCTATTTACATTAATATATGGGCACTGGATTTCTGCCAAGCAAACTTTTTCACTTAGATGTCTAATTACAAAAGGGGCTTTTTGTTTTGTTGTTTTCTCAGCCACTCCAGCAACCATTCTGGAATGCTGATCCTTACTATTAGCTGCCAAATGCTGAAGGTTTTTCACATATTTGACAAACAAGTCAGGTTTAATATCATCAGTGAAATGATGCAAGCAATTTTCTCCTTTATGAAGGGTAGTTAGAAGCATTGTGTCTTGATGGTATCACCATCTAGAAATATTATTTGATGTCAGAAATCTTAAAGACCTATTATAAAATATATTACGCGCTCACCACCATTAATATTTTGTCATCACCTTGTATTGTCTTAAAGACTGCACTTTGCCACAGCTATAAAAAATAAGATGTCACTATATATTAGAAGTTTCTCTTAAGTCAAAGGTCCTTGGTAAAAACTCATAATGACACTCCTTATGATATTAATAAACAAATCAGAATAAATCTTTCACAGAGTTGTTAGTAACTGTCTCTTTCATTTTTATTTCTCCTAAGCCCAGCAAATCAACTTTTGAGCAATTTTCAGCTACCAGGCCAGAGCCAGCTGTGTCAGGCTTAGTCTGAGCAGGACATTGGTGCCAGGTTGCTCGCATGTGATATCCTGCCAGTCAATTCCCACAGCAGTAGTAGAGGTTATTCTTCAAGTACAAGGCTGTGATCCAGGCTGTCATAAGAGGTTAGGGCAAATAGATTTGGAGAAATAAACATGTCATAAAAGGGACACTAAACAAGGCTGAAGATACTGTTTGCAGTCTTAATATTCACAGGGCAAACCCAGTTCTGTCTGCTTTGCTGGTGATAAACTTATAAAATAACAGAGTCCCAGTGACTTGGAAGTGATATTTAGATGCCAACATTCATTAAAATACACCCTTTATGAAAAATATTCATATTTTGTACATAAATGTACTATATATTGCATGCACCATAGTACGATAAAAGTAGAATGTCTTTTTTGTTAGTCTCCTGGTAAAATGCAGTTGCAGAGCTCAGCTTATACAAAAATATTACTGTGTTCATAAAATCTATAGCTACAAAATAGCATAATATCCCATTTTCAGAAGCACTTTTTCTTCCCCACAGTTTTGGTGTGATTATTTCATTCACTATCTTAGGTGGCAAAATTACTGCCTCCAATCCCAAACAAATTTTTCAGCAGCTTTTTATGAAATCCACATGTAGTGGTGCTAATTTATGGTTTTATTCTGAGACTTATGTAGACCTGTGTCTGCAGCAGCAACAGAAAGTTAGAATAAGGTCCACCTATACGGGAATGAATAAGAATGTCTGACATGGACAGAAACAGAAAGGGACAGAAGCCAACTGTCTTAGCAATACTCATCAGCTACAGCTTGGGAAAAGCCTACAGGAAAACTCAAAGCTCCAGAATATTACAGAATTCTGAGATGTGATAAAGAGGAGGTAAAAATCAAAAGCAGAGATTATTTACATGTGGACCTTAGTTGCCCAAAGAGAGCTGGATTGGAATACATGCCAGGGCAAGGGCTTAAATTCCATTCCATACCATTATTTCCTTTTTAACTGCCAAGAACTAATGAACAGTGGTCGTGAAAGATCTTATGTCTGAGGGCAAGGACCATAAGGCTTTGGATTTATTTTGAACTTTGGGTTACACTAGGGAGGAGTAAAACCCTAATGGTCCGAAAAGAAAAAGAGGCAGCAACAGAAGGCCATGGATTGGGTCACAAAGGGATAATTTCACAGTTGGCTAATATTTGAACAGAAGTTTCATGTAAAATGATCAGAATTGGTAGATGATGCAATGTTAGAATTTGGTATAGAACTGTCTTTCTAGTGCTTCTGAGAAAGCAATGGTGCAACTTTTCGTATTGTCTCATTGTTATTAGCAAATGCCAAACTAGGAATTGATAGAAACATGACATGCTTACTGGTTATTCCTCTTCTGGTAAAAGAATATTCTTTGCTCTATACCAAAAGGAAAGCAATACTCTAAGAAGTTAAAGCTAACACCTTAGGCAAACGTAATTAATGTAATTTATTTGTAGCAGTCATCTGAATACTATGAAATCTACTGTCATAGATAGCAAATTATTCACTGCATTATTTAAGAAATGCAGAACTTTTTTTTTGTGACAAGAAGTTCTGAGGGAATTATGCCTAGTAATTGATTTATTTGAATGTTAACTTCTAGTTTGTCAAATAATATATCTTTAGTGCTTAACTAAAATGATTGGTGTACCATCCTTCATTGATAATCCAAGGAGATACTTTCACAGTATCCACGCATTGTGAAAATTGAATTAATAACCACACGAACAATAAACAAGTTTAACTTCTGTCTTAGAACTGCATGACTGCATCCCAGTCTGGACTAATTAATGCACTGTATTGCTTTTGTACCTGACATACCTACCAATTTACCTAGAAATAGTTTGTGTTGCATTATGCCACATAGCCTTTTCTACGTTTAATGAGTAGAAATTTCACTTTTTATGCATCAATTACCTGTAAACATCTACATTTGTTGAATTTGCCTTATGAATGATAATACAAGTCTCCAAAATTGAAGATATATGACAACACAAGTCTCCAAAAATTGGTTCACTTGTCAGCAAAGGGGAAGAGCATCCTTGGCCAGAGGTTTGCCAAGCTCGTAAAGAGGGCTTTAAACTAGAGCTGCTGAGGGAGGGGAACCTCAATCCACCCCACTCCCACCAGTATGATGCCAATACCAGCAATAGATGCCCAGGGCCTGGAGAAGGATCGCAAGTCAACAGGAGAGCACCTGGAGTGCAGCACAAAGGAGTACCAGCCACTTCAGCTAGTAAGTCAGTTTTGTTGGGGGCCCAACTTAAGTGCCTCTATGCAAACACAAACAAACATGGGGAATAAACAAGTTAGGAGTTAGAGACGTGCACACCTGCAGCACTATGATATTATTGGCATCAGGGAGACATGGTAGGATAGCTCCTATGACTGGAGTGTTGGAATGGAAAGATACAGGCTCTTGGAAGGACAAGCAGAGGAGATGAGCAGGGGGTGTTGCCCTCTATGTCAATGACCATCTGGAGTGCATGGAGCTCCACCTGGGGATGGATGAAGAGCCAAAGGAGGGCTTATGGGTCAGGATTAAAGGGAGAGCAGGGGCAGGTGATGTTACAGTGAGGGTCTGCTACAGGCCACCAGACCAGGAATACCAGGCGAATGAGGTCTTCTAAAGACAGATAAGAGCAGCCTCATGTTCACAAGCCCTGATCCTCATGGCAGGCTTCAACCACCCTGATATTTATTGGAGGGACAACACAGCAGGGCATAAGCAATTCAGAAGGTTCCTGGAATGTTTCAATGATAAGTTCTTTCTCCGAGCGTTAGAAGAGCCAACAAAGAGAGGTGCCATACTGGACCTTGTTCTCACCAACAAGGAGGGGCTGGTGGGGAATGTCAAGCTCAAGGGCAGCCTTGACTGCAGTGACCATGAGACAGTGGAGTTCAAGATCCTTAGGACAGTGAGGAGGGCACACAGTAAGCTTGCTACCCAGGACTTCAGGAGAGCAGAGTTTCACCTCTTAAGGGATCTGCTTGTTAGAGTACTGTGGGATAAAGCCCTGGAGGGACGAGGGGCCCAAGAAAGCTGGTTAATATTCAAGGATCACTTCCTCCAACCTCAGCAGCGATGCATCCCAAAAACAGGAACTCGGGCAAAAAAGCCAGGAGGCCTGCATGGGTGAACAAGATGCTTCTGGACAAACTCAGACACAAAAAGGAGGTCTACAGAGTGTGGAAGCAAGGATAGGTGCTCTGGGGGGAATATAGAGAAATTGTCTGAGCAACCACGGACCAGGTCAAGAAAGCTAAAGCACAGATAGAATTAAATCTGGCCATCAAAGGTAACAATAAAAGCTTCTATAGGTGTGTTGGTGGTAAAAGGAAGATCAGGGAATATGTGGGCCCTCTCCGAAAGGAAACAGGACACCTGGTCACCCAGGATATGGACAAGGCTGAGGTACTCAATGACTTTTTTGCCTTGGTCTTCACTGGCAAGTGCTCTAGCCACACCACACAAGTCACAAAAGGCAAAAGCAGGGACTAAGGGAACTACCCTCTGTAACAGAAGACCAAGATCAAGACCATCTAAGGAACCTGGAGCTGCACAAGTTCACGGGACCAGATGAGATTTATCTGTGGTCCTGAGGGAACTAGTGGATGAATTTGCTAAGCCACTATCCATCATATTTGAAAAGTCATGGAAGTCCAGTGGAGTTCCCACTGACTGGAAAAGAGGAAACATAACCCCCATTTTTAAAAAGGGAAAAAAGGCCAAGGGAACTACAGGCTGGTCAGTCCACTTTTGTGCCCGTCAAGGTCCTGGAGTGGAACCTCTTGGAAATTCTGCTAAGGAACGTGGGAAATAAGGACGTGATCGGTGACAGCCAACATAGTGTCACCAAGGGCAAATTGTGCCTGACAAATTTGGTGGCCACCTACGATTGTGTTACAGCATTAGTAGATAAGGGAAGAGCAAATGACATCACCTACCCAGACTTGTGCAAAGTATTTGACACTGCACCATGTGGCATCCTTGTCTCTAAATTGGAGACCAGTGATAGGTGGTGTTCCTCAGGGGTTGGTACTAGTACCGGTAGTGTTTATCATCTTTTTTGATGACAGTGGCATTGAGTGCACCCTCAAAAAGCTTGCAGATGACACCAAGCTGTGTAGCGCAGTTGACACACTGGAGGGAAGGGAAGCCATCCAGAGGGACTGTGGCAGGCTTGAGAGGTGGGCCCATGCAAACCTCATGAAGTTCAACCAGGCCAAATGCAAGGTCCTGCACTTGGATCAGGGCAATCTCAAGCACAAATACAGGCTGAGCAGAGAAAGGATTGAGAGCAGCCCCAAGAAGAAACACTTGGGTGTGTTGATTGACGAGAAGCTCAACATGAGCCAGCAATGTGTGCTTGCAGCCCAGAAAGCCAGCCACATCCTGGGCTGCATCAAAAGAAGCCTGGCCAGCAGGTCCAGGGAAGTGATTCTGCCCCTCTGCTCTGCTCTGCTCTTGTGAGACCCTGAAGTGCTGTGTCCAGCTCTGGAGCCCCCAACATAAGAAGGACATGGACCTGTTGGAGCGAGTCCAGAGGAGGGCCATGAAGATAACCAGAAAGCTGGAGCACCTTCCCTATGAGAACGGACTGAGAGAGTTGTTCAGCCTGGAGAAGAGAAGGCTCCAGGGAGACCTTATAACAGCCTTCCAGTACTTAAAGGGGGCTTACAGGAGAGATGGGGAGGGACTCTTTATCAGGGAATGTAGTGATAGAAAGAGGGGTAGTGGTTTCAAACTGAAAACGGGTAGATTTAGATTAGAAATTAGGAAGAAATTCTTTGTTGTGAGGGTGGTGAGACAATGGAACAGGTTGCCCAGAGGAGCTGTGGATGCCCCATCCCTGGAAGTGTTCAAGGCCAGGCTGGATGGGGCTTTGAGCAACCTGCTCTAGTGGGAAGTGTCCCTGACCATGGCAGGGGGGTTGGAACTGCATGATCTTTTAGAGGTCCCTTCCAAATCTAGCCATTCTATGATTCTATGAAAATGATCATAAAACCCCTCTTATGCTACATATCAACAAACTTCCTTTATCTCTTCATCCTGTTTGCCTGTGTTGTGAAAGAAATATTTTGAACTATGCTTTTTGACTCCCAAATCTCTGCTCCACTGCTCTTTGGAGATAAACGAAATCTAAGAGGAACAGAGGGCTATAAGCCAGAAACACATGAAAGAATTCTATAGACAAAGGAGGGAAGAGAAGAAAAGAGTGTAATTACTCTCTCTCCTTTTCTGAGAATAATTTTGTGTCTCTTTGATGTGAATCCCTGATTTTATACACAGGGAAATTACTGTATCTCATTTTCTGTGATTAAATATTATTTAGAAGAGATCTTTTTCTTGGCAATCATGATAAACCCGGAATCCCTGGTGTATGCTGTACACAAAAGTTGTCTCACACCTTTGTCATTGGTCAAATGCATTTTTTGTACTGATATCTGATATCTGTTCAATTTGAGAACTACCGTTAATGTTGGTGATGTTTCTACTTTCAAAAAAAAAAATCTGTTCTCTCAATAGGGTTAAAAAACTTAGAGAGAGACATCATGACTGTGGTGACTGACTTTATTGACCTGCATATTAATGTTAAATTTAATTAAAGATTCAAATTATTAAATCCATATCACCAGACAGTCTCATAGAGCAACAGTTAACAACTGGGCCCTACTGCCACACTATGATACAAAATCACATCCCCTTAATATTCTCGACTATTGATCATGTTCCACTTACCACAAAAAGCAGGAAAAATAAAACAGTCTGGATTTATTGTTGCATTTTTTAACAAGCATTTTATCTCACTTGATGTAGAATAAAGGAAACTTCCCTGGCAACAGTTGGTGTTTATAAGTAATTCAAAACATTACAGAATACTCTAGTGTGTTTGCTCACTCTTTTATGCCTTTCGCCCAAAAGGAGTGAGAGGTTATAATCTAAAATTGAGATAATTCTTTATAAACTAAGTGATCAGCTTCTTTTAGGTGGAGAGTAAGTAATACAGATATTGCAGTCAGTTCACTTTGTTTAATCACTGCTGTTCAGTGGAACAACAGACAGAGAAGAATACTATATCTTCTTTCAGGTATTAGTCCTTGACCACAGGTTGGTTTAACTGACATATAATTAATCAGTTACATAAGCATTTTTCAACTCTAACATTTCTTACATTGACATCAAAGGCAATTTACATTAATGTCTCTCATTTATCAAAGTTTAGTAGTATCCAGGAATTAGCATATTGAGCTTTGATGCTTTTGAACATGGTAGGTTGCTGATTTAATCCTATAGCTTTGAGTAAAAAAGCGAAATAATGAATATTTGACTTGCTGAGGAATAGAGCAAACCAGAAGCATAATAATTTAGAGTGCTAAATTTTATAGTCTCCAGCTACAACTGAGCACAAAATCCATTTAAATCTCATCCCAAAAAATCTTGTAATAACTTGGGGCCTATAATAACTTGTGTTACGCCATTTTTCAATCAAAAGCAAAATAACAACGAAGAATTGATAATAGCTATTAAAACAGTGCTTTAAGATGGCTTAAAAAATGCTTCATGTTTTCGTGTTCATCTTTTTACCATATTATATTAGAAGAAAAGGCAAAAAAGTAGTAGTGATTATGTTTTGTGTTCCCATGACCAGTAATTTAATTCATATGAAATTCTGTACTGTTATTTAAGATCAAGTGATGGGACTTTAGTCAGGTCTGTAAATTTTACTCTTTATTACCTGATCAACACTTGCAACCTGTATATAGCATGACATAAGTGGCTTAGTTATATTTTTACATTTTTACTATAACATGTGAAACACTATTTTTTAACATTACTGTTAGTAATTCTTGAAAATATCAATTGTATTAAACAATACAATGTTTTGAGTTCAAACCTGAAAAATTTAGTTGGCACAGAAATTAAAGATACAGTCCTGTTGAAGGTGTATTTTTGTCTAGATGAACCACTTACAATTTTTGGCAAAGGAACCAAACAGGATCTATCTTGTCTGCTTGTCCACTTATCCAAAAAAACCCAACCCCATCACTTGTATAAATACGTTAGCTTTGTTTCCACTATGAAAGCAAACCTTTGTTTTGCCTCTCTGTTTTTCTTCACTGGGAGCACATACAAAGTGTTAAAAACAGCCCAACTTTGTCTTAATATATTCTGGAAAGATCATTTACCATTTATGGAATGATTATGAGAATAATGAAATAATAAAAAGTGTGATTTTCTTCATAAAGGTTTACTACTTAGGCAATGATTTATGGGCACTGTTATACCCTTTGTGATGTTGGCATTACATAACATGCCAGTGCTTCAAACACAATCTTTGTCTTTTACCTCTAAGGTCTGTGGAAGTAGAAAAGCTAATGGACGACAGGGCTTCAACTTTCAAAAGTGTTGGCTGTTCACCAAACAGCTAGATTTTAAAGCAAGTTAAGTAATCGAAGCTCTAGAATAGCACTTAGTTGCAAATAAAGCTTAAGATCAGCTCTTTCACATGTGATAGTGGTACCACTGAGATCACAGACAGAGGATGTACTGGCAAGGTCTTCCTAAGAGTCCAGAGAGAGAAGCTTTTGAAAAGTGATATACTGTCCTAGCTTGCTTCACCAACATTTGTATTGTCTCTTTTTTTAAGGGAAAAAATTAGCTTCATAGTGAAAAACAGTGAGGAAAACAATCTTTTCCAGAGAGTATTTAAACTAGGAAGATATTATAATTATTTTTTTTTCTTTTAATGGAAGACAGTGAAAAATCTTTATAATGATACCTGCATCATATAATGGTTTTCATCTGGTAGATGGATTCACCCCTACCTCCTTTTTGGTAAGCACTGTTTTTCCTTCTGCTTTTAGATTATTTTTCAGGATCTCAAAAATTTAGATAGGACAGGAAGTTTTTTGCCTGCCCTTGCTGAGGGAAATCTCTGGATTTTGGTACGTTTCTGTAGTATACAAATTCATTATTTTTTTTTAAGAAAGACAGTTGTCTGGTTTTGCTCTGTGTATGCATTATTGATCTTTCATTTGTGCAGGACAGAATAAAAAAAAAGGGGCCACTGGAAAACTAGTCAACATATCATTAGAAAACAGAAAAAAAAAAAAGAGGCACTTAAATGTGCCTTTAGCAGGAATAATCCTAATAACATTATAAAGATGTTAGTTCTCAAGGGAGCCTCCAAAATTATTATGAACCACTAAATATACCCCAAATTGCTCCAGATGATCAGCAAAAAAAAAAAAAAAAAAAAAAAAGATTCTCAGGAAAATAGAGCAACATTCATTGAAAATTAATGAAACTTGGCAGGTCTGTGAATATCATTTTTTCTAGCTTCTTGACAGCATTTTGAATATGCTCAGTCACAATCCATCATGTAAAACAAATGTTTTATACTTCTGGAGAAGATTATCATAGGTATTTTAGACAGGATAGAGGTGAAAATAAATTCTTCTTAATACTGAAGATATACACGCACCATATCCAGAAAAGCCTGAAAGTGAATGAAGGTGGATGTATTTCTCCTTAATGGACAAGCAGAAACTGAAGCAAACTCTACATGTCTATATACTCTCCTTACACTGTGATCTCGACTTTTCTAACCCTGTGTTCTATGAGAAGGACCTGTCAACTGTACCAGGTTTCTATGTGTATAATGAATGACTTTGAAGGGCTCACCGAACAGATACAACAGAGTTACAAAACTTGGCTTCCATTACCATGCACCTCACAAGTTGAATTTACTTCTCCATATAGAGAAAGTGAGAGAGAATTTTGGCTTACAGTTACTACACCTCTAAAAAGAGTGGAAGAAAACTGTCTGCAAATATAGAAAATCCCTTTGGTGTGTCCTTAACTTTAAATGGCAAAAGAAGTCCTTTTGTATGTATAACTTGTCATTCAATAAAAAGTGACAGAGAAAGCAGAAATAAGTTGTGCCTCCACTTGACAGATTAACCATTGAGTAAGGTCTTTGAATCATGGGTTTTTCTTCATAAAACATACTCTCATTTATGGGAAAAGGTGGTAAGAATCAGTATGCTATATGGTTAGTTTTATATGTTGAATGTTACAATTTCTTTTTAGCAGGACAGCAAGGAGAGAAAGTCTGCATTTGAAATGCCTACAGGAGCTCAGCAGCAGCTGCTGTCTTTACAGAGACAGGAGTAATTTTGAAAAATCTGCTTTTATACACTATTTACGCTTTAATTCCTTCACCCAAATATTTGTGGTTTATTTAAACAGTATAGGTCAATGTCAAATCTTAAGACTGAACAAACTCTCCTGGAAGAATGACTACATTATACTAGGAGTTAAAAGAACTAACAAAGGCATTTCTTTGGAGTTTGTGAAAAGTCCTCTGTGTTCAAACTTTCAGGTCTGTTACACTGTGATTTTGACTTGGAGCAATCTCTTGTACCCTACATAAATCTGGCCAATGCACTTCACTCAATAAGTCAAACTCTAATTTCATTTAGAGGCAAAGAGAAAGTTAACTTCTACATACAAACTAAGAATCAGGACTTTCATCTGTTAAAAGGACATATCAGGTTTTGCATGGTGGGTGTAGAATTTGCTGCTATGATTGCTACCTTGACGCATTTGGTGCAGTGCATATAATTCATCAAGAAATGAGTGCTGAGCACTTTAAATATCTGTGTGCCTGCACATAGGCATTTCTTCCAGTTTAGTTGCATCCACACTGTGCAGTTTCTCCCTGTGCTGTGACAAAGCAGACTAACTAGCAGTACTTGGTATAAGTTACCTTACAGCAAGAAAGAAATGGCAGAGCTGCACACATACAATCTTTGCAGCGCAGTGCTGCAACACTGGGATGTATTATATTGGAAGCTTCATGAGCAGGACCTGTGGCAGCCTCATATCAAACGTCCTTTCTTCTCATTAAATCAGAGTGACTGAGGGAACATCAGCCATAAACCTGCCATAAACCTGTCCTTCCTCCACTTCACTAATGCATGCACTGTCAAGCACTGAAATTCAAATCAAGACCTCTTTAAAAAAAATTCAAAATAAACAGCAAGATCTTAGAAATTTTTGGGGAAATGTCACAAGACAATTTTATTACAGAGATGGGAAGAAGCATCATATCTTGGCCTAGTCTGTGTATTCTAGGTTGGTTGAGAAAATTTCTGAAGCAAAGTTTAATGGAAATAAGCAATTTTCTAAGTAATATAGCTCTTTGAGAAGGGGTCCTTTAAGAGGAAAGGGCAAGAAAGTATTACAACCTAAAGGTTAAAACCGGTTTTGAATTTTATCATGTTTTTACTACTTACTTCAGGAATAAACATTCCATAAAACTTAGAGTAGAAAATTTGTTTTTTCAATACTACACATGAAAGATGATCAGCAAATTGCTCATGTTAATGTCCTCATGGATAATCACAGTTAGTGTAACACTTGCCTTTTATTACAGATATATCTATATTTAGATGTAGTTATAAGATATTGTTGCAGACACGTTAATTTTGTGTGTATTAAAAGAACAACTTTCCAAAACCAAAACATTTAAACTTCTGAACAGTAAAATAAATTACACAGCATAGTCAGGTTGATTAACACCCTGTAAGATAATGTTTCCTTTAATTTATTACCTAATATTTAGTCTAATAAAGCACAAGCACATGTTTATTGCCATAAATTATATGAACATCTGTTTTGCACTGAATGACCTTGTAGGATATTTCCTACAGCTTTGACTGATAACCAATGTGTATTTTAAGACAGCAAGGACAAACAAAGTGCATGAAAGAGGTTCATGATGACAATGTAATTTATAAACATGCTGCATGAGTAATGTGGAGTACATGCATGATGATGGCACAGTAATATCTGCTTATAGGACATATTTAACAAATCATTGTTCGTTCTATTGCCTTTAGTTTCATGCAAGTATATGGGAAAAGTGCTGACATTGCAGATGGGCTGATTAGGGAGGGATAAATGGGATATGGTGTTCAAAGACAGCCCAACTCAGTAGTGAGTGAAAGTCATAGTGTTCTGCAGGTTATTTTCTTGCCTACACAGAGAAACTGCAATTTACTGAGGTCTTAGATAAACTAATCTGGTAAAAACTGATATCAAAGAAACCTTTTATCTGTATCCTACCATCATTTATGACAGATAAAGGAATGATCTAATTCATTCTTTGTCATTATTTGCACTTGTCTTATTTTAAGAAAGCATATTGGATCTTTTTGACTGTCACCTCTTGCATGTTCTGATTCCCTTCTACCATCAGTTGAGAGCTGTCTAGGGGACAGGGAAATATTTACAATATTCATTTTAAGATTATTTTAAGAAATATGGGTAGCATTTCTGTCAGTATTGACAGGTATGATAAAATTACACTTTTCAAAATCCTAATTGTGGATCTGCATTGTCCTACCTGTGTCTTTTGCAATCAGTAGTGTTTTCTTTGGGAGGAGGGTGAGTGCAGGATGGAAAAAGGTCAAAGATTTAATTAACAAGAAAACATTCATCCATTTTATTTTGGTTTGGTTTTCTTTCAGGAAAAAAGAAAAGAAGAGAAGAGAAAAGGTGAGAAGAGAAGGGAAAAGGCAAGGCAAGGGAAAGGAAAGAAAAGACCCAAACCTTCTGGGAATCAGATTGCGTCAGAGCCAGAACTGTACCTTGTGCTTAATAAGCTAAAATTAAATAAAAATATGTTGCTTCCTGAACATGTGGGCTAGGGGAGTTCATACCGAGGTCTGTAACTGTATATTTTTCTACACACCTGTAGGAAAATTTTGGCACGCCAAGACAAATGTGGAGCTCAGTCTTGCCTGCAGTTTTCATTATGTCCTTAGAAGCATATGTGCCCGGAGAAAAGGACTGAGTCAAGAGGCTAGTTCACCGCAGAGTTTACGTCGGTAGCTTACCTGTTGAATTTGTGCTTGTCTGGATAAAAATGCTAGAAGTCTTCAGCACTACCAAATGTGATTTTGTTTTGCAATTGTGTGTGGTGCTGTTTTACTATTTGGCAAGTGTTCCTAGTTATTACTAGAGATTATTTGTTAGAGGTCAAAAGCTGCTGAGTTGACTGAACTTCCTATGTCCAGCAAATAATTTTCTGAAAGATATTTCACGAGCCTATGTTGTCCTTCTCCTAGTGTGTTGAGCAAGGGCTTATTCTCATACACCGCATGAAAACCTTTATGTTGCTGGGGAAACCTAGTTTTTTACACTCTTTATCTATAACCTGGTGGGAACAATGACGCAGGTAGCCAGTGGCTATACATGTTCAAAGCCTTGGGAATTCAGATAGCCAGAAATTATTCAGGAGCAAAGAGGATAGGTTGAATCAATGACAGCATGTATTGGAGAAAGAAAGA
>KZ505846.1:520765-537826 GCA_002844005.1 Limosa lapponica baueri
TTGAAACTGAGGAGAGTATACCGTATTTAGAAAGGAATTTTCTGTTAAAACCTGCACACCAGGATCTCCCCTTGGATAGGGACACCTCTCGAGGTTACTCCTTGAGGTTGCAATTCCTTGCCAAATCAGATCCTCAGTAAGTGACTAACAGCTTAATAAACTTTGAAATCTTAGCTAAGTGTTATAAAGGATTGATTGTGCACATATAATCCTTTAGACAGAAACCATTGACTGTGTCTGGGATTAGGATTGGATCTAGCCGCACCTAGACTCCTATCTGAGAAAGAGTTTAGAAAGTAAGAAGGTCCTTTCTGACCCACATGACGAAACAGGAGGGTCTCCCTGACAGTTTTCTCTGACCCTGTCTTCTATGCAGTAAATAACCAAGTGTACCTTGCCATCAAATCTTGTTAAACCACTGTTGCATTTACTATCAAACTTTGTTAAATCACTGTTTTATATCAATAAATATATTGCTGCTTCTTTTTTAAGAATGAAGAGCATCACTCCATCTGTGACACATACTACATTAGATCAGATGGTCTCATGATGTGCCTGGTGTGCTTATGCAAGTGAATGGTGCTGTTGGATTCTTCAGAGGGAGCCAAGCTTGTGCATAGCCACTCCCTGTTGACTTTCTGAAAGGGACCATGCAGTGGTAGGCTGTATAGATCATATGGACTATTGGGTATTGGAGAGATCTAGCTCAACCGCTCCAAAACCAAGATCAATCACGTACATTTTCACTGTGGGTACTCTGGGAACATGGTCACAGAGCAAAGGAAGAACAAACCAAGCTAACCATTAGAGATAGCTACAACGCATCTCAGCTGGAACAAGGATTTCTGCCCTCACTGGTACTTCAGACTGAAATCCATTTTATACATCTTGAAATGCAAGAAATTTAAATAAGGTGCAAATAGAATTATGAAGTTATAGAAGATCAATTACATAAATAATTCAAAATGAAGAGTTTTTTTCTCATTATTCAAACATATTTTTATTTGAGCATATTGCATTGTTGAAATGCTTATTTGACTATGCTCTGTAAGGAATATACTCCTCTATAAACTTTTCCCCAACTCTTTCTTTCCTGATGCCGAATATATCTCACATTTTCAGCCTTCTAGGGATTTTGCTTTATTCACTAAACTCAGTAGTGTTATTGCCATTGGCTTACAAATATCTCATGTTTTCAGTTCTGAAAGAAATTATTTTTGCTCCTGGAGGTTTAATAGTTTTTGGCTTCATAGTTTAATTTATTAGCTTTGCCTCACTAACCCCGCAACTAGCAAGGATAGTGACTTATTTAGTATCAAATGGTGTGCTGTTAGCATCCTTCTCCTAGTCTTATTTATAAGGAATTTACATAACTAAATCACATATAAATACTGAGATTTTAAACTATTACAATTAGACCAAAAAAGCTTAATTACCCCAAACCTACAAGAATAAACCAAAACTGATTCCAAAATGCATTTGATTGTGTCTACTTAATGTAATATATATAATATGAAAACTCTTATTTGCAGATTTAAGATATCAACTCATAGCTGCGCTTGTTAGGAAAGTATAATTAACGTGGAAGAAATCTAGCATATGAGCTGTAAAGATACACACTTAACATCAGTAGCAAGAAACCCATGTTTTTGAACATTTACATTGGACATACCTTTGTGATCCTAAAGAAATTTGGTCTTCACTTTACAAAGCTTTTAAGCATATGTCTAGTCGAAATGAAAATTCTTCATTGGCATGCAGGCAAATACTTATCATCTTCAATGAATTATGAGTTTATTATCCAATTTTTTCTTTTTCATGATTATGAAGACTGGAATTGAAACTCTTGAAGCCAGAAGGGAGGGAGGGAACATTGTACTAAACTCAAGCTCTGGTAAAATGCATTGGAAATGCAAAACGCTCTTTACTGTTAGTAAAAATTTTTTAGCATTATTTTTACTAGTTGGATTTTTAAGAAAGGAAAAAGGTGCCTCCTCTCCCATCTCCCTGCCCATCTTTTGAAGCAGTACCCCACATTTTCTTCTGCTAAACAAAAAGGGGGGAGGGGGGCATAAAACTTAGAGTTTCTTTCGCAGGCAGATGCGTTTAAACCAGAAGGGACAAAGCATCACCCCACATTCCCCACCTCCACAAAAAAAAGAGGATTGGTCAAAGGAAACCGTCATTTCTGTTGGTTCTTGCAAGTTGTCATTCTCTTTCAGCGGTTAAATTACCTATAATTTCTATCACAAGGAATCATTTTTAGATGACAAGATCCTGATACAGTTTATCAATTTGACAACTTGATTTTTTTTATACATTGGTCTGCTGATGATGATCTTAGGCTCCTTTAAATTAAAACTTTGTATACGCCCAGTGATAACTGCAAAGCCAGCAACATGTCAGACTGATAATCTGTTAAAATACACCAATCATTAAAATTCAGGGAAAATTCCCATCTATTTTACATGCATTGTAAACCTTATTATTATCAAAGTGGCATGATTCATTCACTGTTACAATAACTATTACAGGGAGTGTACAGTTTGTGATTAAAAATGACAGATAGGGCAGCATATATCATTGAATATTGACTTTGTGTGATTTCAAGATAGATGTGTGGAGGATTTCAAAATAGTCTATTAATAATAAAGGATTTCTTTCTCCCATGGTAGAGCCATAGGAAAGGAGTAGACAGGGAAGGTCAATGTGACATTGACAATAATTGTAAGTGGAAGTCTCCTGAAATAAAATATAACATGATGCTGGGATTAAATAGAAACTCTTGATTTAGAAACCTTGTACAGGGGTCGAAGGGAGCAAAGATTACAGACTTTATCTTTTAGTGAAGTAATCCATGTGACATGTTTGTTATTCACAAGTGAAATTCATAAAAAAAAAAAAAAGCTGTAGACCTTTCTACACTGGTAGAAAGTTTTTAAAAAAAGAAAGAGTCAAGGATATCGAAAATTCCTACTGTGACTCATAACTAGGAAAGAAATCCATTTGTAAGCCTTTTTATAACTTTTTTTTAACTTGTAGAAGAATACACTTTCTATTAGGAAGGGGCGAAAAAAATCCCCTAATCTTAACTGAAGCACTGCAAGAGGCTCCAGTGTATAGTATGTTTCTATCAACCAGAATGAAAATGTTTAGCTATCTCTTGGCAAGAGAGATTATATATGTCAAGAAAATGTTATTACTTCTAATTCTACTGAAATTAGCAGGTTTGTGTTTATTTTTGGGGGGGGGGGCGGAGCTATTTGATCAAGTGCTTGTACTATTTATCCACCTAGAGTATTCATATGAAAGTTTTATCAAAATTGTTTCCTTTGTCCATGGTATTTTGAGTTTTTTTTTTTCACATCATTATAAAAAAATAAGTAGATGTACTGGGGCTAGTGGTTTCAGAATGAAATTGCCCACAGATGGTTTAGTGACTTGTGCTTCTGAACACTGATAAGTGTTCAGGATCAAAGTCCTGCTGAACAGTTGCCTGAGCTATAGAACAGGGAACAAATGGGAAAAAAAGCACAAACTGCTGTGAGCCATATTGGTTAGATGTTGCCTACAGAGCACAAAACACTCTTACCAAAGATACTTTGAAAGCCAGATGTAGAATTGTTGTCTTTCACAGTAATTCTAATACACCCAAGCATCTAATGGGGGAAATTACTTCAGGCATTTATTATTTAAGGTTCTACTTACTCCTTCAGTGCTCTGACCCTATTTTTCATGTGACTATGCTCTAATTTTGTTAGTTAAATGGTCTGGATTAGAGGAAACAAATAAAAGACAACCTTCCTCTCACCACGTTCAACCAAGACAGGGACATGCCTTTTGCATGGGTGGGCTATGTAGAACCCTATTTGCTAGCTCTTTAGATGACTGTAGAGAAAATGTGGGGTTTTTTTTTTCAAGAATGATTGTGGTGCTCCAATGCTTTTTTTCTTCAGGTGTTTTTGAAAGGATTTCTACTTATATTTTTTATAGAAGCAGCAGACATTTTTTTCTAAAGATAAGCATAAAGCATAATTTTCTAAAGACAAAGCTGCTTTTTATCCTAAGTAACTATACATACTTACTTAAGGATTCCTACTATCCTATTATTTTATCATCCACTTAAGGCATTCTTTAGTGAAAAATTAAGCAAGAGATTAATTAGATTTAAGCAAAACTATATCTGTCAATTAATCTGCAGTCTTTGTCATCTCTAGAAGATCATATTTTCAGAATCTCATAGTGACGTTTTCCCTTATTTCTCTGAAATTGTATGTTAAATTGAAATTAATTTCCAAACATATAATTTTGACTGCTAGGCTATCGAAGAAGAGAAGAATAAATTCTCAAAATTTAAAAAATTATAGATCATAACATCCCTCCTTATCCGCTAGTGGTAGTAATGAAACAGTTAAGAGAAAAAGTGGGGACTATCTCAGCCGAATACAAAAAATTTTATATTTTTAACTTTTCCTTCCTCTTTATTTCACAACTTTCATTAATACTATTAAATCTGCATTAAGTTTAATGTCTTCTCATGCAATAATACACAGGATATTAGGTAATGAACTTCCTCCTCACTGTTAACAGGAGAAACCACTCTTGGTATTACACAGGGACAGTCAACTCAGGTAACAAGCAGTACAAATATTGCATAAATAATGTATTTTCCTTATCTAGAATCAGATGATCGTATTTGTTTCTTTGAGATATTTTACTTCTTCTCTCTTTTTTGTAAACTTTGTGACATATTAATGTAAATAATACAGATGCTATTATACATATACATTATCATATAGATGCTTCATAAATAGTATGTTGTAGGTTTTATTTTGTCTTTGCTAGGGATTTATCTTCTGTTTTTCAAGCTCTAAAACTATGGCAACAAAGAGAGGGTCCTTTGAAAACTTCTGTGCTTTCATTTGATTGCTGAGTGGTTTCTGTTGGTTGTCCATGTGGTACAAACTGTGACTTGTGTGTTAGAATTCCTACTTGCATACTCAAATGTTAGTAAAAAAAAATAAGGATGTTGAGTTTGAGCTCCTACTGTGACTATTAAATATAACAGAATCTAAAGTACGATACTATTTTCTGAAAGTAGACTAAAAACATCAAGGAGCACGACTGAAACAAAGCCACTAATTGACTTGAACTGAAGTAATGCATTTTAGAGGGTCTTTAAGCATAAAGTTACTTAATGATTTTGCTCTTCCTCGGGAGTCCTAATGAAAGTGGCTGTAAAACTTTCAAAACTTTCCTCAGCTTCTCTTTTTAAAATCACCTACAATTTAATGGCCTCCAAACCTGTTATATGGCAGAGCTGAAAATGACAAGTTTCTGTAAGAAGAACACTAATTCAATGTGATAGCACAATCTAAAAGCAAACTAAGCTGACACAGTAATTATCAGCTAAAAGATCAGAGGGCCAGCTTGTTGACAGTCTCGTTCCAGCAGACGAAGAAGAGAGTAAGCAGGAAAAAGCTCCAAACCTGCTATAATCATCAGTTTGAGGTGCAAAAAGGAAGAAAAAGTGGCTGGAAATGAAAGCATCAGTAATTTGCATTGTCAGTGTGGAACAAAGTTGTCAAGAAAAACTTGGCACTAACCACATCCAGAAATAGTCTGGGCTGTTGTCTCCTCAGAGCTGCAATTCTGGTTGCAGGCAACATAGCCTTAGGCAAGTCTTCCTCCTCTGCTCCTCAGCGGAAAGTTTTGAAAGATAGCCAGCCAGGACTGAGTCAGCCAGACAAATATGAAGAAGATTGCAAACTCTTACAAGAAGCTTGGGTTGCTACTTCCAGATCTCAACAAAGTTGTCTGCAGGAATGTAAAGTTTACACAAGGGTATTGAGTATAATTGGGAGTGATGAGAAAAACCTCCCTAAAAATAAATACTTGTTAATAGGTGTTCAGTAGAAAACTGTTGTTTAGCTTTGGTTCATTGATTAATTGCATTATTATTAACCATATGATCTTGAATGTAATGTAATAGGTTCAATAAAAATGCAGTGGTATTGAATGTGATTATACTATTCCATAGTCACAAACCAAAAGCAAATGTATTAAAGGAAATCATGGGACTCCATTATCTTTCCAGCATTTTTGCTTAAAATATTTGTTATTAAAGATGAGACAAAGGTTGCTAGCAGAAAAAACGGAAGAAAGCAATGTAAGAATTTTTATCTTGAAAGTGATGTTACCGGCATCTGGACATTTTCCAAATATTATCAATGATTCCTCTGATCACAGTGAGCAATAACCAGTAGTATATAGTTTGGGAAGACTTCGATAATTTTGTCAGTATGCAGATTTATGCTATCTGGTAGGCTATATCTGAGATTTGTAACCAAGCATCAGCTGTGCTGATACATCCATATTACACAGAGAAGCCTTCTGTGGAATCTTAATATCAGGGATTAATAAAAAGCTCTGGAAGTCTGAAACTTCAATACTCCTTGATGAACAGGTAAACACTGCTGTAAATATAACTTTTATGAACTTCTAGCTGATATTCAAAGAACGCTTCTTTACCGAGGAAAGGATGATTATTGCTTTGTTATTTATGCACTGTGAATTAAAAATAAGCCCTAGGCAATACACCAGATATTAGAAGGTAATGATAGAACATCAAAAGATGTATTATATTGTATAATGATATTCATGCAGGAAATAAAGATTTGAAGAGATGAAAGATATATTGGAAAAAAAACTTTTTTGTCTCAGTTGTTAAAACAAGATATATGAAGTCAATGTTAAGTATGTAGATATGTAAATTTTTATGTGGGTGTATTTTATGTTTTCTTTTAATGAAAGTATTACTACTAATCAAAACAGCTGGTGAATTTGTTTTATGCAGTAAGCTTGCATTCACATGATAAGGAACATGACTTTTTTTTCTACTGGATTAAGTAGTGAAACTGATATTATCTCTCTATTTGTTGGGAAACATGAGTTCTAGAAGCATTTTAATTCTATCAGAAAGCAGCATAAATAGAAAGTGAAAATGGGAATAAAAGTCAACAAAAAAAAATCTGGCTATAAAGTGCTGTGAAATTTATAAGTGTCCTGCTAAAGAGACAGATAAAGGCTGAAATAGCCCAATATGAAAAATAAGCCCTGTCTCTTCCTCTAATACCACGGGAAGTGTAAAAAAAAATCAGATCTAACCGGGACCATGCTTGACAGGAACAATCAAATGAACCTAAAAATATGATGGTGGTATGGACATTTTTTTTTTACTCTCATTTTGTTAATTGTTGTGCCTGTTACTTCTTTCCCTGTCCCTACAAGCACTCATGCACATATGTTTTCCCTATTTCCTTCATCACTCTCAACAATTTCAAACATAATATATTCAAGGACTTGATAATCTGCATGCAAATGCAATAATGTTGTGATTGTATTGCTAATAGCAGTAGCTGTCTATGGAACAACTGTTGCACAAGTTCAATTTGTAGTTATCTAGCAAGCTTACTGTCTATATTGTGTCTCAGGATTTTTCAGCTATACCTTATAGTTACTGCACATTTGACACAATTTTACTGAATTCTGAATTGTTACTGAGTCAGGGTTCCATCTGAAAAGGTATTTAAGCAGGTGTTTAGACACATCCTGGGGGTAAGACATAGTTCAATACAGCGAGTATCGAGGAGAGTGAACAGATGTATGGCAACTTCCATTGCACCCGAAAAGAATTGCCATTACTGTGCTGTTTGGTTGCATTAAATGGATTAAAGGGAGTATAAAAATAAGCTGCATTCCATGAGACTTTGAAACATTGTGTTCACCTAGAAGATAGAACAGTTGATTTATATTGGGGCTTGCTATCAGAAACAAATATATTAGCATTAAAAACTGAGCTTTCAAATACCAGGCACATGCCCAGGAAATAACTGAGAATTTGCAGCCAGTGAGAAGAAAACTGTAGTTATTTTACTGTGAAAAGGAAAAAAAAAATGCAGAAAAAAAAATCACATATAAAGCTCAGAAAGCATCATTTCTCACTATTTTCAGGAGTTAGCAATAAGTGTCATGGAAAGCTGAGTATGGCCTCAGAACTAAGATGGTTCCAGCAATAGCAGAGAAACAGATCCTCTCAATGCATTTAGAGGAGAGAACCAGTTGTTTTGAATTCACAGATGCCAGTGCCTCTCTGTATGTCTGCCAAAGTGTTTATATTGGAAGGCTCTAGGACTGCCACAACCTACAGAAAAGATAGCTTTACAGGGCCATGCATGTTATTTTGTTTCCCTTCTAAAGCCAGAGAAATCTAAGTCAGTCTTTGTATCAATTTTCTTAGTCAGGTAGATACTTATGACTGGAATCTCATGGATTTTAGTTGCTGCCTTATTCTGCTTGGGCCTTCTCATTGATGCTGTGTGATTTGATATATTAAGTTCAGCCTTTGTATCTCAGCACTTGCAGGCTACATTCTTGTATAGCTCAGGTCATCAAGTAGCATACGTTTTCCCTGGCATTTGTCCCAATATTATGCAATGAAAGCATGTTCCAGAAAGGTATCACTCTTGCTTTCAAGAAACTCTGTTTTAAAAAATGGATTTCATAGTAATTGCCAGGTAGTTTTCTTTCTATAGATAAATTACTTAGTTTAAAAGAAATGTACATTTATTTCCTATTTGAGTTTGCCTAGTTTTATCTTCCAGCCGTTGGTCCTTGCTATGCCGTATTCTGCTAGACTAAAGAGCTCTCTACTCTTTGGTATTTTCTCCTCATGAAGGCACTTAAAGCTGTGATGGAGTCACCTCTCACTCTTCTTTTTCATAAGCTAGATCTACTGGGCACTCATGAAAAGAAAAAGAAATAAGTCTAAAGCAGAGATTCAAGCTGGTATATTTCAAGTTTGATGTTACTGGCAATCTAAAACAGCTTCTTTTAATAGGAAGTGTCAAACTACCTTATCAGTTCTGCTTATAATTTGACAAATAGTAAAGTACAATTGATGTCCTCTAGAAATCACTTTTCCATACATGATCACAAGTGAATTGGGTTAATACTGAACTTGAACACTGGGAATCTAATTTCCTGACTTTCATGCATTTAATTTCCAAAACAATTATGGGTGGTTATATACTTCTTTTTGTATATGCCTTTTCATTCTAGTACCAAAGAATAAATTTTATAACAAAATATAAACAAATCTATGAATGCTGGAGTAGCAATATATATCTATTGTGTCCACTTGAATGGTTACTAATAAAATGAGGGAAGAATTATAGTTCTTATCGTGGACCCAGAAATGCTGCAATATAGTGTTTCTGTAAGGGAAGTAACTGAATGCCTAAGATGTATTCAAATAACTTATAGTGATAAAAATAAGGTAATTTGCAGAGGTGGCTGCAATCGCAGCATACATAATGGTGGGAAAGGAATGGATTACTGCTGCATCATGTGGTCGCGTGAATGCTTTGCAGTATTTCTGGAGGTAATTCAAAAATATTTAGGGTCCCTGTTCTGATAACTCCAAACCTCCATTTCCTTCCAGAAAGTAGAATATGAATGTTAGCATCAGCACAAATTTGATCCCTTGTCCTGCAAATACTTATGGATGTATTCCACTTCTTTACTCTATAAAAAGAACTATGTTCAAAGGTAATTCTCATATTTGATCATTACAAAAAACCACAATGTGTTCTTTTCCCATGTCATTAAGTCACCATTTAGTAATGATTATTACTGATCTCAAACTGAATGTTGTTTCCACATTTTTTTTCTTTTGTTTTGTTTTCAGTTGTGGTACCTTTATCTATGCAAGAAGGTAGGCCTTAATATTCTAGTTTGTAATTACAAATCACGGCTTTTGCATAATTGCTATATCCAGTACAAGTTTTTGAAACAAATGACGCAAAACTTACCCAGAAAGAAAATAGCATTTGTTACAGTTATCAGCCACAAAGGGAATGAGTTGATTGAGTAGATTTTAGAAATGCTTAAAAATTATACCTACAGGCAGAGAGCAGGCCACATACATACTATGGCTAATTCACTTGGCTCATTTTAAATTTCTGCAATGCTCTGGAGAGAATATGTCTTTCAGAATGGTCTTACAGTTATTTAATTGGGCCAGGCAGATTCCAAGTGACTCTCAATGGGAACTGATTATTATATTTCTCATTGGGTATGAATGTAATTTCGCAGTAACACCACAAGCAGCACTGATTGCAAAGTCTCAAGTCCCTATTCTTTGATGTAAAATCAAGTAGTTATAAAAAGTGCTAGTTTTGAAGGTGATATTTCAAACCATAATGTCTGGGGGACAGGTATTTTTATGATTCTAATGTGTATATGGTTTATGTTTAATCCTAATATGTCTTTAACAGGTATTTTTAATGAGACTGACAATTAGCAAGCACAGGTTAGAGCTTACAGGTGTGTGTCTTATTAAAAAAAAAAAAAAGTAATGCAGACTAAATTTTGCAGTATTTGTAAGGTCAAAGTTTCCATTTAGTGCTACATGACTTGACAAGAGAATTTGCAAGGGAAAGTCAGACTTCATGACAATGAGGAACTGCCTTTTTGTGGGGTTTGGGTTTTGACTGTGTTTTATTTTGAAGTGCTATGAAAAAAGAATGTGCAACCCCTCTCATGGTCTTCATAACATGTAAGAACTTTAGATGAGGAATCACTAAAAACACATTATCAGGTTGGTGCTCCAAACCTGTTGTCCTGGATAATTTTCTCCCTCAATTCCCTGAAGTACTCCGTGTCTTTCTGACTTAGAAGAATGCTTCCCAGGGAATTGTATGGGGTGTTCCTCTACTTTGATCTCAGCCTGAGAAATACTCTGTGTAAAATGGGGTAATTATCCTCAGAGAATTGTCCTACTGAATGTCTTTCATTTATATTTAATTAATATATCAACCTATTTTTCCTGTTTATTTCCTGGTTTTAGTTTTGTTTGGCTGCTCATATTAGCTATCATGGAACAGGCTTTTTGCAATACCCATTTAGCTGGTTTAAAATATAGTACAGTTTTAGTTCATTGCATCTTGTGCTGATCTGTAGCTTTTGTGAAATCTGTATTTCTTAAAAGGGCTGGGAAAGAAACCTTCCTAAAACTGCCTGGCTTATGGATTTATTTTTGTTGTCATCAATGCAGGAGGCACCAGGTTATTACACTTTGCTCTGGCTTGTGCCCTCTGATTGATATGATTGTGTCAGGTTTAAAATTCCATCCTGACAAGACTTGTAATGCTTTTTGCTGCCAGCCAGTGACTTGTGTAGCGCTTAGATAAGATATATTGCTGCTTCATTTTTTTATATCACTGAAAGTGCTATTTTTTTCCCCCCAAAAAAGTGAGTTGGAGTAATGCTGTAAAGGTGAAATCCTATTGAAGTCAGTATGAATCCCAATTTCAATAAGGTCTAAGGCTTTTAACTTGTGTATTGACATGTTCAGTGATATTTTAACACATTTTCCCTAGTCACAATTAGACTTTTTTTTTCTTTTCAATTTGTTTTCATTTTTGTTTTAATTCTGTCTTTTCTACTATGTAGCTGTGAAATCATTTACTGTGAAATCTGTGTGTCATTTACTGATCGTGTATACATAATTAACATAACTAATCCTCTATACAAACCATATATAGGTGGCTGAGCTTGTTGAAATGTAGTAGATTTACTGGTTTTAGGTTAATTTATGTGAATCATGATTTGTACTTTGATTGCATGATCTTCTCCTTTAGTTGGCATATACAGGATTCTCAAAAAATGCATTCTATATTTGAGGGGGGAAAAAAGAAATTAACAGCCACTAATATCAGCACTTGTCTGAATCAGGAAACGAAAACATAGCACCTAAATTCCAGTTCTCTTAACGTTTTATTAGCAGAATAGGTAGAAGGCTCTGTTTATTTAGATAGGTAATTTTTAGGTGCAAGTGTTTTTATTTGTGGAAAAGATATAAAAAGTGTATCGTATACCACATCTATTTTCTCTTTCTTCATCAAAGTAATGTTGGTCTCTATAAAAGGTAAAATAGGTAGAGAATACTTGGAGGAATAATTGAGTTGATAAAAATCCTTCATTAAAGGAAGGGTTGTAACTCATGTTCTACTCTAAAGGTCAGAGCAAGCGTTAAGAGCTCTAAACCTCATGTCAGATGGAAAAGCTTCTTCCAGTTTCCACATTAAAAAGTCCTAGATTGTAATGGCCATAAGAAAAGTCTAGATACAGCATGTACTAACAGCATAGCTTTTGCAATTGCTCATAGGCATATCTGAAAGGCAGATATAACTAAAAACTTCTTAAATGTTCAGTCCCAAGGCACTGGAAAGCAAAAAGGAAGACAGCATGGCATCTCAAATCAGATGTTGCCACTGTTCATTTTCCTGTTCTTATGGCTTGTGGTTGCCTAGTAAAATTCTTTGTACAAGGTTTGTGTTGAAATAATTTCCAATAGTTTTGCAACACTGTGATAAAGCATTTACTTTGTCTTCCTTTTACAGCTGATATACCTGTAGAAGCTCTTCTTGTTGCTCTTCACATCCGTCACCAGACTTAACTCCACATGGACTTTGGCTTTCCTAACTGGATCTCTGCATGCTTAGTGTCTCTGTATTCCTGCCAGCTCAGCTGCCCCAATTCCACCCCTCGTACACTTGCTTTTTATGTTTGCATTTAGTCAGGAATTCTATTTTCTTCCATGCATGTTTTCTCCCACTTTTGCTTGATTTTCTGCTTGTTAAGATGGATCTCTCTTGGGCTTGGAGAAGGTGATCCTTGAATATCAATGAGATGCCCTGGACCTCCTTTCTCCAGAAGTGTATCCCATAAGAATGATTCAAAGAGGCCAAAGTTTGCTTTCTTGAAGCTCTGTGATCCTGCCTTTTGCCTTGCTTCCACCTCTTGTGACCCTGAACTCTACCATCTTATAGTCACCACAGCAAAGACTGCTGCCCAGTCCTCATACCCCTGACCATTTCTTACATGTTTGTAAATATGATGTCCAGCAAATCACATCCCCTTGTAAGCTCCTCTACTCATTTTATCCATGAAATTATCAACAACACATTCCAGGAATTCTGGAATGCTTGTGTCCAGCTGTGATGCCCCTCCACAGGTATCAAGTGATTGAGGTCACCCATGAAAACCAGTATCTGCAACTGGGAGCTCTGAACCGTGTCTATTTCTTCCGGATTAGTTGGTAGGAAACACCCACCGCAAAGTTGCACATTTTAGTCTGCCCACTAATCCTTTCTCATAAACTCTCAACTGGCTCACAATCTATTCCAAAGCAGATCTTCCTGCATTCCCACTGATCTCTCATACAAAGGGCAACTCCCTATCCCTGCTGTTCCTGCCTGCCCTTCCTAAAGAGCCATGTTTCTTTGATGTCAATGAAATCATAGCCCTGCAATAGCACACCAAGCTCTAATTCCTCCTGTTGTTCCTCATGCTACATGCATTGCAGTACAGGCACTTTGTTTGTGCACCAGTCATGCTGATTTCCCAGAAAAGCATGTCCTCTGCATGAAAGCTTCCCCTGTAATGCTGTCCTCTTGGCACTTCCTTATTTGTGTGCATACAGTCTTGGTGGGCCCATTCTAGCTTATTTTGTTATTGAACAAAACCTCTAATAATACACAAATAAACACAGAAATCCAATTAATTACACTATTCTGAAGCATCATCTAAATAATTTTTATTTAAACATTAGCAGCTAGCTCCAGCAAAAAGATTTGTTCCAACTAACATGAATTTTGCAGCTGAATATTTCAATTCAGAGTTTAAAGAAATTTCTAGTAATGAAAAGCAAATTATTCCAGCTATGCTATGAAATAATGCAGGAGCAGATCAAGGTTTAAGTATATTATATGTATATAAAATTATATAGCATTATATAAATATCTATGTACATACAAGTGCAGAACATGAGAGTTTTAGACTGTCAGGCTGCATTAAGCAGTCTCTCTCTGCTGAATAATTTATAAATCCCAGACAAAACAGGCACAGTCAGTCACAGAAATCAGAACTAACCAGAGTGAGGTGATGATCTTCTGCATAACATTATAGGCAGCCACAAGACAGTTCTTTTCCATGAGCTCTTGACTAGAAGGTTTCAGAGCTTTTGCTCTCCAGGTAGATTAGCAATGCCACCAATACAGGGATTATTATGCCATTTCAATATCCACAGACTCTGCAGAGTTCTCTTTTTTTCCTACAGCATAAAGTTTTGTGAAGTCATTGAATTAGATTGTGCAATGAAATGTAAGACCCTTTAGACCTTTACCTAATAGCAGGTTTTAGTGTTATTTGGGCTATGGCTGCTTTTCTCTCCCTTTAAAATTGAATGGTCAAACATGAAAAAGAAAAGGAGAAAGGGAAAGATTTTCAAACTACATAATCTGATGATACAAGGCTCATTATAAAAGAAGGATTTCTTACAGAAATAAAGAACATACACTTGAAAGATCCATTTTGCAACTGTTCAGACACCAGCTGACAGGAAATTGGTGTGAAGAAATAATACTAAAATAAGCTATACAGTAATGCTTTTGTTGTTGGTTTGCCATAACAACAGTTAGAGGTTTAAATCTGTTAAAGGGCATTCTGCAGGGAAGATAATTATGATTTTGTTATTTTAATTAACACTTTAATTGTTTTGATCTTTTTGAATATATAGCCATAAATAAAACATTCTTTCCCTCTTCTCTGCTCATGGAAGAACATTTTTTTCCAAAGATAAGATAATTTGTTGTCTTAATACAATTGCTTTGGGGTTATTACCATGTAGCTCATGGTAATGAGCTCATGTCCTGTTAATAGAGTTAGGCAGTCTTAGCCAAACAGTTGCTTTAGAGTGTGCCCAAAGCAGAGGACATCGTACTGTCTACTACACCAGGAAGAGCCTGTGAAATGTTCATCTGCTATTTCTCCATTCAACAATTCATTCATTCAACAATGAATATTCAAATATTTATACTGCAGAATATTTACAAAATATTTACTGTGCTCACTTGTGGAATTAATGGCAGCGAAAGAGGAAGGGGGGTTTGGGCCTGCTCTTCCATCCACTCTTCCATTCCATATTGTCAATACAATCTTCATTCTTCACAATGAAAAAGTAACTGCACTAGACTGACGGTAGAAGGTTAAGAGCTAGCACCTAAAGCCTGCCTCTGTGACAAGTGTCCCAGTTCTTTTGTGCATAAAGGACTGCCTGCAGTTGGAATAGCCCTGCAGTGGCTTCACTTGCAATGAGGAGTTTGGCACCTATGAAGTACTGTGCTTGCTGCAGCAAACTGGGATAAGTTCTTGCTGCTTAAGAAAATCCATTCCCTTCCCATCACTTACTTTCTCATGTGAAGGGAAAGCTCAGTGTTCACACCTACATTAGTGCTGTATCAGTCCTTAACTAGTCTGTCATGCTAGGACAAGTGGAGGGAGGAAGATTTTCTTACACTCCCTCCCTGTTTTACCTGTCTGTCATGAAGGCATAATGGCTCTGAAATACCTGGATTCTTTCCTTTTAAAATGGTCTGTGAAACACAAGTCTGAATTACAGGTGAGGAGAGACTCTTACAGATGTTCATTGCTGTGCAGAAAGTGTTGAGAATCATGATATAATTCACCATACTTGGATTTTTTATGTAGTGTGGTTTCATTTATTTTCCCACCACTGCCACCACCACCACAGAGTATTGCTTTATGGTATTTTTTTGGCTTATGAAAAGGTGCATATTTGTCCATAGTGAAGGTATCAGATTAAAAAAAACACACTGTTCTACATTCTTTTGTTGGAATGGTAGTAGTTTAGGGAGAGAACACTGAAGATATAAATCTGCAGCCATATGAAACATAATTACCTCATTTTCTTCAGTGAAAAAAGAAATCCAGCTGTGTTTAAAACCTGTGGAGGTCAAATACACTTTCTTCAGAAAATGGAAATCCAGCCACCATAAAGCAGATAGTCATTAAAAAAAAAAAAAATTGTACTAGATTTTTAAGACCTGAGGTGAAATTTGAAAAAGGAAACAGCTGAACATGTGAAAACAAATTTCTTGCAATTCTATGAGATGCAGGATGCCTATATCTAATACAGGGAAGAAAGGTGCATAGAACATTGCAGTGTAACTAAGTTGTTTTGCAGCTGCCTTCCCTGTTGTTTCATCATTATTAATGAGAGTCTTCAATGGCATTTGTCACTGGCAAATCTTCAGTAGTAAACCAGGCTGGTTTGAGAGTACAGAGGAAAGAACGCTTCATCCAAAGAATGCTACTTTATAGTCAGGATAGTAACAGTAAACCATTCAGACTACAAATTGTCTGTACCACAATCTTTCAGTTGCTCTTACATTTCCCTACAAGCAGCTTCAACAGCCACTTTTGTTAATAAGAAATGCATTCACTTTTGTTAATAAAGGTGAGAAATTGCCAAATTATATCAGAGATGCTGGGAGAAATTAATTGCAGCAACATGTAACCTAGATTCGATCATATATATTAATTTTTTGAGTACAAAGCAACTTTTTCTATTCTCAGTGAAATATATACTCAACCTCTGCAACAGGGTCTGGAAACTGGATATCTGTAGGTGGCTGCTGTAGCAAGCAAGTTGGAGTTTCCTACCCACTATAAACTATTCTAAATATTCTGTTCAACTATGTTCAAAAGTACCATTAAACTAAACTTTATTTTTTTTTCTGTCAGAATAGGTTAAAGTCAGCAATAAAGATGCTATTTTAGATTAGCCAGCAACTGAAGCAACTTGTGAGGTCAATCAGAGGTTCAAGAGTTAATACTGGTTTCATAATCTTTTAAATGTCTAAAAATCTCAATTAGAGGAGTAGACAATGGAACTCTTGATGGCTCAAGACTGAAGTTTCAGTTCAACTGCAGATTAATTTTGGTTTCTTTTTTAATGCTGCATTGAGCAATTTATGTGGCTTAAAACATAACTATTAATGTGATTTTCTATATGTTGAGAATTTCTGTGGAAGAAACTTCTAATAATGCTTTTACATCAGTGCAATAGTCTTTGTAACAACAATACATCTTATGTATATGTGAGTCCAACAGCTAAAACACCTTATATTTGAGAAT
>KZ505846.1:538046-549726 GCA_002844005.1 Limosa lapponica baueri
AACAGATCCTCCTTGAAGCTATGCTAAGGCACAGGGAGGACAGGGAAGTGATTTGAGACAGCCACCATGGCTTCACCAAGGGCAAGTTCTGCCTGACCAGCCTCATGGCCTTCTATGATGGAATGATTACATCAGTGGTCAAGGGAAGAGCTCTAGATGTTGTCTGTCTAGACATCTGTTAGACACCTTTCACCACAACATCCTTCCTTCTAAATTGGAGAGGTAGGTGGACTGTTTGTTGGATGAGGAATTAGTTGGATGTTTGCATTCAGAGGGTAGTGGTCAATGGCTCAATGTCCAAGTGGAGACTGGTGACAAGTGGTGTCCCTCAGGAGTCTGTATTGACACCAGTACCATTCAATATCTTCTTCAATGACATAAACAATGCAATTGAATAAACCATCAGCAAGGGACAGGATGCCACCCAAGGGGACCTTAACAGGTTTGAGAGGTGGGTCCATGCAAAGCTCATGAAATTCAACAAGCCCAAGTGCAAGATCATGCACCTGGGTCAAGGCAATACCTAACACAAATACAGGCTGGGCAGAGAACGGATTGAAAGCAGCCTTGCCAAGAAGGACTTGGTGGTACTGGTGGGCAAAAAGCTAGATATGAGAAAACAACGTGTTCTCACAGAACAGAAAGCCAACTGTATCCTGTGCTGCATCAAAAGAAGCATGGCCAGCACATTGAGGGAGCTGATTCTGCCCCTCTACCAGGCTCTGGTGAGACCCCACCTGGAGTACTGCTTCCAGATCTGGAGCCCTCAGCATAGGAAAGACATGGACTTGTTAAAGCTGGTCCAGAAGAGGGCCACAAAAATGGTAAGATAGCTGGAGCACCTCTTCTATGCGGACAGGCTGAGAGAGTTTGGGTTGTTCAGCCTAGGGAAGAGAAGGCTCTGGGGAGACCTTATTGCAGCCTTTCAGTACTTAAAGAGAGCCTACAGGAAAGATGGGGACAAACTTTTTAGCAGGGCCTGTTGCAATAGGATGGGGGGTAATGGCTTTAATCTAAAAAAAGAAAGATGTAAACTAGATATAAGGAAGAATTCTTTACAATGAGGGTGGTGAAACACTGGCCGAGGTTGCCCAGAGAGGTGGAGAGGTGGTAGATGTCCCTGGAAACATTCAAGGTCAGGTTGGATGGGGCTCTGAGCAACCTGATCTAGTTGGATGGAGATTGGACTTGATCTTTTTGAGATGATCTTTAAAGGCCCCTTCCAATCCAAAATAAACTATGATTCTATGATCTTTAACTCAAAACTCAGTAAGAATATTTAGGCATGAGAATCTTGACAGCATCCAGGAAGGGAACATCAAAGAACTCAGAACTGTTTATTCACACACTTCAAGTATTTCCTTTATTGAATAACTCACTTTTTCAGAAGTAAATGTAACAAAAAAAAGAAAAAGACCAATTTTCTTTTCTTGCTTTTGGACTGGAGTGAAATAAATGAACCAAGTGTGTCTTGATACAAGGAATGTATCCAAAATTAAGTTCAGTGATAAGTTCTGTAATGAACAAATTAATTTACCAGATTAGACAACTGGAAGCCTAGAACTTACTTTCAAGTTCTTAGCACTTTTTTTCTCTACTGCTTCATAAGTATCAAATTTTTATTTCAGTGCTCCAGGTAGGCATATGTGAAGGTTGAAATGGTAGCAGGTGCCAATATAAAGTGCAATGTCTGGAAGTGAACCGGTTGCAACTGCTAATAACAATAGAAAATTGACTAGTCAGATGTATGATTCACTGTCATTAAAAACAGTAAAAGGAGTGCATTTGTTCCATAGATGATTGTTCTTTCTGAGAAATTATTAGTCTAAGGTATTGTTTTATTTAACAATATATTTTCTTGTATGAAGTCCCAAATTATTAAGCTTTTCCCACTCCATTTAATTGTGAGAGTGTTTGGAGAATTTTTTTAAGCATTAAGATGAATAGATGTATTTGGTAGATACATCAGTTCTAAATATCTCTACTTCCAGTATACCTATTGCAATAAATAAGATCTTTGTGTTCCTCATTGAACAGTTCAAAAAAGATCAAGGCAGAAAACATATTACAGAATCCTCCAGTCCTTGGGTACTTCTTCCAGTTGTCACGATTAATGAAAGGTTATCAAGAATGTCCTCACAATGACATCAGCCAACTCCCTCAGCACTTCTGGGTGCATCCCATCAGGGACTGTGGATGTAGGTATGTCCAGCCTGCTTATGTATCCCCTGAACTGAAGTTTTCCTCCAAGGGTATGTCTTCCTTGCTCCAGCCTTTCCCTCTGGTCTCTGGGGCCTGCAATTCCTGAAGGCTGGTCTTGCTAGTAAAGACAGGGAGGAAAAAGACATAGGACCTCAGCCTTTTCCGTGCCCTGTGTAATCAGATGCCCCGTCTCATTCAGCAATGGGCCTTCATTTTCCCTAGCTTTATTTTTGTAACAGATATTTATAGAAGCCCTTTTTGTCGTCTTTAACATCACTGACCAGATTCAATTCCATTTGGACATTATGTTTCCTTGCCTTATCCCTGGATGTTCAGACAATGTTTCCATTTTCCTCTCAGGTTATCTTTCCATGTTTCTACACTCTGTGGCTTTTTTTTCTCTTTGAATTTGGCCGGGAGCTCCTGGTTCGTCCATTGAGGCCTCCTGGCATTTTTGCATGATTTCCTATTTGCTGCGATAGACCACCCTTCAGTTTGGAGGAGGTGATCTCTGGGCCCCTCTTCCCTCTAGGGTCCTATCCCACCCAACTCTTCCAAGCAGATGGTCTCCTGGAGGCTAGGGTTGTGGATCTCCTCTCTCCGTTCAGAATCCTGAATTCCAGCACATCATGGTGTCCTGGGTCTGGCGGGGATAGGGTTAATTCTCCCCAGGACCTAGCAGGGACACAGGTATTCCATCCCATGTGAGCCATGCCCAGGGGGTAGCCGGAGCCAGCCGGGGAAGGGGAGGGACAGGAAGTCCCCCCGGGGGAGCAGAGCGGTCGGGGGGCGTCCAGGATCCGGTCGGCAAGTGGCGGTATCGTAATCGTGGTTGTATGTTCCTCTGTCCGTGTTATTGTTGTTGCTGTTGTTGTTTCTTGCTCCCTTTGCTGTTCTGTTAAATTGCCTTTATCTCAATCCACGAGTTTTGCCTTTTCCTTCCCATTTTCCCCCCCCGGCCGCGGCGGCGGTGGGGGCTCCCATCTGCGCGAGCTGCTGCCACGTGGTGCTTTGTTGCCGTCTGGGGCCAAACCACGACACATGGTCACTATAGCCAAGGCTTCCTTTTCCCTTCACATCCCCAACAAGCCCCTCGTAGGTGACCATGATGTCCAGCAGACCACCTCTCCTTGTTAGCTCCTCTATCGTTGTTGTCAGTGCTCTACAGCAGCTTCCTCGATTGTTTATGTCCAGCTGTGTCGTTTCTTCAGCAAATACAAGGGTGGCTGAAGTCCCTACATGAGGACCAGGACCTCCAAATGTGAGGTTGCCTCTATTTGTCTGTAGAGGGCCTTATCTACTTGCTCTGGCTGGTTAGGTGACCTATAGGAAACATGCATTAAGATGTCACGTTCACCTGTATTTTTTTAAATCTTAATCCGTAAACTCTTGATTGCCTCCTAGCCCATCCCAAGGCAAAGCTCTATGCACTCCAAGCTATACCTAAGAAAGAAAAAGAAAAAAAAAATCATAGATATCTGAATTTTCTGTTATTAAAATATGTTTCTTTTGTGTTCTATGGAATACAAATGTTGAGTTAGGAAACTATGTAACTAATATGTAACTAAGTGTCCTCCTAAACTAAATCAAATGGTATTTATTTTTTTATGTCAATGTTCTTCCTATATCTCAAGGAGACCAATTGATATATTTGGTTTTCCATCTCTAAAGTACAGGTCCTATTTTTTATCAGTTTCTCTTATTTTTAACTTTCCATTAGTCTGATTCTAGGAAGTAGTTATTACTAGAAGAGAACGCATTATTCATCTTCACTTTACCTTCTCTTGATGATTAACAATGCAACATGCAATAATAGCAGATGATGGGAGAACCTTCTGGCAGTTTCTTTTTAATAACATTAGGTAACATTTTGCCAAAGATCTTGTAGATGCCTTAAAAGTATTACCACAAGCATAGCATAGATTGAAAGTAGACTTTATATGTTGATAAATATTAGTAAATGCGTATATATATCATACAATGCTTTAATAGGTCCACATTGGCTGTTGCAGAAAAAAGTTTTAAAATAAGAAAATATACAGTATTTACTTGTGGTGTATTCTCTGTGTTTTAGACAGCTAAGTACTTTGTCAAGATAAACTACATTCATTTTATCATATATTAAACAAGTGTCATAAACTCCCACTCTTTTTTCAGCTACAGATGGCTGATAGAAGAGTTTCAGCTGCATGCAGGCCCAGACTTCATATATGTTTCAATTGCTTTTTGTCTTGACTTATTGCATAGCCTGAAATCATCGACGTTGCACTGTGAACCTTACGTGTATGCCTATGCATAAAAACATAGAGGGAAAATATTTAAAGCATGCAAACTTCTAGAAAGGGCACAGGGTAAAAATTTGTCATCTGTTAAGTCTGAGGATGTGACGTCTCTAGCTATTACATCTGAGAGCAAAGGGAAGGTACTTAAGCAAAAGGTGTTAGCATATTAACTTCGTACATAAATAAATTACAATATTTGGTGATAAATAATAGTTATTATTGACTAGGTCTATTTTTTTTCATAGAAAACTAGTAGAAACAATACAGTGATAAAAGTTGAGAAGGTTTAATTCCTGTGCTTTCCCATTGCTGTTTAAATTGCATTTTTACCATGACAGAGAAAGATTCTTTCTTATTCAGATCATTATCTAAGCTTTTATAAATATAGGTGGACTCAGCCTGCAATATAGGATGAATTTCTTCATAAAGACATATGCAATAAATGCAATGCCTCTATAAAGCATGTACTGACTTTACTCATATCTTTTTAAAGAAAGCGAAATATTATAGGTGTATTTAGATGTCTGGTAAATCAATGTCAGCTTTTACCTGAAATCTGATCTGAAAGCCACTGAATTTCTTTGCAGGTTAATCTCTGGGACTCTGGATTTTCTGATTAAAATGTATGTTCCTGACTGGTGTATTAGTCTAAAGCTATGTTTCTCTGCTAGAGCTATTTCAGGACTATTTCCATTCAATCTCTGATGCTTATGTCTTTCTGCAGTGGTGAATTACAGTTGGCTCTGATAATCTCATTTCTGAAACAGCACACATTCATTTCCAATGAAACAGTTTAATCTGCTTATACTTGGTTTTAAGTGTATTCCTTGACAAAACAGTTTTCATATGTTTTGTTTCACTGTAGTGGTTCCAGTACAGACAGATCTTAGGGCAAGGGTCAAGGAGGGAGCAGAGGAAAATACAGGCAATTATGGTTTGCTTGGAGTGGGGGATAAAGTAAAGCTATTAATCTCAAAGAGATGTAGTAGAGTCAAGGACCTGTACATCAGTAGCTCTCTGTGATGAGTGAGTATTCCTGACATCTCTTGCACACATGTAGTAATGCCTACTACCCCAATCCTGTAGGGTACACACAGTCTACTTTTAGAAACTGACAAACCTGACTGGTTAAGATAATTAAATTAAACCAAAAGCAATTACGTCCAACCCGGTTTTGGCATTTATTGATCTTTTGTCAGAACTGATGAACGTGTTATGACCAAAACCACTTTGACTTTCAAAAGGCATTGGCTGGCTTAAGAACAGATATCCACTCTCCCTGAAGATCCCTCCCTATAAAGTAACAGTGATCCCAGTTTTTACTTTCTCGGTCAGTAGGGTCCTGTGGAAATCATTGCAGTAACACTACTGAAAATCCGAAGTATGGAAGAAATACACTCAGTCCCCTTTCTTTGTCATGCACCATGCTTCTCTTTTCTTCCCAGTCTGTCTCAGCCTCTGTATAATCATATCTGCAGGACACTTCCTCATTCCCATCCCCAGCACCACTTCATATACTAATTCCCTATGCAGCATTCAAGTTTCTGTCAATGGGAGTTCTGCAGGTGGACAAGAGCAGAATATTCAAGAGGACTGTAATGCAGATCAGAGTTAAAAATGTAATTACCTACCGAGTTAATTAAAATTTTGCACCTGCACTCTCAGGGGTATTTTTTAGAAAAAAATGCAAAGACTTTGGATGTGCTATTTTTCAATGTCAAGAAATTTCAAACCTGGATGACTTGCACAGAGTTAACATTATACCCCAAATGCTATTGGTCATATAGCTTTGGCCCAGGAACAGTTCACTGATCTGAAGGAAGCTAAATTAATATCCTACATGTGTTAGTCTCTCCGTCTATCATGAACTGAAACAAAGAGAGGGACATCTCTAGAGGGCGACTCAGATCTCAGAACATTTTAAGTCTCCATGGATGTAAAGTAATCCTTAACATTGTAAATCCAGCCTGTGAATATGTTTCAATATAGCACTGAGTAACTACTGTAAATCACAGTTGATTCCTCCATGTGGAAGGAAAATTACTGTGCCGTGTAAATTGGAGGGACTGTAATGGAGGTTTATAGTATAGATTGATTGTTTTGATTGTATTTTTCCCATTGAAGAGCTTAAAATATCCTAAAAAGCATAATGGTAATTACTTATTTAAAATTAATATTTAATCTCATCACGTAAAAAAGCGTAAATTTGTATCACCACAGTGAGATGTTAACACAATGGATGAAATTTAACATTTCAGAAGTAACAAACGAAAAATAAGATTTAAATGATACCAGATAATTTTGCCTTAAAAATATTCTTTTTTTCCATTTTTAAATTTGGAAACTTATCAAAAGCACCAAAATAATTTTCAACAAATCAATATTTACAGTGTAAAATATGTTAATGACACAATTTCTAATTATCCCTGTTTGTTTTCACCTCATTAGCTGCCAGCAGACTACTTTGCTGCTTCAGGGGAAAGAGAACCTTGACCAAATGACATGAAGGCTGAAGCAATTCCATAATTGAGTGTTTATGCTCACATATAAATCTATTTGTTCTGGCTTGATTTGCTTGCTTTCCTTTAAAGTATGTCAGATAAACAAAAAATCTTCCTTTTTAATTAATGGCTGTCAAAATTGAACTTTATTTAAATTCTAAAATAAATCCATGTCATTAGTTTCAGGCTGCAGAAATACATTTTCATTTGCTGAGCTGAATGCAAAATTAATGTAATTCCAGTCCTGTGGAATTTACTATGTGCAGTCTGAGCTCTTAGAATATTGTTGTAGGGTGTACTAGGAATCCATTAATAATCACTCCAATTAATATAGAGAGACATTTCAGACTTTTTCTAAACTTTACTTAAATTATCTAACTAAGAAAAATAATGGTTGCTTAGCCTTGGGAGGTAAATTCTAGTCTTAAACATGTTTCTGACTTAGAAAATCCATTTACAATTAACAGATGGATTTGGGAGAAAATAACACCTGTTCAAAGATATACTGATTTATATCTAGCAACTTATATTGAAAGAGACAGGAGAAGGTTCTTGAATTGTATAAAGAAAGTTAGGAAACAGCTGCTGTGCTATGAGAGTAGGTTGAACAGTAAAGCTGCAGAAAATACAGAAATAAATAATCAGTAGGAATAGAGACACTAGGTAAGAGGACTATTAAATATGGCTGACAGGAGGAAGGTTCTGGAAAATAAAACTGGTGTAACTGAAATTTATAACTTTGAATCCATGGAAAATACAGGGACTAAATTATTTATTCCGTAATTCTGCATGAACTGGCATGTGAAAAATTGGCTTCCATTTTTTATAAATTATCAAATCAGGACTAATAACATCAGATTGAAAAATAGTAAATACCTAGAAAGTAAGGTAGATACAGACTTATTAGTCTGACCTCATTGGTATAAAGCCATTTAGAGGCAAAAAACTGAGCATGAGAATAATTAAAATGACAAAGTTAATGGAAGCTGAAATAAAATGCATTATGGCTTACTGCAAAATAATTTTACTGGACTAATCTGCCATATTTCTTTGACAAGATAACTGATTGCTTTTAGATAGTCTCTTTAGATGGTCTCTTTTTAGATGTGGTTTGAAGTAGTGCCTTTGATGTAGTGTTATACAAAAAATTATCTGTAGACATGGAAAAGAAGAAGATGCAGGTACATAGGAATTTGCTAAATGAAAGTTCCCCTAGCAACATGAAAAGACTGAGTGGGAAGTTAGTACTGGAAATTTTCAAGTATTTGTCTTGGACTATATGTATATATATATATGTATATATATACACACACTATTTTGAGACCAATGAGACCCTAGAAAGTAAAAGTGCAATGATTAATAATGCTGGTACAAAAATGGAGTGTACTGTCAATATGGAATAAAATATTTTATTTGATGACAGGATTAGTTGTAAGAGTAGTGTTAAAGAGAAGAGGGAAAGGTATAAAATTCTAAGGAAATACTAGAGGAGAGGAAAGATATGAATAAACTAGTTGATTACATCATGACTCTGATCTATTAAAGTGATGTAATCATAAAAAAAGCCAATGTGATCACAGGATGAAGCAAGAAAAAAGATATTTACCAGTCACAAACAGAATTTAATTTGCAAGATTATGTATGCTGTCACCCATTCCTTTCCAAGAGGGTAAACTAAGGTAAGGTCAGAAAGTGCTAGTAGGATGGTCAGAGTGAGTAAGGAAAAATCCCTCGTAAAAGGGTAACAGATTAGAAAAGTTTGGCTTGATCTGTATGATAGAATAAAGGTAGAAAACAACAATAATTACTCTTTATAAATGCTTATGAAAGCTAAATTGCAGGATGAGATAAGAGATATTTAATCTAGTAGAAAAATCTGGCCTAAAAATAAATATATATAGAATCATAGAATCACTTAGGTTGGAAAGGACCCCTAAGATCAAAAAGTCCAACCATTAACCTAGCACTGCCAAGTCCACCACTTAACCGTGTCCCCAAATGCCATGTCTTCCCGTCTTTTAAATACCTCCAGGGATGGTGATTCAACCACTTCCCCTGGGCAGCCTGTTCCAATGCTTGACAAGCCTTTCTGTTAAGAAACTTTTCCCATTATCCAATCTAAACCTCCACTGGTGCAATTTGAGGCCATTTCTTCTTGTCCTATCACCTGTTACTTGGGAGAAGAGACTGACAGCCACCTTGCTACAACCTTCTTTCACGGAGTTGTAGAGAGTGGTAAGGTCTTCACTCAGCCTCTTTTTCTCCAGGCTATATTTTTTTAAACTAGTCTAGAAAATAGTGCTATACAACCATTTGAAATAACCCTCTAGCTATCACTGCTTAAAATTCTACTGCCTCTTTTTTCTTCTTTATATGTGTTTAATAATAATTGCAAGAAAACACCCATCTAGAACTCTGAGTATAGAATTTGTAATCCTTTGTCTTCACTAAACTGTATATCATTGTATTTCTATAATCTGTCACTTTATGTATATAAACTACAAGATTTCTCTTTCTTACTAGTGCTTAGTTTTTGTACTACAGGCTTTTGTCCAAGTTCTGTTATGTTGAACCCTGCTCTGCATACCCTTATGACCCATTATGTCATCTTCCTTTAGTTACTGGTCATGCATGCTGTGCTGTTACATAGTTGGATATAAGAACAACCATACATTTTCATCCTGAGTGGTTTTTATTAAAATTTTGCTTACTTAGCCTTTAAAAAAATGAAAAGTATTGAAAGGACAGGTGCTTCCACTGATATTGATGGACTTCAGTAGAGCTATATCAGTTTGCATGGTTTACAACCTGGACCAATAGGAATATCGTATTATTTGTCCTAAGATCATGTTGTTCTTTCAGGCTACTGTGCACTAAGACAAATCTAGTTTATTTGAAAAGATCCCCCCTGAACCTTGACTTCTCCAGACTGAACAATTCCAGATCTCTCAGCCTTTCCTCATAGGAGAGAGATACTCTAGTCCCTTCATCATCTTAGTGGCACTTTGTTGGACTCTCTCTAGTATGTCCATCTCTCTCTTGTACTGGGAAGCCCAGAAATGGACCCAGCACTCCAGGTGTGACCCCATCAGTGTTGAGCAGAGGGGAGCAGCTCAGGATACCATTATCCTTTTTTGCTGCAAGGGCCTATGTTCAGCTTGGTGTTCACCAGGACCCTCGGGTCATTTCCTGCAAAGCTGCTTTCCAGCTTGGTGAGCCTCAGCATATACTGGTGCCTTGGGCTGTTCCTCTGCAGGTGCAGGACTTTGCACTTCCCCTTGTCGAACTTCATGAGGTTCAGACCATTTCTCCAGCCTGTTGAGGTCCCTTTCAAGGGCAGCACCATCCTCTGCCATATCAACCATTCCTCACAGTTTTGTGCCACCTGCAAACTTGCTGAGGGTACACTCTTTCCCATCACTCCAATCATTAATGAAGATGTTGAACAGGACTGAACCCAGTATCGACCCCTAGGCTACACCGCTAGTTACTGGCACCCAACTAGACATCATACCACTGATCACCCTCTGAGCCAGTCATTCAGACTGTTTTCAGTCCACCTCACCAACTTCTCATTCAGCCTGTACTTCATCAGCTTCTCTATGAGGATATTATGGAAACTTAGTGGAACCTTCAGTGAAGTGGAAGTTTGTTGGCTGAGCTTGATTAAACAAGGTTATGATTTGGTACATTTGCGGATGATTGTGTGAATGAATCTCACAAAATTTCCATTTCTCTATATTTGAAGTGTGTCTTTTAATTAAATAATGTTTTTACAAGATTTCAGCTAGTTTGAACTATCATCACATAAGACATGGAAATGTCTTCACCTGGGACTACACAGCACATGTTGAACTTTGCCTCACTCACATAGATGCAGTTAAGGAAGTTGGGAATTAATCCCCTAGGCATGTTAATGTGTTTTTTTGACAACTGTTATTAACTCTAGCAAGGTATTTAAATTGCAGATATTCTGCTGACTGAATATTCAAGAGGTACTTGACAGCCAACCACCAGTGTCCCAGATGTGTTTTCCTGTTGCAAGTGTATCCTGTGACTTCAGTTTCAGGATAGTTTATTCAATTTTTTGAGTCTTGGTGTCAGAAATATTTTAACTGTTTACAGTAACCTTTTGTTTTCATCATCCTGAATTCAGCATTTGTATCAGAGAAAAAATTGTCACTAGTTATCCTTTTTTACAGATTTGTGTTAAAAACCATAGGTCTCAGCATAGATCTCTTTGGGACTCCATTGGTAACATATGTTGACCTTTAGCTACTTAAGTGACTGTTCATGTCAAAGACTGCTACTATGTTAGTGGGGAATTATTATCTTTGCAAAACCAAAATAGCTCTTCCCCATTAGATAATATATCTCTGTGTCTATTTTTTTATTATTATTATTATTGTTTGTTTCCTTTTTAAATGTATTTTCAAGTGGTTATCTTGAGACTGAAATTTGACCCCAAGGTTTGTGGCTGATTGAATTCTTCCTGAGTCTCTTTTTGATAACTGTTAACTCACATGCTATCTTTCATTGTTAACTCACATGCCATCTTTCATTTTTCCAGTAGCAATTAATTTGTGTGATTGTTGGGCAATGGCCTATACTTCAGTTTGTAGTTTGGAAAACTTGAAATTTAACATTTAAACTTCTTTGGAACTTTTTAGTGGCCTTTTTTTTCCTTTTTTGTTC
>KZ505846.1:550791-564629 GCA_002844005.1 Limosa lapponica baueri
CCATGCAAGCTATATGACTATTGTGTGTAGTCTCACAGATCTTAAGTTAATTTAACCAATGATATTAAAACAATGGATGGTGTAAACTGTACATCTTCCCTAACATAAAAATTTTGTTCAAGCTTGATGCTCTTGCATTTACTAAGAGTGCAAAATCTCTTATACTGTTTCTGCTACAGATCTTTTTTAAGAGAATAAAGAAGAGCTGTCATGTCAATGCCACTTGAAATTCATTTTAGACATGTCTTAAACTAGGATCTCACACTCTCATACATGAGAGCTTAGGGACCAAGTGAAACTGTCTCACAGCTCGCTGTATAGAAAATTAACACATTGCCCTTTAGATAAATTCCATATGTACAAAGTAGTTTGATAGAATGATCAATAAAGGCAAATGCATAGAAAACAGACATGGAATTTTCAGTTCCTTGTCCTTCATGTTTTCTCTTGTGACAGAATGAACACTGAAAGATCGTAGAATCAAATCCAAAATCTATCATGGTGAAGTTCAGGGTACTAGGCAGCTGACCTATAGAACAAACTCCTTCATTTCAGTTAAGTGTAAAGTTTGTGTAAGTCTGAGCACTACTGAGTTCACCAATTGTATATAAACTGCTAGAGCTGTTCACGTACACAACTTCCTCTAAATAGAGTGAGACGGAATTTGTTGACAGTAATGTTTATTTTCTTAAATTACTTAAAAAATGGAATTCCAAAATCTAAAAAGAATGTTCATTAAGTTGTACCAGGCAGTGTTAGTGATGTTGGTGTGATTAAATGCAATGTGTTCGCTACACCATGTCAAGAGTTCCTAGTTTTCTCTGGAATGAAAACAAGAGAAATGTGAAAAGTTAGGTTCAAATGTAAGGTTGATATTTACTGATGTAAACTTTTCCTATCAGCCTCTTGAAATCCTTTGTTGGAAATATTTTCAGACTGGATCCCTAAAATAACCTGGAAAGGGGATTTGAAAGTAAGTGGTAGTATGAAAGAGGTGAATATTTTCACTACTCTTGTAGAACAACTGCTGCCCAAAGTTACCAGAAGTTCCCATTCCTCTTTATAAGTATTCATTACTGAGCTGAACTACAAAGAGGTGAAATCCAGTTGCTGACAACTTTGCTGAGCCAGTTGAAGTCTAACATTCTTGTCATAGGTGACCCTGAAGCAAAATTACTGGCAAAACAAAAAATGTCTTTTGCTGGTCTTCCAGATTGTTAATTTGTAGGAGGAAGAAAGTTATTGAACCCAAACCATTGCTAATGCAGCCTTGTTGATTCACCTATAAATATTGTTTTTTCCTGCAGTATTACTTTGGGAAGTGTGTTTGATTGTCATTCCAATAAACTGGTACTCTACTGAATTATTACCTTCTCAGGGAAGAGATGAAAAAAAAATTACTAGGCCGTTTTGCCAGGGGAAGAATATTGTTTATTTTCTTGTGGAAACGACCAGCATACAGAAACATCCTTAATTTACATTTTATACCTATAGTCTGGTAGCTTTACTACCTATAGTAAGAAAGGAGCATTAAGATATTGCATCCCATTTTGGCACTTAGGTAACCAACTCAGCTTTTTGTGGGTTTTTTTCCAGTTGGTTATTATCATCCCCTTCCTGAGTTTTAGAAGGAGGCAGAGAGATCAAGCAAAGGCTTTTGTGCAACAGCTAAAATTTTTCTTTTCATTACCTTGGGGCTTTCCTGCTCTTCAGGTTGCTGCAAGTAACAATTTGGTTGTTACAAGTAACAATTGGTAGCAATGTCCATCTAATTAAACACCACCACTATCCTACATTTTTTTCCCGTGTTTTAAGTATATCAACCAGACATGTCCATCAAACAGACCCGGTGGGTCAGGAGGAGTATAGTTATGAGTACTTCTCCTCCTTTTGCATTCAATATATGGAACTGCCAAGTAGTAGCAAATGTTAAATAGGTCTATGAGTGGTCATTGCCTCCATATCCAAGGAGTCTAACATTTGAAAAAGTCATCCTGATGGACCACATCATAGCAGTTGAGGAGCACCTTTATGATTCTGTTGGTGACTGCTTCTACCTATTCTCTTCTGTTACACCCACAAACTGAAAAAGTAATGGTAAATATTATAAGTGATAAATTTTTGGTCATATGAATCATAAATTGTCAATATAATGCTGTTTGAACTGTTTAGACAGAATATTAATATACTGACTAGAATTAATGACAATGTAAAAGCATTGCATTATATCTATAAATATCAGTGCATGTATTTATGGTGTAGCTTCTGGGTTTTGTTTTGCTTTGTTTTTACCCCAGAATCAGCTAAACACACTACCCTAAAATAATAAACTTTCTACGAACAGGATCAAAAGAAGTTGGTAGTACTGTGAAGTTGTAGTAACTCTGCACTTGCATCTGCAGGTGTGAAGCAATCAGGGTTATCGACTTCTTTAAACCAACAGAAAAACTCCTTCATCCTAATATAATTCAATTATACAAAACTAAAAATTAGGAGAATAAAAGAGTGGCCTCAAAACTGGTGTGTCTATGAAGGCATAATTAAAGTTGTTTGTGTTATCTTGTGTTTATATAGCTATAACTCAAAACTCTAGGTTATTTCCAAGTTTAATGCAAATAGTAATTTTTCTGGTGTTATAAAGCATTTGTTTGGTTTAAAATGCAATGGCCTTTTAAGCCTTTTTTTTCCCCCTTCTTCAGTTTCTGTGTACATGCTCTAAGTATTTCCAAATACATTTTGTCTAGAGATATATATTTTGCATAATTTTTAGTATAACTTAACTTACCAAATGCTATCATAGACCATTGTATTTATGTTGAGTTTGTGGTTCACTGACCTCATGTATCATCACAGAAAAATCAAGTCTCCAAGTTATATCTCTGTTCTCTTCTAATCACCCGTGGAGATACAGACTTTTCATAGACTCATTCTTGTTTAATTTGTTGGCTTAGAGTTGACTCTTCTGACTAACCTGGTTTCTTGGTCAAAAGCTACAGATTACTCTTTTTAATAAATACAGCAACTACTATTTCAGATGGTACTTGGACAGCCTGAAAGAACAGAATTTCTATCTGTAAACATAATTTGCAAGAGGACAACTGCTCTCCACTTTATAATCTTAAAAATTATCTTACAAATGTTAGCTTTCAATGTTCCTTCCCTCTTGACCAGAACAAAAAAAAAAAAGGACCATACTTCATGGAAATTTGTACTCATAAAACGATACGGCAGCAATGCAAAGACTGCTTTCTGTCTCATAATGACTCAGAAGCATATTTATTTTATATATTACAGCTATGTTGTACCATTATTTCAAGACTGCATGATATTTGACTGCTTTGAAAGAAGAAACACTGACCTGTAAAGGTCAATCTGTGTTTATATATTTGAATAAACCAAGCAATTTGTGCTGCTAAAATAAATTAAAATTACATTTCACACTTGTTTGTTATTTATTTTTTAAACAATATATATACAGTTATTTCTTTTCTTCATGTTGGTCATTTTTTTGTTTCCACATATGATATAAAATATTATACATTTTCCCTGATAGATGGAGTACCAGGCTACCATGTGAGATGCCTATGAAAGAGTTCAATCAGATGACCAGCCATAGGAAAGGCTTCCTGTCTTCGAGAAGGCCTATATATAATTATTCTACACTCACTTTTTTCCTATGCTTAGCTAAAGTTTAAGACAAAATAAAGCCCAAGGGTTCCATCTTCAAAATATTTTTAAAGTCAGTGAAGATAAAACATTTACATAAACTCTAATGACATGGTAATTTACAATCCACTTCAGTTACTGTGAACCTCCTCAGTCAACATTTAACTCATGATCAAATAGTTTTCCATAGTCTAAAGCATTCCAACACTGTAAACTGTTGACCAGGACCTGATAGGCAGTAAACATTTTGGGGTTCACTATATTTATTTTTATTATCTGCTTAATTTTGGTTCTAGCATGCCATTCAAACTGTGTTTTCAATCTTTACAATTTTGGTAACTGGAATTCTCCAAATCTTGAGAAGAAAGTCAGCTTTAAGTTTGGCTTTCATGTATTGCACAGATTTGCTGATTATCTAAATTGCGTGGAGTCTCTATACAACTAACAGAAATCACTGGGGTAATGATGACTAATCCTCAGTTACTGATAAGCAGAAGTACTCACACTTGGGAACCTTGGGAACAAGATGGTATGCTTATTTAAATCAGGATATTAAAATATCTATTCTTGGATTTTTTTGAGGAAATGTCTACATTATCTCTTTAATTAGGTACGCTATTGTCTTTTTTGCAAGTTTACCTGGAAGTTGGTTGTGTGTTACTCTCTGAAAGAGAAACTCTCTACTTAGAAGTTTTCCTTTGTAAGTATACAAGGTGATTTCAGTACTAAGACTCAATTCTTGCATCACGCACATTCCCAGACCAAAAGTCACATAAGTGTCTTCAACAGCTCCGTTTGCAACCCGTTTCCCAAAACTCTAGCTGATACAATTCTCAAATGGTGAAAATCGTAAGGCTTGCAAATTTATTGCCTGCAATGAAAATTGTCTCTAATATTGAAGTGTTAGAGGTAAAGAGACAAACAGTAACTGTCAGATCTATTTTGAGAACCCAGCAAAGTATCCTGTCTTGTTTGCATGCATAAAGAGAAGAAATGTGATTTAAAATCTGTTTCTTGTTACTGTTTTTAATCAAATATTGAAAAAAAATCAAATATTATTCCCTAATCTCTGTATTTTCATACTAGGTAGTAGTAAGAAAGTGACATCTTTGATAACAATGGGAGAACTAACATTAAAACTGTAGATTTTGCTTTTGGAATTGCACTGTTCTTCTCTTCATTCCTTTTTTTTTTTTTTTCTGCAATAAAACAAGTAAAGCTATCCTTGAAGACCATATGTGCTATTATGTAAGCTCCATACTGATTACCACAAGATCATCTGATAAGGTGGATGATCAGTGAAGATGTCTTTTTCAAGAAAACACCATAACCTACAATATGATCAGTCTATAAGCAGTTGAAGGGAGGAGGGGTGTTTTCATCCTATAAAAAGAATATATAAAGCTAAAATCCCTAATAAAATAATAAAAGCAAATGTGGAAGTATTGAAAAATGTATGCTCTAATGTATGTTTGAAGTGGTAGGTGGGGTTAAATAATACATAAAGAGCCTTCCCCCCCACTGTCTGACTAAATTTTCTCTATTATTACTATGGGGTTATAAATGGGTTAAGTAAAAGCTAAGAAAAAAATGTACTCACTGCTAGAAATCTTTAAGGCAGTACATTTTAAATGAGATAAAATCACTTTGGAAACTGTGACAACTTTTTTTTTTTCTTCTCCTGTTTTTTTTTCAAGGACTGATAATGAAAGCACTATGTTTTGGTTGTTAGGAGCAACCTGGTCTAGTGGGAGGTGTCCCTGCCCATGGCAGGGGGCTGGAACAAGATGACCTTAAGGTCCCTTCCAACCCAAACCATTCTGTGATTCTATAACTCTATGATTCTATGAGTGGCATGGAAGTCTGCTTCTAGGGAACCGCAAGTTAGAAGAAAGGATGGAGCTGGTTAGCTTATGTCTGGGCCTTCTCCGTCCACAAGTTAAAGGCTATGTCATTGACTGATCTGTAATCAATGTGAGAGAGCAGGGAAACTAAGATATTATGTTTATTCTCTGGGAATCAGTATCTGGTGCTGAAGTGAATGCTGATTTATGCTCTGGTATGGATTTCTTTCTGATGAAAATTGGAACCAACAGAGAATCAGGCTTTTCTTCACTCCTGCCTATCCTTTTCTCTCATTAAATGAAAAAGGAAAGCATTCCAAGAGTTAACAGTTTTTGGAAGACAAGAACTGTGTTTAATTTAGGTCTCTGTTCAGCAGAAAATGTGTCTCAGTTGTCAGTCCTTGAAATGTCCTACTACATATTGCAACAAAGTTCTTGTGTACATCTGGGGAATTTCTACCCTTCCTGTTTCCCACTGCTTTTCTTTAAAATAATTGTTCCCATTGGGAGACAGGCTGTTGAACCCATTCTGTTTGGGCTGCACTAACTTTATGGCCTATCTATTTTGTTGCATAGCTGGAGAAAGGACAGATGTAGATACAACAACGCAAAGAAATTACGAACTGTAGGGGAAGGGATACGATGAGTATATTTTCTTCAACCATTTGGACATATCCAAGAGAATACTGATTTTACTAGGCTTCTGCGCTATGATACCTTTGTAACAAAAAGGACAGGCCTATGGCAGAGTATAACATCATGAACTATTATAGTTTTGTTCAACAGATGTACAGTTGGTTTCTACTAGGTCTCGCATTTTCTGCATTGTTTAATTTACAAACATTAATTCAGCTGAAGTCTCCCTCTCAGAAGATAATTTTTAATGAGAATTTCATTGTGACATAACAAAATGACATAGCAGCCAAAGTCAGATTTGATGTCACTCAAAATGGTAATTTGAAGTTGAAATTCTGTACTTCTCCAGGTTCTCATTCAGCTGCTTAAACTAGTTCTGCTAGTGAAAAGATTCTTAAATCTGTATTGCAATAGATTGTTTTGTGGGATCAAAGTTATATGAATGCACTAAACCCATTCAGCACAATATTTTTGCATTCATACTAAATAAAGCATAATCACCTTAAACTGGCAATTATGAAATGTCTTAGCTACAGAATACTATCAATCAGCTGTATTCTACACAGCAATGCTAAAACATGTTGTGTTTTGTTATCGTACTCACATTCTGGTACTAAGATAATACAATAATTAATATAATAATTAATAATTAATACATGCACAAGCAGATTTATCTGTGCTTTGCAGATCTATCTGTGCTTTGCAGATCTATTAAATCTAGCTATTGCACATGCTCTCTCTCTCTGTTTTCTGGTAGCCTGACAAATGAGAAAGTGCTATATGTTTAATAGAGGCATGATGAGCATTGCCAACCCGGAATGTGATTTCTCTTCATCTCCAGTTGTGAGAGCATATCTTTGCATTCTTTTCTATCATCATCTATCAAAGTTTCAGAGGACAACTCATCAGTATTCCTACCTCACTGAAGTGTCTTATTTTTACTAATTATAATTAATGTTAAAAAGTGATATGGACTTAGATTTATTTAAATTGAGGCCATTTGCTCAGTTCTTCACCTCACAAACAACATTAAATTGAATAGAGGCTAGGATCTTGCTAAATTTTTAATTGTTATAAGTATTCATGAAAAATCATTTAATGTGTGTTGACTTTTGCAAAATATGGCAAGAGCTTTGTGAACCACTGCAAAGATAGGAGCTAATTAAATTATCATGGAAATAAAAACTTAAAATAGAAAAGGAAAGAAGAGTCAGTAAAGTTCCTATCAAACCTCACTCTTATTTGGAACTTGCCTAAATGCATTATATCTTTTCTTCCATGTTTTAAAGTCTTTAAAAGAGGAGTTGTTTTAATTGTCTTTTTGCTGATCTAAAATTGATGCATGCCTTAACTTTTATATACGGAAAAACATGTTCAGTGAACAAAGGAGGGGAGAGAAAAGCTGGAAATCTGAAGAACAACAGCTGGTTGTTTTGTGCAGGCTGAGCTCGTACAAAGCATGGGTGAGCAGAAGGCAGGAGCCCATAGAGTCTTGACAAGAATTTAAAGAGAGACAGGCTGAGAGGAAAAGGTCACTGGAAGAGAAAGCAGAGAGGGTATTTTATCAGCTGATTTAAGATCTAATCCTCTCTCACACGCCAAGGCTAAATAAAGGCTCCTGCTACCTCAGTGTTTAGGAGTGAGTGCCTCCTCTGTGCTTGTTACTTCTCCATACTGTGGCCTTGTGCTTTAAGTTAACCTTTCTTTTTAACTGCTCCTATAATAAACTGTGCAACTGTCTGAGCCTTTTATTGTCCAAGCATCGAGAAAATATTGTTTCTGTGAATTTACAATGAAATTCTGCTTTGTCAAAATTAAGGCTATTGAAAAGATAGCACTGGTTATCTTTCCCAAATGATTAAGGTTAATCTGAATACTGGAAATATTCCTTCCTTGAAACATATAAAGCAAGAATACACACCTTAAGCCCCAAAACTGAGGAATTGTGACAGATCAATGAAACTCCTTCAGTAATTTAGCTTGAAATGTTTGTACTGGTGTCTTCAGAAATCTGGAAATCCATACAGGGATTACTATCATACTAAACAGCATACTTCATTTCCAAATGTGATGAATTAACAGTTGGATAGATTTAAAAAAAGATCTCTTGCCTTAGTATTCAGACTGCATTTTATACTTTGTTAAAAAATAAAAAGAAGAAAATCAAACTTGAATTCAGTTATCCTTGTGTAGATTTTTGATTTACTACTTTTGTTAAAATCTGGTAAAGTTACCTTAGTGGAATGGTGTCAAAATGGAACTTCACAACTGCAGTGAAGTTTATCATTTATGCCTTAGTTTGTGCAAGCCTTGATTCCAAAGTACCCGTAATAGTAACTCAACACAGATCAGAGCTGGAAGTGATTTATTATTCTTCAGAGGTCAGGTTCAGTCTTAGGATTTTAGGAAATGTGGCAGCTCAGTTTGGGTATCACATAAACACAGTTGCTAATGATTGCATATATATTTTCAGACTCCTTTCTTATAAAAGTATTTCTATGAACATTTTTCTATTGGGAGAAGTACTAAGACTGAAGCAAGATTATAAAATCTCCAAGTAGTATATGTTGAATGTACTAAAAATGCAAACAGATCTTGATTAAGTTCTGCTTCTTTAAGGAGGCTGAGTACTAACACAGTTTAATTTAGATGCACTATGTTGAAGAAATATTAAAAGATTCTTTTTGATTTTCCATTTGTAAAGACCATATGGAAAGTTTCAAACAAGCTGAGTCATAATGAAGCTGCTTTCAAATTTGAGGGGTTCCCACATGATTTCTGTAATGTAAGAAAATTGCATCCTTCATTTCAGTCTTTTTTCTGTTTCTTTCATTTTGACTCTATTATTTTTTGTTTACAATTGCTATGTCATAATCATCTAAATTTATAAAATGTGATTTCTTGAAATGGAATATGGTTTTCTTTTAATTGTTCCTTGATCCTAATTAATTGTTATCAACTATAGTTGGGTAGTACAGTTAGTTGCTTCATTCTGTGGATTTGGGGTAATAATTTATGAAATATATTATTAGAGTTAATAGGTCTCAATTTGTTCTCAAGTAGATAGGTAAAGACAAATCTTGTCAGCTTTGATTTCATATTTGTTGTCAAATTTAGAAGCGCTTCATGGTAGCTTTTATCTTTATATATAAAATTAATCCATAAATCTGTATTACTTCTACGGTGTAACAGTTAGAAAAAATACTGAAATCTACTATGGTTGTTCATTGATTACTGCATTGATTATCTGCATTAAATATATATATACACATACATATTTTATGGAGCCTAATGGAAGATTAATAATGCTGAAGCTTACAATTGCATTTTATAGAATGTTTTGTCAGAAGACAATTCACATATTCGGACTAACTGCAGAATTTTGAAAATCCTGCATTTGAGTGAGTTCCGGAACTAAACTATTATGATATTATTTACACCAAGAAGTTGATGAAAGATAAGTAGTTATTCTATGCAGCAAGTATGGAAAAATATATATTACAGAATCACAGAATCACAGAATTATATGGGGTTGGAAGGGACTTCTGGAGATCATCTAGTCCAATCCCCCTGACAGAGCAGGTCCACCTAGAGCAGGTTGCACAGGAACGTCCAGAGACAGACACTCCACCACCTCTCTGGGCAGCTTATTCCAGTGCTCTGCCACCCTCAGAGTAAAGAATTACCTCTTCATGTTTAGATGGAACTTCTTATGTTCAAGTTTGTGCCCATTACCTCTTGTACTGTCGCTGGGCACCACTGAAAAAAGACTGGCCCGACCCTCTTGACACCCACCCTTTAAGTATTTGTATATTGATCTTGCTAAATGTTCAGTTCATATATATATTTGCCTTAGGAGTAGGAGTGCTTAAGAAATTCATATTCTCCTATGCCCACCCATTTCTTCCCATTTGCTCCCCAGACCCCAGATGTGAAGATCTGAGTGTGGAGTAACGTTAGAAGACCATTGAATAAATCCAATCTAATAGAATTCTCAAAAAATAAAAATGGGAATAGGGAGGTGAAAGAAGCTGGAGACAAATAAGAAAGGCAAGGCTTTTCAAACTGGGGTCAGTACAACAAGAGCTTACACCCTAAAAATAATTTCCTAGAAGGCACATTTTCTACAGATAAGGCATTGTGGTCATTCAAATGCCAATTAAAAACTGTCCTTAAGGGATATTCAATTTGATTAAAGGGAATAGGACTTGGTAATAATTTCTTACAGTGAAAATATCTCACAGATTTCTATTTACTACACCTAGGGTGTTCTGTCTCTCTTAACTACTGCAATTCATCTTCTGCCAACTAGATGTTATGACAGTTTAGACATCTAATAAAAATCACAGTAGATGCAAGCTGGAACTAACTTATAGTAGTATGAAAAATTGTAAGTAGTTACCTGTCTTGTTTAATACCTCTCTTGTGAAACAAGATTTAGACTTTCTCTACTCTTTGTGCTTAGTCTATATCGAATCACAGAATAGTTTTGGTTGGAAGGGACCTTTAAAGATCATCTAGTACAACTCAGTACTGCTCAGATCCCTCTGCAGCCTGGCCATGAATGTTTCCAGGGATGAGGCATCTACCACCTCTCTGGGCAAGGTGTTACAGTGTTTCACCACCCTCACAGTAAAAAATTTCTTCCAAATATCTAATCTAAATGTACCTTCTTTCAGTTTAATGCCATTACCCCTCATCCTATTGCAATAGGCCCTGCTAAATAGATTTTTGCCATCTTTCCTGAAGCCCCATTTTTAAGTACTGAAAGGCTGCCGTAAGGTCTCCCCAGACCTTGTCTAGTCTGAACAACCCCAACTCTTTCAGCCTGTCCTCATAGGAGAGGTGTTCCAGTCCTCCCTCTGGCCTCCCTCTGGACTGACTCCAACAGGCCTCTATACTTCCTGTGCTGAGGGCTCCAGAGCTGGATGCAGTACTCTAGGTGGGGTCTCACCAGAGCAGGGTAGAGGGAGACCTGCTGGTCATGCTTCTTTTGATGTAGCCCAGGATGCAGTTAGCTTTCTGGGCTGTGAGTGCACACTGTTGGCTCATGTCCAGCTTTTCACCCACAAGTATCCCCAAGTCTTTCTCAGCCGTGCTCCTCTCAATACCTTCATCCCCCACCTGTATTGATACCAGGGTTTGCCCTGACCCAGGTGCAGGACCCTACACTTGGTCTCATTGAACCTCATGAGGTTCACATGGGCCCACTTCTCGAGCCTGTCCAAGTCCCTCTGGATGGCATCCTGTCCCTAAGGCATGTCAATTGCACCACCCAGCTTGGTGTCATCTGAAAACTTGTGGAAGGTGCACTTGATCTCACTGTCTATGTCATTGATGAAGATATTGAACAGTACTGGTGTCAATACAGACCCCTGAGGGACACCACTTGTCAATGATCTCCGTCTGGACATCGAGCCATTGACCTCTACCCTGTGGATGCAAACATCCAACCAATTCCTCATCCATTGAACAGTCCACCCATCAAATCCATACCTCTCTAATTTAGAGAGAAGGATTTTGTGGGGGACTGTGTCAAAGGCCTTACAGATGTCCAGATAGATGACTTCCATAGCTCCCCTCTTGTCCACTGATGTAGTCACTCTGTCATAGAAGGCCACTAGGTAGATTAGGCAGGACTTGCCCTTTGTGAAGCCATGTTGGCTGTCTCGAATCACTTCCCTGTCCTCCCTGTGCCTTAGCATAGCTTCAAGGAGGATCTGTTCCATTATCTTCCCAGGCACAGAGGTGAAGCCAACAGGTCAGTAGTTCACAGGGTCCTCCTTTCTAACCTTTTTAAAAATGAGTGCAATGTTTCCTTTTTTCCAGTCACCGCGGACTTCACTTGACTGCCAAAATGGGTTTAGACAGTTCTGAAAAGCAAAATACTCTAGAATAAATCTCTACAAAAGATTTTCAGGCAAGCTTAAAGTCCTATTCATTCTCAAATATAAGGTGTTTTAGCTGTTGGACTCACATATACATAAGATGTATTGTTGTACAAAGACTATTGCACTGATGTAAAAGCATTATTAGAAGTTTCTTCCACAGAAATGGAAATGCTTGCTTACTTGGTTAGTATCCAACCTATTCTATGTTGCCCTGTAATTTTTTACTTCAGACACACCATATAGTTGGAAAAATTCAGGCATGGAGGATGTAGGAGAGGGTAGGAAGATTTCAGCCTTCCATCATCTTCCAAATGCCATTTCATCACAATGATATAGGAAGCTTGTGTATTTTCCCAGAACATTTCCACGTATCCTCTTTGATTCTCTAGTCATACCTTCAGGCACCCAGAAAGAGCTTGCAACCTCATGAGTATTATGGAGGTGATTCTTAACTGCAGGATATGTATTCATGTGTGTTTCTGCTATACATGACATCTGGTAGCTTGGCTTAAGTGCTGGAAGACAGGTTATGAAAAGAAGTACAATAAATCACTGCTTCCCACTTAGACCACTTATGTAGAAGTTTCTTTTCTGCTTGAGTATAAAGTCAAGCAAGTAAGTTCAGACCACAGAGTTTCACTAGTTATGGTAACCGAGAGTTTCACTAGTTATGGTAACTCCAGAAAAAAATGAAAAAGACCAAAGAAGAGTTTTATTAACTGACCAAATAGATAAGTTGTTTCAATAGCCTTTTTGCTTGAATGAAGTATGAGTAGTCTCCTCAAGGGTATGATAGATTAGGCAGTGGCTTGATATTTTGAGATCCGTAGTGAATTAATGGAATTAATTTATAAATCTAGAAACCTATCTAGAGTGATTTCCCATTAAAAAAAAAAAAAAGTTTTTCCAGAATCACTCACTATGTATATTTTTTAAGTGACTGTTTTTTTAGAGTTGTCAAGGGAAAGTCAGAGTCAAATTTACTTTATAAAGCAATTTATTATACAATATGTGAGCTTTGTCATAGCAAATGTTACAGAAAAGAGGGACTACAAATGTGAGCTTTATGTGTTATAGTTTTGTTTTTAAGACAGGTAGTTTTGTGAATTTTTGGTACGATTAAGAAGGGATGGAAGAAAAACAAAGGAAAAAAAGAGTTTTAGTTCCATTGAACAGCTTCAGTCACTTGAAGGTGTCATATATTCACTATTCATCAAATTGTTTCTCATGAAAAAATACTTCTCTGAGTCATAACAATATATCCCACCTGAAGTCATCATTGACTTCTTTTTAAAATGTGTTAGACCATTAAAATCCTGGCAAAGCAGCACTTTGCTGTTAAATTTTCATATCAATTTAAGTAGCTGATCTGTTTAGAAAGAATAAGAAATTTTAAGTTTTAAATCAACAGGTATAATGGTATTAAAATATGCACTTTAATTCTGAATGTGCACCAAGATTATCGTTTTATTATGCAAATTAATTTCTAACCTTTTCATTATAATGGGATGTACTTGGAGATTGATTTAAAAGCTGGTATTAAAATGAAATATGTTCATTGAAGCATATCAAGGACATCCAACTGAAAGTTACACTATTTTATTACCATTGGTGACAATATCTTCCTGATGTTTCAATACTAATCCCATTAATTTTCAAACTAACTGTCTAAGGAAAAATTAATATGGGTTATGGTTATGCAGGTATGATGGCGCATTGAGGAAGATTTTATTTTCTCGTTTCATATTCCTCACTGAGATGGGAAAAAGAAGAAATATATTTTTTCTTTTTTTTTTTTTTT
>KZ505846.1:583199-613849 GCA_002844005.1 Limosa lapponica baueri
TAAGATAGTGAGAAACAAAACCAAAACCAAACAACGGTCACTCTGCCCCCACCTTTCTCTTCTTAGGTTCGACTTTACTCCTTTGTTCTCAACTATTCTGCTTCCTCCCCACCCTGGCCAAGTGGTGCGGTGGGACAGGAAATGAGGGCTGTGGTCAGTTCATAACACTTTGTCTCTGCTGCACCTTTCTCCTCACGCTACTCCCCTGCAGTTGAGCACTGCTCCAGCACTGAGTCAATCCAATGGGTTACAGTCCTTCATGAATTGCTCTGCCATGTGTCCTCTCTATGCGCTGCAGTTCTTCAAGAAGTGCTCCATTGTGGGTCCTTTCCACAGGATACAGGCCTTTAGGAATGGACTGGTCCAGCATGGGTCCTACTTGGGCCACGTCTCCTGCCAGGACCCTACAATTGGGTAGACTCACCATGGGCTGCATCTTCCCTCAGGGTATGTCCACCTGCTCCGGTGTCAGGTCCTCCATGGGCTGCAGTGTGGATATCTGCTCCTCCGTGGTCCTCCATGGGCTACAAGGGGACAATCTGTGTCACCGTTCTCTTCTCTGTGGACTGCAGGGGAATCTCTTCTCTGGCACCTGGAGCACCTCCTCCCCCTCCTTCACTGACCTTGGTTTCTGCAGAGTTGTTTCTCTCACATTTTTCTTACTTCTCTCTCTCACAGCTGCTGCTAAGAATTTTTTTACCCTTTCTTATACATGCTTTCCAGAGGTGCCCCACTAGTGGCTGAGGGGCTCAGCCCTGCCCTGTGGTGGGTCCATTGGAGCCAGCTGGAACTGATTGTTTCCAGCACAGGGCAGCCCTAGCCTCTCCTCACAGAGGCCACCCTGCAGACCCCACTGTCATCACATGAACACCTGCACCAATACACATGGACTATCAATATTTTCAGTGTTATTGTTAGCATATTTCAGGGGGTCATTAAACATTTATAAACACTGAGACCAATATTTACATTTTGTTCCCTGAGTCAAGTTTTCTAGCAAAAAGACTGATCAGTGCTGTATAAAATATGATCTATCAGGAAATGTTGACATGAGAAGATGGAGTTTATTATGTATGTGTTTATGTTTGTGTGATAAAGAAGGGGAAAGCACATCACAGCAGTCCTCAACTACAAGAAAGCTGTTGCAAAGAAAGGAATATCTCTTCTCGTTCACATTGGAGGGAAGAAGTAATGTTCCCAAATTGTAACAAGAGATTAGATAGATGGGAAAAACATGCCTTTATAAAGTATAGTAAAGCACTGTTCTTTCCATTTGAAGTAACTATTGGAGAAGATGGAAGATCACTTGAAATCGTCAAGAACATGTTGGGTGAATGTGCCAGGATTGATAACTGTATAACTGTATGGCTGATAGGAAGAGGAACTGGATGGACAATGAGGGTATATAAATGAGAGTTTATAAAACACTTCCAGATATATTTATCTACACTTCTGGATGTGGTCTGTGTACCTATACATTTTGTCTTTTTACAACTACAGAAAGAAAACCCGTATTTTGTAGCATATGTGTACCTGGGCCATATACAGTGTATAATTCAGTTGAAATACAGTCTAACAGTTCTATTCTCTGAATAAAGTAATCTATGCTAAAGCGTAAAATTTTCTTGAGAGAAATCAGCCTCTGAAAGCAATCAGTAATACGTGAGACTAAAAAATAAACACTCTGAGTCTGAGAACATTTGCTCAGACTATTGAAATATCAACAAGGCCCCAGAAAACTTATATCACAATGAAATAAAAACAATTAGGTTAACTTAATCAAATTCTTGCTGTCAGTCACTCAGGGAAAATATATATTTGGCTTGTATGATTGCTCAAAAACATAAAAGGTACTCATGCCTTCCCAATCACGAATTAAGCACCTTAATGGTCCCGTAAAGATCTTGCTATGTAATAAAGGATACACTCCTGTTCTATGATTCACAATTAAAAATAATGTGGATGTAAAGAGCTGGAATATCCATGACATGTTAAGGAGGTGACAAAGAGACGCTGTGCATGACAGTGCTTTGTTTGCCATGTGGCAGTACATCATTTCTCCATATTCTAGACAACTCTGCATTAGCACAGACAGAACTGTATAGTCTGATAGTCTGAGTCTGAAGTACTTGCTCTTTGTGAGAGAAAATGAAAGATGCCTGTTCAGCCTCAGGAGAGACCGGAAAAAATCTGGTCGTCCCAGCCTCTGCATGATTATTCTTGCTGTTAATAAACATCATAGGTTTTAAATTATCCTCCAGGATTTTGGAGAACACAATTTCCAGTGACACAGAATTTTTTACTCCCTTAAGTCTGATATAGATGCAGAAAAAGTTCTCTAGTACTGTGAATTCCTATGGGCAAATTACAAGAGGGAAGCTTTCACAACATCTTACCTGACATCTTTTCACAGCCACATTACTGGATTTATTCAAGTTCAAATGGTGTTAGGAAACTTTAATGGATATAAACTTCCCATTTTGTTCACTGTTTGCCAATTATTAGTTTCATTCTCTGTCATAAACACATAAATGTGTGTTTTTTTCATTTCATAAATGAAAGAAATGAAATGCAAGAAAATTTTGCTCTGAGGCTTTTAAACCAATTTCAAATCCTTAATCTCTCTCTTTCTTGATAACTATTAGATTCTGTTCCTAGTTTGTCTTTCTGTTTTCTTTTTCTCCCCATACACTTCTAACAACTAATTTTACCACTTAAGATATTTAAAATTTTATTTCTATCCTGAAGTGTTTCAGAATACTACGATCACACCGAGCTGGATGATTCACTTAATTTGCACTCTGTCCTCCATCACAGTTAGGTGTTTTAGTTAAATTATAGATGCATTTCCTGTGGAAAAAAAAGATCATAACCACTTCTCAGACTTCTGATATTTGTCTAAGCTTTTAATACATCCAGCTATATAGTTATGTATTAGGCACAGAGAGATTCAAAGTCTAAATAGAAATACTACATATCCACAAAAAAAAGAAAAATATTAATTTTGAACAAATACTGTCATTATTTATTTTTTTCCTGTCTGAGATTTTTTATTTATTAGATTTTTTTTCCTGTGTTGGTTGAACCTATGACAATTGTTAATATTTTCTAATCTGTTATTTATATACTTGCAATTATTGTTAAAAATCAAGGGAAAAAACCCAAAAGCATAGTTCTTTCTAACAGCTAGGGCACCCAGTTCAAATAAGAGAGACGCAGAATAAAGTGCCTGGTATAAATCAGGCAGAGCAATGATTATTCACAGAGATTTAAAAGATATTGACATAATAGACATTTCCCTGCAGTGCCATTCTTTTCTGACTCTTTGCCTAGTCACCTTTTGGATTCCAAATCCCATTGCATTTCTTAGATTTGAAAAAATTTGAACCTCTTTATTTGAAGGGGTACCCTTTGCCCAAATCAGAGTCATTTCAGAATACAAACTCTGAGTGTGTATGTGGGAGCATGATCAGACGTGATGTCTCTCACTGACAGTTCCATTATCGACTTTCTCAACTCTATAATGCAGAATAGGTCTGGAATGCTACCAAAGGTACCTCGCAAGGTGCAAGACAAAGATGGTGCTGGTGAACTGAGTTATTCACTGCTCACCCAAGAAGGATTAAGATTCTAATAGGAGCATCTAGGGAGAACATTCTATGTTATATAAATAAGAATGTGGTATCATAAACAAGATAAGCACTAGCGAATAGAGAGATGAGAGTGAGAAACCATTACAATAAAACTTTTATTTGAGTACCAGTGGTTCAAAGGCAGCAAAAGAGGACTAATTAATAAAAGTGCATCAGAGTATGTGATTTTTTCATAGACTGGGTCTGCATTCAGATCTGCACAGGAGTAAAAAATTTTCTTTTTGTTATGTCACACCTCATATTTGGAAAAAAATAAAAAAGAGGAAGAAGAGTTGGTCTGCTTAAGCTGTTAGAATGAAAGAAAAAATTTACTTTCAGTTTTTCTTGAACTGAATATATTTATATAAATGTGACATCAGAATCTTTTGTTAATAATGGACTATGTGACAAAGAATTTAAAATGGCATTCTTTTCAAAAACTCATATATAGCAAACATTAATGTACAGCATAAAATAATACTGGTTTTATATTTACATTATGTGTATTTTTATATATTATATTTAATTTCAGTATATTGGACATAGAAAGTCAGGAGGTTGTATATGGGAATGTTATCTCTATACTCTATGGTATCTTCTTTGGTTTTTTTTCACTCAGTGACAAAAACACTTTTGCTCAAAATTCCACTGATGACTATGTAGTTTACAGCACAGTGTAAAAGAGTGTACAGAGGATGATACTGCAGACTGGTAGTTTCTGTGATATCTCATATTTGAGGGTTAGATGGTCTCACAAGTAAGAGATAAGCAGACACACAAAAGTTAATTGTTTTTTTTATGTCACTATGGTGCAAACCCTTGACCTCAGAGGAAGAAATAAGTATTTCCCTTTGTTACGCTTTTTTTAACAGAATGACTTGGTGAGAGGGGGAAAAAAAAAGGCATAAATTCTGTCATGAAAACATCTCAAAGGACTTTGAACTAATAGAGAGCTAGAGAAGGGGATGAGTCTGACTTTTGACCCTACAAGATGAAATTGGTTCTTTACTACGGTTTTAGTTTCTTTCTATAGTGAGAACTTGGAAAAAAGCCCTGCTTCATTACACACTGAATGTTACTCACTTCCTACTATTTCTAACTTTGAAGATTTTGACAAGTGTTTTCAGGTTCTTCAGTTTTGCTTTTACATTCCAAATTAGATTGTGTGGTAAAACATATTCTAATAGCTACAAGGCAATGGATTGCCATACTATTATTTGGTTTTATTCTGCAGCACATTCTGCACTCCAGTTTGATATACATTGCATAATGTTCATGTTCTCTCTCGATGTTTCTATTTGTTTCAACATTATTTTCTGTATTTCTTTAAAAATGAAAATATTATTTTTCCTTACTTCCTTTATAAGAACCTGCTGAGGAACTACAGTATAGGCCATATTAGATTTTTTCAATAGTCCTTTTAAACAGTAATTGAGCTTTACTGTTGTGCAGTTGAAATCAGAGGAAGATGAATTCAGATGAAATCCAGTGGAAGACTATGTCCATAGACAGCTTTAATTCTGTACTATACTGACTCTTGAGAAGTGTAACAGCTCTGATTGAAACTCAGAGACACTGATTTCCTAATGCAATTATTTCAAGATGACAATTATGAGTAGTTCATAACAGTTAAGCATAGAAAAGGTTCCCTGGGCATTTTTAGTTATTTGTTTTTGGTTTACCAAAAGCTTAAGCAAGTCTTTTGCAAAACTTGAAATCAGCAAAGCACTTAAACATTTTAATAATCCCAATTAATTATTTGGTTGATAATCAGATAAAAAACTAAAAGTACAGTATATATTTCTAGAACTTTAAGACAGCTGAATAGTTAAGGAAAGTAATTCTCCCTCCCTTCTTGCCCCCTCCCCCCAAGGACTTTTCAGATTACTTTCTTTTTACCTTTAATAATCATACAGATGATCAAATTGATGCATGGAATGATGGACAGAGATGAAGAGGCATTTCCCAAAGCCATGCAATATATGTAGGTTCTCAGGTCCAGGTATAAACAATTGAACATTGTGACCTTAACTTCTCATTTGCATCTTTGAAAATTAATTTCTGTAATACCAAAATCAGTAAGTAACTGTTTTATTGTCTTTCCATTTTTACAGTTAACTTGAATATGGAATATTGAATTGTTCACTTCTGAAATGTAAGTTGTCCTCTTATTTGAGAAGATTGTTAACCCATTAATATTTATTTTTTAAAATTCAAAATCTTTATTACATATTGCGAGCAGTTAGCAGAAAAACTGTATGGTAAATCTTCACAACTGTGTGAAGAATTCCAAGCATTCTGCTGATGGGAAAGTTATGGCAGAAAAGTTTATTAGCTTCTGTATTACAATATCAAGTATGTTTGTTCTGTTTTCTTCTTCTAAGTTCTTCCTTTTAGTTTCCATAAAAGGTTTCTAATTTTCACTATCTTTCCACTAGCTTTAATTAATCTGTATTTTCCATTTATATAACTACTAAGATGACTACAGTTGTACCAATACTTTACATTTTTGGATAGACTTCCCTTGAGTAAAGGGCCAGCAAAAGAAAAAGGAAAAATGAAGAACAGTTATGAAGCAAAAAACCTGTTTGCAACATAGAGACTTACACTCTGAGATGTCTGAGACTTGCTTTTTTAACTGTATTTATAATTTTAGTATTTTATTTATTGTACTGAGAAAATGTGAGCTATATAACTTATTAGATTTTACATTCAAGAACTCCTTTAGATTTCTAATTTATTTCCTTTTTGTTTGTTAGTTTTCTGCTTTACCAATGTGGGCAGTCAGCAAGGCCATCTTTAAAACATTATCTATTAGACAAGGGGACTGGCCTCAAAGAAATTTTATATCCATGGTTGACAACTTAAAGGAAACTTTTAATGATGAATTTCCATAGAATCATGAGAGTTAAGTCATGAAGTGTGTGATAAATATTATGTTCTTCCCTTCTCCTGACCTTGAACAACAGTCTGGTCAACACCTTCTCTGAAGGCAATATTCTCCCAGAATATTTTATCTGTAACCTCCCAGGGCTAGGCTAAGTTTTTTTTTGTAGGACTCAAGCTGGGGACAAGGATGTGGTCATCTCAGCAGGAGAGTGGTACAAATGAAGGCATGTTTTCCCCCTTTTGTTCCTAGTCTTCCTTCTTTAGTGCCATACTGCCTTTTGAATAGGAATTTTTTGTATCTGACATTCTGTTTTAATAAAAAGTTATATCCTGAGACTGAAAAGACTGCAATTGCAGTGCTTGTTCAACTGGTATTATTTTTTTACTATATTCTACATATCATTGATGATTCTGTTCATCAGCACTACAGTTAATCACACCTCTTAATAATAGTGACACCAGTGGGAATGGTATTCTCCAAACCCAATATTTTTATTGAAATAGAGAATGAGAGAAAAGTCAGATGTTATTTATGGCACTACTTACTTTGGTGGTCAATATCATTAACGGTCTCTGACTGTCAAAGCGAATCAAGAAGCAGAAGAGTTTCAGCCTTCTTACTTCTATCCATGCAGACTGATATAGCCTATTTATTCACACTATACTCATGAATTTCTCAGTAGAAATTTTGTAAGAAAACTCTATTAAAAGCATTTCTTATAGTAACATCTCATATCTCATCCTCATCTTCTAGAAAAAGCTTTCATAGCTGAGTCACTTCTTTCAGTCGCAGGTAATGGGTATCTGGATCCCTGGAAAATATATCCCATTCATTTTGTACAATATAGAAATCTAAATGGTCCTTGGACTTTTCCTCTTTAGGGGAATAAGTCAAATGTGACAATAAATAACCATAATGTACTGTACATTTAAATGTAAAAGTGCCCCTGTTGGTTGTTCTAGTTGAAATAGGATGGAAAAAGTCCCAGTATACATATTGAGGAAATCTGCCAGGAAGTCTATTCTATAAAAACAAAAGTGCTGATGTTAAAGATCAGTATGGTATGCTATTATACAGTGGTTTGACTACTGATGCCACTGCTAATTTGAGAGCCCCAAATTTTCCTTAGCCTGGCTGAGCCAGAAGTAATCTTCACTCGTATTTCTACGTATTAGGACAGAGACAGAGGTTGTGAGGAAACAAAGGCATTGATTAATCTTTAAAACAGAAAAATTTAAATGTATTCTGTGACTCTGTAAAGAGAATACAGCAGCTAGATCCATCTGCCCATAAAAATTTCTACATATATACACATATGCTAGACACAGTGTGCTTACAGTCTACAAAGTAACTTTTGATCAATACCAAAGAGAAGAAGGATGTGGAAATAGGAATGCTTGTCTATTCCTTGTTCACTCCAGAATCAAGCATTAATAATAGTAATAAGTAATTAGTAATAAGCCATAAGGGACACATGATATGCAATACAATTACTAGCTTCTCTCTCTTTATGTCTTTATCTTAGATCCATCTATTTATAGTTTATGTTGTTTGTATATAGGTTTGTGTTTGTATATAGGTTTATGTTTGTTTGTATATAGGTTATGCTTGTTTGTTCTATGCAAGAGATTTCAGTCAGTTTTTCTCAAGCTTTAACTTTGTTTATAATTTATACACCATTTTTAATCATTCACAACATAAACATTTTAACTCTCACTGAAATACAAGTCAGTTTGTGAATGCAAAGCCCCAAAATGTTTTTGGGTCCCTTTATAATATTTGATATACATTGATTTGGTTGGATATATTTAAATGTCTTTCTCACCTCTTAAACTTCAGCAAAACATCCTGTGTCTGAAAGGTTCAACAACTAGGAATACTGTAGGATAAACAGCAATTAATGGGAAGCCACGTATCTTACCTATACTATACACACTAGTATATTTGAAATAGCAAATGATTACAGTGAAAAGCTGGTGTGGAAGGTAATGAGTTTGGTACTTACATCTGCCTGTACCCGTTTCACAGAAGTTACCAGTCAGTGAACCGATTATTCCCCAAAAGACTTTTGTCTGCGCTGGTACTTATTGTCTCTGACCACAGACATTGCATGGATGGCATGGACACATGATACAAAGTTGACAGGGCAGGATACAACTTTATGTATAGATATTTGCTATGTAAAGGCACGCATTGCTTACTGCACTCTGTTCAGTATATAATAACAAAACAAAAGACTAAATATCTTCAGATCTTTTTTACTTTCTCTGCAACCCTTGGTCAAATCTTTCTGCTGCACTTGCCTTTTAGCCATGGCTTCTAGTCCCTCAATGTCTTCTCATAACCTTTTCCTTCAAATGCCAGTTCCAGGCTAGTTTAGCACGCAAGCCTCCACTAGAAAGTCTCATGTTGTCTTAGGTTGCAACAAACCTAGTGGCACATTTCTCCAAGAATGCATACTCTGCTTGTTGATACTATGAAGAGGCAACAAACCAAACAGGATTTGGACACCTTTGTTGCAGCCATATGCAGCCATAAGGTATTCTCCTTGACTATGGTTGACATGTCTATACCATAAACTCTTTCTCTTCACTTCATCTGTTTACAGACAAGCAGGCAGTACCTGCTTTGTGTGTCCCCTGGAGGTAAAATGCCAGATACTTAGGTGATCCACAGATTATAAGACTTTTTTTACTCTTTCTCTTGTTCAGCTGACCTTTTCCTTCATGTCTGCTTTCCACTAACTAGTACATGGGTAGAATCAGTGACTCGCCTAAGGACAGATGTCACCTAACTTAGCCAATTCAGTCTCCCTCTGTTTAGGCCAGCCCAAACCTATCCTCATCGCAGATAGTTCCAGTTTCATGGTTCATGTTAGATATCCAGCCAATAAATTTTTTATGTGTAACATAAACTACATTTCTGTGTACCTTCTGTTTTGGATGTTGCACAATCTCCATAAAATCCTGGGCTGGATTTGCACCAGTTCATTTTTTCTGTTGTTGTAAGTTAACATCTGGTTTTTGTAAGTGCAACTGCTGGGCCCGGTATGGCCAATAATATAGTAGACACAGATAATCTCCGAGGATGTCAGGTTATTTACCATTGTTGCAGTGTGATACCATGGTAATCACCATCACACCAGGCACTCAGACTCTCAAGAACAGAAGAGGTAAGAGCTGGATACTGGTTATGATTTGGCAGGATGCTTTCAATGACAATATTAACTCTGGAATTTATTTCCCTGTAACCCCTTTTTAACTTGATGTTGACAAGATTACCAAAAGCTTTCTCTTTGTTTTTTGTTTGGTCTGGTTGGTTTTTTTGCTTTCGGGGTTTTTTTTTAGCAGAATTTGTTTGTGGGGTTACAGAACAGTTCAGACTGAAAGAGTGACTGCTTTGGACTTGACTGCTGGTGTGAGAGGACCTATATAAACCAATGTAACAAAATTTCAGATTTTTTTTAGCATAAACTGGATATGTTTTAAAGAATAAAAATAAGCGCACTTTAACAATGCTAGGAAGAGACATGTTAAACATAGGTCAGCTGAAATGCAAAACATTTTCCCTGGGATATCAATGTACAGGATTTGGCTAACATGATAGACACCTGCCTATTGTCATGACTGTAAATTATTAGATATATTCTAACTTAAACTGACAGTACCAACTTAGTGGTTTTTATTCTACGTCTTGTTATTTCTGCTGCTCCAAGATAGTGGAAAGATGGAGAGAAAAAATAAGTAAATAGTTTTCTAAATGTGTCTACATTTTGCAAGTTTAATCTATCAAAACTGAACTGAAAAGCCACAACTGTATGTGAATTCTTCTCTCAGGAGGATACTGAATGAAAAAATTATAAGATTTCATAATGTTTTCAGCAATGGTGATGTAATACAGCTTTGACACTAAGTTTTTTGGTTCTTTTTTTGTTGTTATTTTCTTGATCAACCCAGTCTACAAAGGGTATTATTTGACACTTTTTATTTTAAATTACTGTTTTAAGTTAATGAAAACAGTTAAAATAAAATTGAAGTTTTAACACTTTGTAATGTCTTTTGGAAACTTAACAAATTGTGATCCTTGTAAGGATTTTAAAATGCTTCAAGAATAGACTAATACATGGCAGGCATGAACTTAATCACAGCCAGTCCTGACTAGAATATTCCTATCCATGTGTCACAGAATACTTCAGGGGCAACAAAAACAATCATAAAAAGAAAAATCCACTTGAGCTGGAGATAAAATAACTTTTTCATATAAAAAGAGCATAAAATCCAGTGAACACCTTAAATGCCACTGGCACAATGCATTCAAATACTTCATGTGGTAGTCTAAAATCTGTCTTCAAACAGCATGGTTGTTGCATGTCTAATAAAAGTAAAATATATTTTGATGAAGAGATTATCTTTGAGCTGACAGAAATGTCCTCCAGACCTAAAAGCACAGAATGAGCTCTCACAAATCCTAAGGAATAAAGGAAAATAAAAAAGTTAGCACTGATCTCATCCCAAACTCTCCATGATTCAGTTCAGTGAAAGAATTGCAGCATGGAATCTGCTTCAGTGCTGTAACTGTTTTGAGTGTACCTTACTCCTTAGCTATTGCCTTTTTCTCTCTTGTAACTCCATTTTAAGCTTTCTTTGAAATGAGAAAAAGCCAGAGCAATAATTGGGAAGTGGGGAAGAGAGACCTAGGAGCTGTTCCTCAGTGACTACAGATATAAGTTTGTTTGGCAGGAATAGCAAACATGATAGTGGAAATTACGTAATCATCTATCCTTGCTAACCTGAAGCAGCTGACTTAGTCCATTGATTTGAGACTTTAAATTTAACCTTAGGACATGAGATTTGAAAATAGATTGTTATTTCTTGCAGAATGTTAATTATTACATCTATACCTTTTGATTTTATGTTGAGATTAATTTGAGCTGTAGTGATGGCAATCTGCATACTAGTCTTGAACTTTTTACTAAATATAATTTTTTTTTAAATTATTTGTAGGCATAAATTCTGAAGTTATGTGATCTAAACCCATTGCTAACTCTCCTAGGAATCCATTACTGATGCTTCCAAGCAAGCATACAGCATCTAGAAACAAAGACAAAAAGCAGAGAGCAAATCTCTGTCTTGCCATATACTTCCATATACTTAGATAGCTGACTCTACACGGTCCTACAGAGGATAAAAATGTATTATACAAATATATGGACTTTACATACTTTTATAACTATCAGTTAAAACAGTCTGAACTCAACTGCAAGCTCAGGAAACTGCTGGATATTGCTGGAGTAAGGAAGGCTATAATAAGAAAAGGATTACCCTCCGTGTTCCTTGTTTATAACATCTTTTCCTAAGTATCTGCTCCTACTGGCTGCTATAGGAAATGCTGCTGTGCAATGGATGGGGCTCTGTCTGGACCATTTGCCAGCTACTGCATTCAGTACAAAGTGTGTTCTGTGTGTGTTCTGTTCTAAACACACTGTTAACAGCATGCCATCTTTCTGTGGCTGAAAATTTACCTCTGTCTTTTAAGAGGATGAAAAAAAACCGCAACAGGAGAATATAGAATAAAGTTGTCAAAAGCTGCCTAATGAATCTACTGTGTTGCAAAAAGTTCTGATAGTTTATATAATATTTCTGATACCTTATATTTCCCAAGGGAAGAAAATAGAATGAGTCTAGCCAAAGATAGCATTAATTAAATAAGAACTCATTAAAACCAGGAATTAGCTACAGGTATTATCTTGGATTGGTTAAATTACAGAAAGGAATAAAATAACATAAAGTATTTTGTAATGAAGTTTTTATACACTTGGGATGGTTTTATTTGTTTAGTATATGGATGCACATATCAAGATCATAGTTTGTCTCTCAGAAACTTTTCAGAACAACACACTTCAAATGGTAAATATCAAAATAAAAATATTTTAAAGAAATGTCTAACTTTCCCTGAGTTTCCTGGTAGTTGCGGGGCCCTGTGCTTAGGGCAGTTCCATCATGTGAACCTCGCTACAGCTGGCGTAGGATGGCTGGCTCTGAGAAAATAAGTATCCTATATGTTGAGTGGCCACAGGGAAAAGTTAGTTTAGAGATGAGTCTTCCACTCACCAGAAAGCTTCCCCCAAATACTGGGGAAATAAAAAATTGCTCTTAGAAAGGAATGGGAAAAATAAGAATTAGGAAAGAAATTTATAGCTTTCTTGATTGATTTACCATCTTGGCCTTAATGTGGAAAAAAACCCAAACCAAACAAAAACCCAACCAAAACAAAAAAAACCCAATCAGTTTTTAATTTAAACTGTTTTTAAAAGTTTTAAAACTTTTTTAAACTCTTCCCAAATTCATGGACATAGGCAAAAAATCACTGTCTAAATTATCCTTAAAAGCCACCTTGGATCATCTGGATTAGGCAGTCTGTTTATTAAGTTTCTAAAAAGTTGTTTTCCTTTCACTGTTACTCTGATGGCTTGAAGGGTGTAAACATCTTCCGTAGCCCCTTCTGGTAACTATAGGGAAGAGCTACACTGCTTTGAGACAAACTGACAGCTCACCCGGAAAGAGCTCTCTGCTGATAGCTCTTAATCTACAGAACACTCACTGGAGGCACCAGTCCTAGTCAGTGCCTGTATTTTGCAAAAATTGAGGGCACTTCTGTTTAAAAAGACTAAAAGAAGTCTTTCTTCATTATGATTACTATAACAATTATGTTTGTAAAAATATGGATGCCAAAACTATGTCCCTAGGCGTTCTAACTGCAGGTGCAGCTTGTATTGGTGGAGCTCTGAACATAGGCAGTGATGAAGGTCTGTTTTTCTTTTATTGTATGTTTTCTTATGTGTAAAAAATGCTTTGGTTAGTAAATTCCTATAAGGTTCTGAAAACTTCATGTGAATTCCGATGACACTGGTATCCTTATTACATGTATACATAGGGAGAGAATATTTCGGAAAGAGAACGATATATGTTTATATAGATACAAACATTTATTTACGTAATATTTTATCAAATGTATTATGTTTATGAAATATTTTAGATTTTAATTTGACACAGAAATGGAAGTTCTGTGTGATCAGTCTAAGCTTGACTTATTTTATCTATTTAGTATATTTATTTTCATAAGAATCTTTTAACTGCATTAATTAATTGTCCAGGGGACACTTCTTCCTGACTGCACAAATCATTTAGTCAATTTTACCTCACTGTTTTAGAATCATAGTATTATTGCTATATATTATTACATTTTAATTTCATATTCCTTTACTGAGCTAAAACAGTTCTGTCAAATAACATAGACATTCTGAATTCAGAAATTCACATATTTCTTTTTCCTTTTGAGTAACAAGTGTGTTTGCTGTAATCATTTTAGGTGACAGGGTAGCTCATATATTTTTTAGTCTGTATCAACATTTCCACAATTTAATCTTAATAATGTCAACAGCGTCTTCCTAAAATGTAGGAAAACTGGCAGCACAGCTGAAGGAAATAAATTGGTTTGAGTAGAAGCCCAGTTAAGCCTGAAATCCTACCACAAAGGCAGTTGCCTGAACAGTCTGTCTCAACACTGGAAGCCCTAGTACCAGCTGAATGAAACAAATCTTTTTCTTGCTGAAAGCAGTGATCCTACACCAGTGTTATGAAAATAAAACAGTATAAGACTTTGGTTTTATATTAAAAAAAAAATCTTGATTATGGTTATTTGTTTTGCTTTGGAGTAATTTCTTGCTTAAAACACATACGAAGTTTCTGAAAGTAGTTGAATGAGAACTAGTTTTATAGCCATGTGTTATTGTTGTTGAACGTTCTGTTACAATAAGGGAATGGAAATTCATTTTCCAGATGACTCTATGTCCCAAGCACTTTGGAATCAGAAAAGAGCACTTTGAGATCTGATGTTCTCTAGCCATGACAACAATTTTCCTCTTGAGAATAATTTCCAGTTGAGTAAGTATAAATCTTACCCATTTTTCTGGCTTGAATAAATGTTTACCTTCCCATTTTCATCCTGAAATAGGAATTTCCGCAAAAAAAATGGTGAATAAGAGCTTCTTGCTAATGTCTTTGACCTTTACCAGTCATCATATCTTTAAACTGTGACAAAGCAAATGTAGTTGGAAACTAAGCTTAATTAATTTTTTTTCAATATGTTCTCCTACCTCTTTATTTAGTGTCTGTTGTAACATTATATTATCTGTGTCTTACTGGTAAGTGGCCCCTCTTAATCAGTTTTTAAACACAACTACTATGAAAAAAATCAAAATTATTGTGAATTGTAATTTTATTTTTGTTTTGACTTTTCAAATATGTGCATGACATTTCAAATGTTTGTGTAAATATGTAGTAACCCATACCACTATCATTTCAGTAGTATGTTTTAGCTGAAAAATATATTTTCATTTGAAATGCAAACAACACAACATAACACCACAGTAGCATACTTTCAGTGGACTTTTTTCTTGTATTTTCTTGGCTCCAACACTATTCAGATTTCATTGAATCCTATTCAAGTATTCACTGAATCACACTCATTTTGTAATGTTAGAGTTGGAGAACCAAGTCTTTTGAAAATGAATTCCTATTATGAGAGAGGCTCTGTTCCCAAAGGCATACAACATTTCTTGAAGTAGATTGAATAAATATCTCACAGTTGATTTTTAAGAAATTTAGATAAACAGTAACAGATGATTTTGAATTTAGTTTCTGGAAAGCATACCCTTCCATTATTCAAAGAAGAAAATTGATTTTTGCAAATTATCATTTTCAAAAGAATTTGAGCCACACTTTTTCCTAGGACAGGAACTAATACTGTCATTTATATCAGTAAATTTAAATGGACATCAGTTTTAATTATATATAAGACCGGTCAGATATCAAATATTGCATTGTATTAAGCTATTAATATTCTAGTTAATTAGCCTTATGATATTTTTAGTCAAATAGGACTCGGGATTTTGAAAATGAACTTTTTTGGTTGTCTGTTACTGAATATACAGTGCCTTAGTGGTCCATTTTTAAAATTGGCTATCACTTATTTCTGCTCAGTGTATACTGGGTTTTTTTATATAGTAGATGTTAGAGAAAATACATTTTTAATTTTTATCCACACTGTTCTTCAAACCTATAAAAGGGATTCCTTTCCTTTATTGCCTTTATTTAAGATATCATACTGATTTTCTAAAACCAAAATATCAAAACCTGTTTTTTCAGGCATTTTAGGAAATGCATCCCCAACCTAACTATTAGTTTGAGAGTTGTTTGGTTCTCTATGTAACTGTGATTTTTCTAAAATGCTTATGTTTTTTATTGACAAGAACTGAATTTTTCTGGTTTCATCCAGCCTTTCTTGATATTATTATTTTATAAGAAATGTAGACAATAAATTATGTCTCTTCCCACTGAAATTAATAATTTGACTAAAAAGCTGAGAAACACTTTTTTATCAAAAATTTAACAGACATGCATTCAAATTTTGTGTCATCTGTTTATTTCAGTCATAAACTTTTTTTTCCATATGTATATTTGTCATAGTAAAAAACCCAAGTTTTAGATGTTTTAGAGATAATAAAGAAACAGTAGTTTGTGTTGAGCAAATCAAATCTCAAGACTTCATGTTTAAATATATTCAAAAATCAGGAATTGATAAAACATAAAAAATCAAGCATGGTTTAAGCATACAGTATTATTTAGGTAGCCTATGATATTTGGACAGTTTTATGGAGTTTGCAAAATGATGCAAAGAGAGAGAGAAGACAAAACTGCATCTCATTTTAGGCCATACTACCCAAAATATTAGTTTTGAAAGAGAAGTTCTTACAATACGTTTTTGCATTTTCATTGCCTTTTCTCTCCTCTGTGCTCCAGCTTTCCACTCCTGCAGTTGTAGGTTGGTGAGGATACTTTGAAACAGTGATGTGACTTCTGAGGTTTTTAAACACATTTTTAACTTTTCCCATTTGCCTGATTCAGCTTACAGAAAGACTGACAAAAAATCTGAGGCAACAGCAAATTCTGGCACAAACCAGATTAGTTTCCCAGAGCAAGGAAGAGTAGGATCTTGTTTTGTGAGCACCAAGCTGAAGCCAGGAAATCAGAGAATTGTGGCATCAGGCCAACCACATGGAACCACACAGAGATTTGTTTGGCTATTTTTGCTGCTTCATTTCTGAGTTTACAAAGTAAATTGCAACCTAGCTAACTGCTGTCCCACAAAATGATCCTTAATCCATGCAGTTCATTTTCATTAGTGCACATTAACATGGCCTCACCTCAAAAACCAGGTTCTAGAGCGGTAACTAGCTAATCACAACAGACGAGTTGACTAGAAGAGGTGAATGACTTCCAGAGCAAATGGCACAGGATGCTGCTGGGAGAGGGGTCAGACTTCTGCCAGTGGGAACCTGCCAGTTCTTATCTTGTATACCAGTTGTCCCTGCACAACTGCCTAGCTTTTACATCACTTAGCCTTTGGTGATGTTTTTGCAAATGTTGTTGCTTTCTTTCTTTGAAACCCTAGGCATACGTTGCTTTCCTCATGTTCTACCAGATCCCAGAGATGCAGAACCCAGAACCAGAGATGGAGGTCTCTCCTCCATCTCCTGAACACATCTCAGGCTAATCCCTAAGTGTGCCAGGGGCTGGAGGGATCACTAACGTCAATTGAAGAAGACAGACCTCAAAGTATAACAATAGCTTTTATAAAAATCAACACAAATTGTCTGTGCAATTTTCCCTCCTACACATTTCAATTTTTTCCTTTTTATTGTACTTTTGAATTAAAAGACACATTCTCCATTGGTTTTCTACTGCTGGTGCACGTTCATTTCTGTACATCTGGACACAGGGATCATTACTGGAACAATACCAATTTCATGATTTAGGAGTCCAAAGGCTTGGCATTTCCCAGCCATCTGCAAATTTCTTGTGAAATTTGACATTTTCTTCAAGTTTGTGAAAACATATCATCTCCTAAGAGCTCTGTGTGTGTGTGCACGTGTGTGTGTGCATGCATGTGTGTCTAGAACTGACATATATATGCAGAGCCTGCTTGCCTAAACTGTGAGGTTTTGATTCTGGAAATGTGGCAAAATGTGAATGTAATAGCTCCTATTGGGTCACAGTTCTAGGTCATATTACCAGAGAAAGGTGCTATGAGAATGAGAAAATGGTAACAGTCTACTCTTTAGACAATGAGCTATAGTGAGCAAGAGCTGCCTGCGAGGCTTGAGGTGTATTTCTCCCTGCTGTACCTTGCCCATGACTCATAATGAAAAAGGAACGTTTAGCATTTTTCTTGTTAGCCTCAAGCTGGGTACTGTTAAAAAAGTCCATTTTAAGCACAATTAATTCACTTAAAATGTACTATGGCACAGAAAAAAAAGTCCATTAAACTATGACTATAATGATCATTAGTTGAAGGAGACTATTTCTAAATCTTTATGACTAGAACAAGTATAAATGGGTAGGGCAGAGGAGACATATGATATAACAGGAAAGAGAATAAATTCTCCTTTTCACTTATTTAATTAAAGCTTAATAAAGTAATGTCAAGGCATGTCCAGAGTTCAGACTTCTCATAGGAATCTAAAGATTTTACACAAAAGGTTTGTGGTCCCAGGTTAAATGAGTGGCATGGTTAGGCACAAGCCTATACTATGAAATGACAGGAAAACAATTTTTCAAGATTCTGAGGGTGAAGTATTTTTGAAACAGTACATTAATATTTATTTCTTTTCCTCAAATCACCTTTTTTTTTGTTGTTGCTGTTTCGTTGTTTATTGTTCTAAAAATGTGGATTTAACATGGTAGTACTACTGCCACTTTAGTATTATCAGGATTGAGGAAAAATTTATTTTCTCTCAATAAACTTATCTTCTGCTAAGACTTAATTGGACCTAAGTGATGACTCTTCTATTTGGTTTTGTACAGTACTTCCAGGGACGGTCTCCTCCATAAAAAGGCATACAAAACAATGACATAGGGCTTTATGTTAGTTAGCAAAACACTTTCCCTTACAGTTTACACTTACAGAATGATGGGAGTGCCAGCTGCCTTAATTTATTTTTTTACTAAAAGTATTAAGTAAGATTTTCTGATTCACTTGGAAGGAAACACTGACCTTTTCACCACTGGGCACATTCCATGAGAGAATTTTTTATTTCCTCAAGCTTTGTTTTGAGTATGAGAAAAATACAAAATTATTATATTTTTTCCAGATTTGCTGGAGTGCCTTCTGGTGTTTTCTGAGATAATTTTCCAGTGGTATTTCTACTCAGATTTCCACAAAAATATTTTGGTTTCATTTCTTTCTTAGTTAATAAACGGCAGTGCAAAAGCAAAGTATTCCTACTTGGAGAATAATTTGTGGGGGAATAGTATGTAAGGAATGTTGAGCAAAACTATTTTTCTCATACTGTGTCTACAGTTATTTGTGTCTTATTAAAGAGTATGTTACTACCTCATTACTGAATAATTCTTATTGAGAGGAAAAGAAAATTATATGTAAGCTTAGTTTTCTTAACCGGATTGAATGCCTTTTGCAGAGAAATATGAGACTTTATTTATGCAGAGTAAGGAGGGTTTAGGGGTCTATTTTCTGGAACAGGAAGTTGTGTCCTGTAGATTCTTTGAAAAGTACCTCCTAGTCAACTGGAATCAGGGAACAGGAAGAAGAAGAAGAAAAGCACATAGGGATTGTGCCAATTTATTTTTAGACTTATATTCCATAAGAAGATTCTTGTTTATAACTTTTTAACAGTATGCCAAATGCGTAGAGTGCAAATATTATTAATATTTCAGGTATGGTTCATCAATGGTATAAATCACCATAGGTATATTGCTATGCTGAAATTTGGGTTATTTAACAGCAGAAAAGGATATCCTTATTCCTGATGGATTTTTCCTCATAGCTTATTCTCCTACTCTTTATTAATATTTTATTTTCAGTATGTTCTGCCAAAATCTTCTCAAGGCTTTGTTATAGAATGGTTTTACCAGGTCTTAAAAATATTTCACATTCTCATCTGCTGGAGTCCAGTAATAGCAATACAGAAATAGTTGGTTTTAAACTCTGTTACAAAAGTACCTGCAAGTATGAAAAAAGAATTTAATATCTTTGCTTCCTTGTTCAATTACTGACATGTTCATCATCAGGCTGAGCTTGAATGAAAATACTTACATTACAAACAGAAAATGATGATTTTGAAAAAAAAAATCCAGTAGGAAAAGAACATTCTATAGAAAATCTCCCAAATTTTCTTGAGTCTTTATCTTAGGTTGTGATTTTAATATTAAATCCTCCTTTCTTATTTGTTGTTTTTGTGCTTTTTAAGGATCTTTAATCATTCAACTTTGAGAATAAATTGTGTTATAAGATTTACTACAAATAGTCACAGATTACAAAAATGAACTTAGATTGCGTTGAACTATTTCTTGCATAAAACTTGCTAAATTTGTACATGCAGGTCTTTGGGCCTATTTAGTCTCCACCACTGTACACTGAAATTTCTCATTCCACCTTATTCCCTCTTCTAAATGCACCTCACTTCCTCCCCTTAAAGCTGCAGTTAAGAGAATCTATGCAAACCCACACAGCCTCCAAAATCCGATCTTGAATTTCTAAATCGCACAGATTTTCTTCTCTACTGTCATTTCTGTATACTCTGCTTAAAAGAACTCTGGCCAACACATCATGCTGAAGTTGGCTCTGATCTTCAGAGATTTCTTTCTGTTTCTTTCTAATTATAATTACATGTTGTAGGAAGAAAAAGATCCAAAGGATGAGAAGTCTATGGATATTACACAGTTATAAAGTTCCCAAGAAATTAGATCAATGCTGACATACAGTGATTTCCCATTACACTGATCTATAGTAACTTTCTAATATATGCTTTACACTTCATGAATCTTAACCAATTATTCTTTTCACTTCATCTGGATTTCATTTTCACTGTCTAGTGGTAACCAGGGCTCTCTGGCAGGCACAAATAATTGAATAAACTTTAATCAGAATGCTCCAGGTAGGAATGGTTCTTTAATGATGGATCAGGAACAGTGTCTTTAATTCTACAAAGCACTGCTGAAGGCCTGATGAAGCTTTTGTGAGTTTGGGGGAAAGAGGAGGGGAAGAAAAGGTGAATATAACATATATTCTATATATTTTTAAAATATATATGTATGTATATATATGAATGAACTTAGAACACTGAAAATATGTTTCTGCTTAAAATTACACATCTGTCCAAAGAAGCAGCTTTCAAGCTTATTTTGACCATAGCTTATGCTCAAATAAAATGAGAAAGGGAAAACAAGCAAAGATTTCTACTGTACATACAAAGTTCCCTAGAGAGCCTCCATCTCATCATTGAAACATAGCTGGTAGGGCCCATCTGGCAGATGTCAGGACCAGCTGGTTCTTTTGAAGTATGCTCAGTATGCTCATAGGAGTATTGTTTTTCAAGTTTTCTTTTTCCTTTTTCTTTTTTTTTCCCCTTCACTATTTTATGTATTATATCTTTTTTTTATCTTACTACTACAGCCAAATGAAACATTCTTTAATATTAGAATCATAGAAATATAGAATCATTTAGGTTGGAAAAGCCCTTTAAGAGCATCAAGTCCAACCACTAACCTAGCACTGTAAACCTGGCCACACTATTTCCAAGACAGGCCAGTCTGCTATTGGCCTTCTTGGCCACCTGAACACACTGCCAGCTCACATTCAGCCAGCTGTCGACCAACACCTCCATGTCCTTTTCTGCTGGACATCTTTCCAGCCACTTTTCCCCAAGCCTGTAAGGTTGCATGGGGTTGTTGTGACCCAAGTGCAGGACCCGACACTTGGCCTTGTTGAATCTCATGCAATTAGCCTTGGCACATCGATCCAGCCTGTCCAGATCCCTCTGTAGAGCCTTCCCTCCCTCAAGCAGATCAACACTCCCATCCAACTGGGTATCGTCTGCAAACTTACTGTGGCTGCACTTGATCCCCTCATGCAGATCGTTAAACAGAACTGTCCCCAGTACTAAGCCCTGGAGAACACCATTTGTTACTGTCTACCAACTGGATTTAACTCATTCCAACTAGATTTAACTCCATGATTCTTTGAACCCAGCCATCTAGCCAGTCTTTTACCCAGCAAAGAGTATGCCTGTCCAAGCCATGAGCAGTCAGTTTCTCCAGGAGAATGCTGTGGGAAACAGTGTCAAGAGCTTTACTAAAGTCTAGGTAGAGAACGTCCACAGCCTTTCCCTCATCCACTAAGAGGGTCACCTTGTTATAGAAGGAGATCAGATTAGTCATGGAGGACCTGGCTTTCATAAACCCATGCTGACTGGGCCTGGTCACCTGGCTGTCCTGTATGTGCCACATGATGTCACTCAAGATGATCTGCTTTATAACCTCCCCTGGCACTGAGGTCTAATTGACAGGTCTGTAGTTCCCTGAATCCTCCTTCTGGCCCTTCTTGTAGAGGAGTGTCACATTTGCTATCTTCCAGTCAACTGGGAGCTTCCCAGTTAGCCAGGACTGCTGATAAGTGATGGAAAGTGGCTTGGTGAGCACTTCCACCAGCTCCCTCAGTACCCTGGGATGGATTCCATCCATCCACACAGACTTGCGTGTGTCTAAGTGGTGTAGCAGGTGGCTAACCATTTCCCCTTGGAAAAACTGAGGCAAAGAAGGCATTAAGTACCTCAGCCTTTTCCTCATCCTTTCTCATTATGTTTCCCCCCACATTCAATAAAGGATGGAGATTCTCCTTAGCCATCCTTTTATTGCTAATGTATCCTCCAACCGTCACATTACCCACAAGTTCTTCTCTGTTCACAAACAGCAGGACCAGTGGGGTGCCTTCGCTAGCTGGCTTACTCATCAGCTGTGACAGGAAGTTATCTTCCACACACTCCAGGAGCCTCCTAGACTGTTTCCTCTCTGCTGTATTGTATTTCCAGCAGATATCTGGTAAGTTGAAGTCCCCCACAAGAACAAGGACCAGCAATTGCTAGACTGCTCACAGCTGCTGATAGAATATTTCATCTGCCTCTTCATCGTGATTGTGTGGTCTATAACAGATTCACACCATGATACCTGCCTTTTTGGCCTTACCCCTCATTCTTATCCATAAACACTCAACCCTATCATCACCATCATTAAGCTCTAGACAACCAAAACTCGCTAACATACAGGGCTACCCCACTGCCTCTCCTTCCTTGCCTATCTCTTCTGAAGAGCTTGTAGCCATCCATTGCAGTTCTCCAGTTGTGTGAGTCATCCCACCAAGTTTCCATGAAAGCAACTATATCATAGGTTTCCTGCTGGACAGTGGCTTCCGGCTCCTCCTGTTTATTTCCCAGCCTGCATGTACTGGTGTAAGTGCACTTCAGTTGGGCTATTGATCCTGTCACCTTTTTGGGGGGAGAAGCCCCAGTTCCTACATGACCATTCTGAGGCATTTCCACGGTTTCTAACACAGCAATAACACTTGAGTCTTGTTGCCACATGGATCCCCTGCCTCCACTTCAGATGGCAGACTGAAGGACTTTGTTAGCACACCATCCCTCAAACATTGGCATGCCACCCCCAGGCTTATCTCTAGTAAGCCTGGTTTTATCCCTTTCCGCCTTGAAATCTAATTTAAAGCTCTTTCAATGAGCCCTGTTAACTCTTGTGCAAATATCCTTTTCCCCCTTTGAGACAGGTATAGCCCATCTGTTGCCAGCAGGCCTGATGTCATGTAGACTGACCTATGATCAAATAAACCTAAAATTCTGTTGATGACACCAGCTCGGAGCCAGGTATTGATCTGCTGGCACTTCCTGTTCTTCCCTGATCATCCCCTGCAACTGGAAGGATAGAGGGGAACACTATTCGTGCTCATCATCCTTTAAACAGTCATCCCAAGGCCCTAAAGTCTCTCCTGATTTCCTTTGGACTTCTTGTTGCAACTTCATTGCTGCCTACCTGAAAAATAAATAATAGATAATAATCAAACAACCATACCATGGTAGGAAATTTTCACATCTTTAACCCAGGCAGCAGGGATGCAGCAGACTTCCCTAAGAAGTGGGTCTGGTCTGCATATCAAGCCTTCTGTTCCCTTCAGAAGGGTGTCTTCTATGACAATGACCCATCTTTTTTTATTTATGGAAGCAGTCTTGGTGCAGGGCAAAGGCCAACTTAACCTTGGCGACACCTCCCAGACAGATGAACCATCATCCTTGTTATTTTTCAGTTCCACTTGCTTTCACCCAGTCTTTGACTAGGAAGGATCAAAAGCTTAAACAGTGACAAAAAAGACTGTTTTTGATGTATTATTTATGTTTCAGTAAAGAATGTGAAGCTGAAATAGATTACTTACTGAACAGTACTAAGCTGTGACAGACTGTCCTCTTCAATAATACTCAAGCAACCACTTAAAAATAAAAGATGGTGCACAAAGAGCAGTGCAGAGTTTTACTCTCCTAATCTCCCATCTAAATGCCAATAGATAGAATTAACATTCTCTGAAAAAATGCCAGTTGGCTGCATTTTGCAAACAGGTTTTAAAATACTGAAAGTATGAGGCTTAAGGCAGGAGCAGCATATTTTTTAAGCATCACTTAGAGTTAGAATATGTTCCTTTTTTTTTCAGTCAAGTACTTTGAGCATATATTTAACATTTTAAGAATAGAAATATGTTTTCCTTATAAATAGATTGACATAACATTTTTACCCTTAAAATTATCAACACTCATTTCAAGACCGAATGTCAATGAAACATCTCTTGAGAACTATTGTTCTTCTATTTGACCTAATGCATTTCTGCCTGGTATTGTTTTGTTTTGTTTTGTTTTTTCTGTTGTTCTGCTTTTTTTTGGTTTAGATTTTTTTTTTTTTGTTGATCTCAGTTTGGGTGAGTGAAAAAAGGAACTACCTTAATGCCTGGGGGAAAAGTGTCCATTAAAAAAGAAATGGGTGCACATGAATTTCTTGAAAGAAATTAAATATGCTTGGAAAGAATTTTCAGAACTTTCTATGGAAGAGGGTCCTCAGGCTGGAGAGAGTGGGAGAAAAAACTGACTGTATAGATAGGAAATACGAGCATTCACATATCACATTGAGATTTTTGCCTTAAACCCATAAACAGAATGGAGAGAAGCGTTTACTTGCCATATTTTCAGTCACACACAACATGAGTTTTATCCTGCAAGTAGGAGGAGAAAATACATATCCAAAAAATTATGTCATCAGTACCCAACGTATTGGGAGTGAAGCTATTCATGTTCTACGCTGTTCTCAATTTCAGTATATCACGAAGGAGATTTTTTTTTTTGTTTCTATTACTTCTGTATGGATAAATAAAAGCATGTCTTTCAGTAATAAGCCCTTTAAAATGTTTTTAAGCAAAAAACCACAAGATTACTTTAATCACAAATATCTCCTGATTAAATGTGATAACTCACTCTTATAAGCTTTTTTCCTGCTCATCTGCAATAGATCACGGATAGAAGGTATTTTAGTTAAATCTAATATGCCTTTTCTATTGTCCTGGCAGGGAAAAAAAAAAAGGACAAAATGATCACAATTAAATGTAAACAAAAAGCTGTCATTGGAGTGTGCCTTCCCTCACATGATGAAAGAAATAGAATGAAGGCCGACTGAAATACTGATTACTTTTATTATCTCATGATGAATTTTTATCTGGATCCTATAAAACCCCCTAATAATAATAATAAAAAAAACCCCAACCCTGATCAGTGTATCTTTATTAGTGCTATACTATTTGTTTTAATTTAATTGAAAGAAAATATTTTTGTAGGATATAATCCTGTAAAGGGATCTCCCCACTTCTGCTTGGAATAGGAACATGTCTAGGAAGATCAAGTTACATTAATAGTGCTAAAAGTATCCCCCCCAGAGCGATCGATCCCTGGTCTCTAAGATTTGGTGTTACAAACTCACTACATGTTACCTCACTCCTCAGCTAAATACCCATAGCTGCCTGGAGCAGACAGGTATTGTCTCATGCATAGCTTGTAGTCTGGACTTATATGTAGTGCTCTTGCTTCTATAAGAGATATTTTAGGGTTTAGGGTTTTTTGCCCAGTTCACAATGTCTGAAATAATGTGTGGCCCTACCAAAGGTAACATTTTAAGCCCATGATGCTTAGGATCTTGGACTGCTTTCCTGACATATGGCATTAAGGTGCGTGGCATGAAGGGTGCAGCATCTGCTAGGATTTTGAAGGATGACTTGGTATGTAGACTGTGATACCTTGTGGGATCATGTCTTAGAAAATCTGTTAGGACCTCTCCATAAGGAAAACTCTTCCCAGAACTGCTCCTACATCAAGTGGAACACCAAAAAGAGAGCCTATGCACAGACTCACCCGCCTCAGGTATATATGGCCTGGGGATCAGCACCTGGGAATGAACTAAGAAGAAAATTTATTTTTCAATTTTACAAGTACATATGGAAAAGTAACCGAGATCTACTGTAGGCTACGTATCTAGGCTTTATAAGAGTGAATATTATTCGAGTAATCAGCAGTTCTCCAAGGTCTAGAGCTTGCTGAAACTATTCTGAAAGTGATAAAGATGGGAGGTTCTTTAGCCTTTCCCAACTGCTAATTGATTCATATCTGCCTAAATAAAACCAGAGGTGACTAAAATGAAGCACATTAAATCAATGTGTATTTCCGACACAGGTACTACAGAGAAAGGTTTAAATGGAAAGATAAGAAAAAATGGAGCCAGACAATTATTTTTTAAATTCTAATTAGTGTGATCATTTTTCTATGCTGGGTAGGAGAAGAAAAGCTTTAAATGGAATTTCTACAGATAGATAAGAATATGTATTGGAAATTAGATTAAAATATTAACACCTTCTAAAGTCAAGAATAAGTTTAAGCATTGCTCTATGTCAAGATAAAAGAACTCAGACCTCAAAGAACATAGCTAGACTGAAGGTTCCATTTCTCTTGATTGCAGATTTTCAGTACTTTAACCCTTGTTGAAAGCTCTCCTACTCCCGACTTTCCGAAAACAAAGTTCATATTTTTACATGAAAATTTCTGAAGTAACAAAAATCTTGAATATTCAGAATAGCCTCCCTTTTGAAAGTGATGAGTAACTCAATCACTAATCCCATGTCTGAGTGCTCCCATGGTTTAGACGTTTTGCTTTATGCATTCCTTGATCTATTAGTTATATGAACACAACGCACTGAGGAGACTATATGTTTTCACAATGTAAGACACATAATATTTTGATAAACTTCAAGAAATTTGGAGATAGCTGGAAAATTTAAAGAATTTGGACTCCTGAAACATGAAATCAGGCTTGTCCCTTTAACAATCAACTATGTCCAGACAAACAGAAATGAATGCGCACCAGCACTGGAGAACCAGTGAAGAATGTGACTTCTGATTAAAAACTGCAATAAAAAGATAAAAGAAAAAAAAAGTGTATAGGAGGGAAAATTGCACATATAATTTGTGTTTCTTTTTATACAAGTTGCATGGTAACTTTCCATAGGTCAGCACAGTAAGACTGTGATAATGGCATTTGGGATGCTGCTACTGAGCTTTTTTCCTGAGGATATGTCAACTTACAGTTAAGTTAATTGATTGAAAGCAATTTCCATCACCACTCAGCAGGTATTTGGGCAGGATATCCTGGCTCCAAAGGGATAGCCACACTCTTAGACTTGACATGGGGTCTTTGAGGTAAGTGCTTCCCTGATGTAATCCTCTCATATTTCAGGATAAGAAAGTGTTTCCTTGACCAGATGCCAAATTAGAGTCTCAGTAATTTTAAGTTCAGTTCTGTGCTTTTGTTTTAGATGTAGAAGATGATATGCTCTTACTGGTACCTGTGAGTAACTAGAAGGAGGTGAAGACATGACCTAGTTTGCCATTAAGGAAGTAACAGCCTTGTCATTTGCATTTCCCTTCAACATGCATATGCAAGTATTCAGTGTGCATATTCATGTAAGAGGTCCTGAAACTTTTGGACAATCAGTTCCTGTTTCTCTGTAGCCTATGGTGAAAAAGTCTAGAAGCTATCACTCATTTTGTGGACAGGACCATAGCTATACAGTGATTTATAGAATCATAGAATCATAGAATCATAGAATGGCTAGAGTTGGAAAGGACCTTAAAGATCATGGAGTTCCAACCCCCCTGCCATGGGCAGGGACACCTCCCACTATACCAGGTTGCTCAAAGCCCCATTCAGCCTGGTCTTGAACGTTTCCAGGGATGGGGCATCCACAACTTCTCTGGGCAACCTGTTCCAGTGCCTCACCACCCTCACAGTAAAGAATTTCTTCCTAATATCTAGTCTCAATTTCCTCTCTTTCAGTTTAAAACCGTTACCCCTCGTCCTAACACCACACTCCTTCATAAAGAGACCCTCCCCATCTCTCCTATAGGCTCCCTTTAGGTACTGGAAGGCTGCCATAAGGTCTCCCCAGAGCCTTCTCTTCTCCAGGCTGAACAACCCCAATCTCTCAGCCTGTCTTCATAGGAGAGGTGCTCCATCCCTCTGATCATCTTCGTGGCCCTCCTCTGGACTCACTCCAACAGGTCCATGTCCTTCTTATGTTGAGGGCTCCAGAGCTGGACACAGTACTCCAGGTGGGGTCTCACCAGAGCGGAGTAGAGGGGGAGAATCCCCTCCCTCAACGTGCTGGCCACACTTCTTTTGATGCAGCCCAGGATGTGGTCGGCTTTTTGGGCTGCCAGCACTCATTGCTGGCTCATTTGAGCTTCTCATCCATCAGCACCCCCAAGTCCTTCTCCTTGGGGCTGCTTTCAATCCATTCTCAACGCAACCTGTATTTGTGCTTGTAATTTCATTTGAAAGTGAAAGATTAAAAAGGAGCTTTAGTTAATTGCACTAGTATTGGCAATTGGAAGGAGACAGAAAATCAAAGGCAGCTGGTGCAAGATTTTTGTTACTAACTGTAAACAAGTATGAAATATTTGTACCTGAGAATGCTCTCTTTTAACAGTCATTGGAGTAGGAACTAAACCTGAGGTTTCTCTGTCCAAGTGTAAATTAGTTAACTATTAAATTTGAGGGGTATTCTTTCACCTCTTCTTTCTTAAAATTGCCCCATGAAACTTCAACAGAAGGGCTTGAGAGTCCCAGTCTTTACTGATTAGGATACTCTCCTGAGAGGGGACAACTATAGATTCATATATTTTTATACAAAGCAAAGAACTACAGTCAGTGTTTACAACATTCTGGATGAGTGCTTTTGTCCTCTGAAAAGAGGCGTATCACCATGATATTTTGACAGAAAGCAGGACTCTCTACCTCTTGCCAAAGGAAGTCAAGATTCCAGATTCCAAATGAAGTCTGTAAATCCTTAGTGACACATCACATCCTCAGATACATCACGAAGTGAGGCACTTCTGTCATCATGAAAAGAAAGGCTTCATTTAAAACAAATCCTTCTCCACAGAGATTGTGCACAGCAGGCTATGTGTTGTAATCTATTTTAATTTCTGCAGTTGTTTCTAAGGCAAGTACGGCTACCAGAGGTTGTAACAGGAATATTAATTAAAAATTAATTGCAAACAAACAAACAAGAAACCAAAACCACAACAAGAACAACAACAAACCTCCCTGTAAGAGGAGAAATACTGTAACTAATACTGTTATGTAATATACAGGGAGTCACGTGCTTACTTTAGGAATAAGGATTTCACAACGCAGCCAGTTAGAATTGGCAATATTTTGCTTTTTAAGGTGACTTAAACCTACTTTACAGATTAAACCATGAGTTTCACTAAGATTTGTGCTTCTGTGCACTTACTATATTTTAAATGTCTTAATCAGTCTTTCAGAAACTTTGGATCCCAGTTTCTAGAAAGCATTTGCAAATCTTCAGTGAATGGAGCAAATGCAGGAAGTCAGGATGCCTTAATGCGTACCTAAAAATAAGATTCTAAGTCTATGCTATACTGCCCTATACAAGCGCAGTTAAATAGCTCAGTTTTCAAAGTGCTGAAATCTCAAAAATATTTTGGCTGTCAATGGAAGTATCGGGTCTGATCATACCTTTTCTTCTGGGCAAAAATAAAGTTCTGCAACTAATTGCACAATCTCTTTGTTGTTAACAGTACTATACTGCCTGTTGAGAAACATATGTTCAACACAGTGCAGAGTTCTATTAATGCAGCACCAATGTCAGAGATCTGGCTGCTTTCCAGAACCAGCTGACAGCATTGTCTGGGCTCTGTATATTTAATATAGCCTCTTCACACTCTGAGGAATTTGTGATTTGAAGTGACTTGAGAGGAGCTACTACAAATCTCAATACCCATCCTCCCAACAATAAGGGAAAACTAAGTTATTGTGCATATCTGGTAAGATAGTATGCTTTTTTGTTGGTGGTGTTTTTTTTTTTTTTTTAAATGAACTACTACAGAAAGCTATAAAATGTTAAAAATTTCGTTCACTTGCAAGTTCAGATTTTTTGGTTTCCACTGTCAGCTGAAATGTTCCTTCTATTGCTGTTGCTGCCTGCAGCTAGGTGAATTTTTCCATTTTGCAGGTATCACCTTTTCTATTTATTTTGTTTAATTATATCTTGCTGGATGTGGCCTTCACAATAGTTCCTATTGTCAATACTTTTAGAGGAGACATAAACATTAGATAAACATATAGAAGCCAGACTTTTTTTTCTTTATGGGGATGTATTTAATTATTTTTGTTCCTTTATACACTGCAGTTTCTGAGTCTGAGGTCTTCTTTCCCAGACAAGCAACTGGTGCTTTTCACAAAGGCAAAGTACATGTCTTCAGCTGCCTAATGAGGGACTTTGGCTCACCTCATAGTTTAGAGATATTCACTGATAGTAAACTGTAGGGTAAAGAAAATTATAAAATGTTTGCATTCTCTTGCTGTCAATCATTTGGAAGTCCTATATTGTAAGATTTTTAATCTTACTGTTTTAGTTACCCTGATGCACTAAAAATCTAATGCAAATGGGATCTAGAGGCATTTTTGATGCCAGTTTTTCTACCAGGAAACAAATGACTCTCCATCACTATCTCTAAAATAATCACCTAATGAAAATTAGGAGGGAGGGCTGGCTGACACTCCAGAGGGCTGTAGCGCCATCCAGCGTGACCTGAACAG
>KZ505846.1:614485-669333 GCA_002844005.1 Limosa lapponica baueri
CCCTTCTCTGGAGATCTTCAAGACCCGCCTGGATGCAGTCCTGAGTAATGTGCTATGGGCAATCCTGCTTTAGCAGGGGAGTCGGACTAGATGATTTCTAGAGGTTCCTTCCAACTCTGACAATTCCATGATTCTGTGAAAATCTTTGACAAAACAGTTCGTTAAGAGCAAACAAGAAGAAGATAGCCTGTCCTGATAGTGCTTACATCATAATCATTAAAGGAAGGTAGAGATGACTCCTTTGGTTAGAAATAAATCCTTTCAGTTACAAAAATATTACCTAAAGACCTCTTATGAGAAATTCAGTCTTTTGTCTATTACATATGATATGATAGGGAGTTTCCCTGGAATAAATGGGATCTTTTTTCACTTAAAGATGTTCTGCTTGGCTTTTTGTTGTGATGTGAATGGTTGAAATGTGTTATGGCCTTTCTCTCACTTGCATTTATCCCAAACATTTTGGCAAATATGAAAATAATAACTAAGCATACCCTCCTGGCTATAATGGCCAGGAATATCTTGCCAATCAATATAGCTGCAGCAGCACATGTTATCCTAGGAACAGCCAGGAGGTATGGAACCTGCCTGTGGCTTAATCAGAATCCTTTCCTCCTATTACAGTATCTGGATGTCAACTAATGTAGTTAGTTATGTGTCTTATATGATAAAAGCCTGTGCTATAAATCTAGGAGCTTGCTGTTTGATCCTCATAGGTTATGATGGAAATTTTTCTGCTCATATTTTTCTTTTCTTTGAAGTTAGTAAATGGAATGCTATATATACCAGAGGATATTATTTACATCAGAATTGGCTTCCACCTTCAGGAGTAACCAAGTGTTTTGGAAGTGCCACAACCCCCTTATGTTCTTCCTTCCAGGAGGCAGAAGCAACAGCAGGCTGCTCTAAGTGACTCAGAGGGATTTTGTTAGGACAGAGATTCCTTCACCATTCCTTCCAGTGTGATGGAACAGTAGTAAATTCTCCCCTTGAAGAGGGTTAAAAGCAGATGTAGGACTATTTCTTCCTTAACAGACACTTTCCCTTCTGTGGGGAAAAGCCAGAACTTCTGTGAGTTTATGTCACAGAATCATAGAATGAAGCATAGAATGGTTTGGGTTGGAAAGGACCTTAAATATATTCTAATTCCAACCCCCCTGCCGTGTCAGCCCATGATGGCCCACTTGGATCACTTTAACTCAGGCTTCAAGAGAAGCACTCGAAATTCAGAAATATTGGCTTTCATATATTTAGACATACTGATTACACCTCTCTGGGTGCAAGTACACTATGCACTTTCTGTTGGCATCTTTCTGTTGTATACTTTTTGCTGAAACCCCTGAATTACTAAGTACCTAAGGTGGCATGCAAATATATACTGAATGGAGGCTGCACAAGCAAACATCAAACTGCATTTCCTGAATTTGTGTTTAACTGAAATTCTAAAGTAACATTCTTTCAACCTGTTTTTTTGGGTTTAGGATTTTTTTTTTTTAATATAGTATAGATGTAGATTTCAAGAAAGCAAGCCATAACACCTAAGAGTCAAAGCAGTGGGATGAAGAGCACCTAATTCCATTGTTTCTATTTCACACATTTATTTGAAGGGTTATCAGTGCTGACTGTTGTTGCTGTTCATTTTACTTTTAAGTAGAGCTTTGGGGAAAAAATAAAGTATAATGGGAACTATTATGTAGCAAAAATATATCGAAATATATGCATACATTTAAATATCATAAGAAGATCCTAAATGTATTCCTTGTCAAATATGGAGTCAGCATACAGCTGGACATCATAAATACACAGACACAAGACAAAACTAAAACAGAAAGCACTGAGCAATTAGAAGGAAATGTGTCTGATTTTAAGCTCAGACACTAAACATTGATTGAATATACAATCTCTAGCAAAAAATATTGGAAAAACTTGGGCAAGTCTGAGAAAATTATTAACAGAAATAACACAGTAATACTTGACTTTTAGCAGACTCATCACTAGGCCCAATATGTAAAATGATGGAACAATTTTATGACCAAAGCAGTAAACGAATACTGCATTCTCATCTTATGGGATAAAGAAAAAACAAAACAAAGCAAAACAAACAGGGAAAAAAAAAAGATAAGATTCTGATTGTATAGTTCCACTAATATATGTGCCAATCACTGGCAAAGGGCAGCAAGGAAACGATAATCATTTGTTTGTACAAAAAGCTTCTCTGTTTGGATCTGGATCACATCAAAGTAGGATATCTGACAGCTTCCCTTAGCTTGTCAGAGCATAATAGCAGCTTACAGAAACAAAGCCTTGCCTGCAAAGAGACTTGGAATCACAGCAGAGGAAGCTTGTGTGTAAAATAGAGATGAAGAAAACTTAGAAAGGCAGGAGACTCGCCACAATATTTTAATGTAGTGTTTGAATTTCAAGCTCCCTCACTAGTATCTCTCTGAAGCCAAAATACTTCAGCCTCTAAGAGATCTGAGCTCTGCGAAATCATTTTTTAAAATGTTTTCAGATAGATGTGAAGGTAGCTGATTTCACATTCTTAGAAAGCCTTTTGACAGACACAAAGGAAAACAAATAAAGAGAATAAGCATGCATCTGAGTACTGTCAAAGGCCCTAACACTGACTACAGTCAAGAGACATTGTACACTTTCCACTGTTGTTCACATAGTATTCTTTTTGCTGAGACTGTCTGCTAGCTAGTTGATTATTGGATATGCACAAATATAGGAAAAACATTAGCTAAATATTAAGTATCTGGACATTTTTGAACACACTTGTTATCAGCAGAATCTACACATAAATCTAAATAACACTGAATCTTCTTACCTAGCAGGAATGGCTATTGACAAGTCCGTGTTAGGGAACATTACATGGTGCAGAGCTTCTCAGACTGTGGCCACTCCAGGTGGTGTGTTCATGCAGATTATCATGGGGTCTGTGAAGACAGACAGCCCACTTGTGAAAGTTCAGAAATTCTTGTTTCATGGCCCTATGCCTGAAAAAATTAATGCTGGCTTACAAATCCCATCATCTTGCCACTCCAAGCTTCCAGTTTTGCAATTAGCTCAGAAATTGAGAAGTCCCTGCTGTCATGGTGTACACATAGCCTCAAAAACATGGCAGAAGGAGAAAAGACAGGTCCCAAGTCACATATAACTACAGAGGGAAACAATTGCATAGCTTTACATTCAGAAACAAAAGGGAAGTGAGTACAGTCTCTGGAAAGTGAGAATATAAAGCTCCATTTAATAATTAGGACTAGATAAGGTTAAAATAAAACCAAATATATTTAAAAAGGGCAGCAAAATATTATGAGATGGTGTTCTTAAGATTCCATTGCATATTAAATTCTATATCTGCAAATAAATATAGTCTCTGCACTATTATCAAAATAAAAAAAATAACCATACTGTTGTTTCCATTTATCAAGGAAACTCTTGATCCTACTCACCATCAAGTAGGACCCAAAAACTCGAAATATTTTTAGCAAAAGATTGTGATGATCATAGGAACTAAAACTTTGGAAATACGTTTATGTTAGCTTTTTACCTAAGAAAGGAGATGAAAATGCAAACTGGAAAGATCACTAGATGTAGGAAGTGGGTCTTGGACATATGTTTATCAGAGCAGTAATTTTTAGATGATGTACACTGCTTTGCTTTTCTTTCCATTCAATATAACTTCCTGATACTGGACTTTGGGACCCCAGCAGAACAGAGGTCTCAGTAGAGGCTGCAGCTTGATATCCATTCATTCAATAAAGAAAACTCTCACTGATTTTCATACCGCAGAATGAGTTTGCAGGATAAGCAACTGGAAAAAAAATAATTGGGAGAGATCTGAAGGTGGATTTTGCTTGCTGGTTTTCACAGGTGACCATTTTTTTAATAAGTCTATCATTTTTTAGTTTTTCAAATCATTACTATATATAAAAAAAGTCAAGATAGTTTATTGCATAGAATGAAAGAGTAGATTTTGATATTTTTTCCCACTTTTTCTGAGTTAGGAGGAATTAAAAAGTTGTGTAAACTGTTTGTGACAGAAGTTCTATGTAATTGCTTTCCTACCATTTTAAATACTGGCTGTCACAAGAAGTACCATGGCTTAAAGAGAGAGTATATGTTATGCTTTGGATAAATATAATAAATAATATAATTGTAGAATAATAAAAGCATAAAAAGGTGGGGTTTGTTGTTATTAAAATTTATTTTTATGCAAGTGACCTATCAGTAATGACCTTGACTCAGGAACATTTATCAGAAAATGAATAAATAGATGGAATAAATGACCTGTGGAAAAGCCTTGGGCCACCAACTCTCCCATCTGGTCATTAATCCCCTAGAAGAGCTACAGACCTTGATCATTAAGGCTTAATTAATGTGTTAATACAGTGTCTGAATGCTGAAGTGCATTTTCTTTTTGTATAATTAACCTTTTGGGAATATTTTATTAATGGAGAAAGGTAATATATGTTTGCCAGGGAGATGCCACGTTAGTTCTTTTATTCACAGTAAACAAATAAATTATGGAAAGTTCTTCATGTGTTTGTACATTTCACACTTCTGAGAGTTGTTGACTATTGGAAATGAAGGGCAAGGGCATGATTAGAAAGACTCATTATGTACTGGTTCAATACTTTGGTGCTATTCTTCATGAATGTGTTTAGCACTCAGAGCGGTCTATGAATTCTCAGCAGGGCAGGCAAAATTGAATTTTGCTGCTTTTGCCACAGGGAAGCTAGAGGGCAGAGGATGAGGGCAGAGCTGAGATGATAGATCTGGGAAAAGATCCTTGGAGATCCAGGCTTACTTTTCCTGTAGCCACTTGAGAATGGATTTCTAGGGATGCTGTCATGGATATTGCCAATGATTGTCATATGCGCAGTGAATGCTGCTACTGGGATGGGTGCCTGACTACAGCAGATGCTCCTTACATGCTAGGACACTAGTTTCCTCAACAGCAGCTGGAGGAGCAAGGTTGTCTTTCCAGAGCTGTTCAGGAAACTGAAATATACAGTTAAACAAAACTGTGATAAACAATAATTTCCTCTCAGCATTGCCAACATCATGCGGTGCCAGTGGTCATAATTTAAACTTCTTTGGAACATAAACCTGGTCTTGCAATTTCTAAAGCTAATTAGGGGTTGTAGACATTCACCTTCAATTATGAAGTTCCTGATTGCCTTATTAGCTAAAAAATGAAAATTTTATTTTTACATCTGACTCATAACCAATTAAATTGTATTACTCAATGCGTGGCCAAAGACACTTCATTTCTAGATGACTGTTCAACCAATATTTATGTTCCTAAAGGGGTAAAGTAAAAGTTTGTTAGTATTTTAAAAATATCCTTTTCTATTTGTGTCTAGATATTCTCATAGCTTTCAGATAAATAACTAGACTTCCTTTTGAGCATTCATCTGCCTCTCAAAGTATAAATATACATCTTTAAATATAAATATGATGCAGTATTTTCATATAGACTATTCCAATTTTAACCACTATTAAATAAAAACTTCCCCTTTCCCACTTAAAAACAAACAAACAAACAAGCAAGTCACAGCTTGAATCATAAATTCCCAGCTATGAATTATTTTCTTCACATCCAGAAAAAGATTTCCAAGCAGTTCCTAAATTATTAGAAAAAATCTTTTGTTATAAAAAGCATTAATTGTCAGTTTCTTTTATGTTTCTTATATTCCTTTAATTTAGGAACTCAAATTTAATCACAAATTCTGAAAATATTGCTTTGTCAGGTACGTATTTACCTCAGAACAAGGGACAAAATATTCAGCAAGGTTAATGGAAGAGAAGGAAGAAAGGTAATTAAATGTTTACTTTTGCCTTGATCTGATTTATCTTGCAATTTTCTGCCTTATTCTGCCTGTTTACTAAATAATGTATTAAATACATTCCTGTTATTTGCAGTCATAGGAGAAAAAATTAGATAGGAACTTGACATTGCAAAACAAGTACACTAGAACATATGTTATTGTCACTAACATCTATACCCTGCACAACAGGCTGAAATAAATTACATTTATTCTTCCATTAGATGTTGTAATGTAGAAGGTAATCACCTTAAAATGAATAAAAGTTGATCTATAACTGGTTGGAAACACTTTGTTTTCTGGTTTTTGTCTCTTGAAAGAAAGTGGAATTTTCTTGCAATGGCTTTCCTGTAAATTTGTATTTTCACTGTAGATGACCAACCAGCTTTTAATGTCTTGCATCCACATCTTAAAATGCAAACAAAAAAATTAAACAGGTCCCAGCTTTATCTTTACAGGTATTGAAGTTGGAGGGCCCTAAACTAACATGTAATTTAATCTGTGGAAAAAGAATAGTGGAAAAAAATTGAAATGAATTCATTAAACTAATACAGTTACATCTCCATTGCATTTAATTATTGTGAGGCTACAGTCTCTATAAAACTCTATCTGAACTTGTTTATAATCATCGAACTTAAACTGCAGCACTGAAAGATGCCTACATCAGGTGTCTGCTGGAGGCTGAGTGTTTCGGGGAATTTTAAGCTAAAATAGTATATTTTCTTAAAACAAACAAAACCCAAACCTAACCAAAACAAAAAAAAGTTGGTGCTAAAAAAGTCCATTGAAAAACTAGCATTTCCTCTCTGTTGAGAATTCATTGGGGCTGACATGGTGCTACCTGTCTAGTATCGAAAGTCTATCATTTCACATGGGAATTATAAGGTTAGACCAAGGCTGCAGGGGATGATGGGGACAAAAGAGCAAAAGAAACACTGTCAGAAAATGCATTTTTCACATATTGAGTTGAAATTGCATAGCACTTGGGTTCTGCAGGAAGCTTGTTGTAACTTGCTGTTACTGGGGACAGAAGGGAAGGCTGAAGTTTGTCTGTAATGCCAAGTAAAAATCAAGACAGGCAGTTTCTGTCTTCTGCTTAACCTGCACTTCCCCCTGCCGATGTCCTGGTGAGGAGGAAGTGGAATGGAAATAAGTGAATAGCCTGGAGGGAAAGAGGGAAAGAGGGAAAGTGCAAGGTCAAGAAACAAAAAGCAGATGTTACGATGTTGGAAAATAGGACCCTTGAGAAATGGGAGACAAGAAGGTTAGGTAAGAGCTATGAAATTGGAATAAAAACTACTTTTTCTCCTCATCATGCCACAGTATTTTTCAGCTCTAGTGTCAGGGGAGAAAAAGGGGCGGGGAAGAAAAAAAAGACCTTTCCATGCTAGAGGAAATCTTAAAATCCGTTCTTTTTAAAATGGAACAGTTTAGTTGTCAGCATCTCATACCATTTTCCTTATGCTCGTTAATGCTGTTATTTTGCTCTTATGCTTATTTTTGTTTAATGCAGAGCCTACCTGTTAGACTGGTAGCTCAGAGGTACTCCCTCTCAAGAGAGAGTGTTATGGAGAACATTTCAAATGTTGATTACCAAATATATAAACTGAATTGGGATATTTCTAAGTGAGTTACTTAGACCAATCAGTCTGACAGAGAAATCAGATGACAAGGAAAAAGTATGAAAATCTAACCATGGTAGTTTTGGTGAGGTAAGCATTAAAAAAAAAAAAAGTTATTTCTCTTATTGTACCTAAAAGTAAAACATGGGGGGGGGGGGGAAGGAAACTTTGATTTTAAAAAATAAAATATTGACATTAAAAAAATTCTAAATTTGATGCACATTTTTAGACATATTCTGACTGGAATGGCAGGAAAAAATTGTGCACAAAAATAATTACAAAATTGCCGCAAATTGCTTCAATATGCCTTTTGTTGGTTTTGCTGTGAAGGATAGAGAAAGGCCATCTCTCAGCAGTGTCCATTTTCACATAGAAAGGAACTTGGCTTTGTACCCTGATTTACACACAGTACAAGCCCTGTGGAAATCCACTCATGGTTTCAATAGCAGACAGGATTTGATTAATTTCTGTGTGAAATGAGTAAGCATAAAAGTCCACTATACAACTGCAGTACAGTTAGCAATGCTTACTGAGACAAAGTTCCTGTAATACCAACGCCTCCACATAAGTGGACATCATAAGTGGAAATAAGCTGCTCTTCAGGAAAGCCATTACAATTTACCTTTGTAACAGTATAACAAACAATGTCTGCTTTTGCTTGTTGGTTAGAATTTCAGAAATAGAAATGGGAAAGTGAGCTGCTCTTCAGAGAGCTGATCGGAAAAGTCAATGTAATTAATAAGAGTATTTTGTTGAGTATTTGAGGTTCAGCTGCTTCCCATTCCAGAAGAATATGCTACCTTAGTTTTCCTTCATTCAGTGGCACTCAAATTCAGAAGAAATCCTAACAGAAAACTTATGAAGGTTTTTTTCTGCTTATGCTGATAAAACTAGGATTTACCCTTTCTCCTCAATTTGAGTCAAACAGCTAATGCAGATTTGCAACCTACACAACCATGAACAAAACAGTGTCCTATATTTAAAGCAATCAACTGATAAATTTAACTGCATACAGCTTTGTGGTTGTGTAAGTTGTAACTGATTTTTACTGTATTCTATCCTACAGTTCAGCATTTTTATAAACTAAAGAATCCTTTTCAACATTTTTCTCTTTCCATCCTCCTCTTCCTCCTATGTGTTTATAGAGTTGTCAATGAAAGGTATATAGCAAATTTCACAGTCCCAAATAAAGCTGCATTTGAAAATAACAACGATGATAGTCATACATTACCCCATCACTATTTTTATTCTTTAAACTGCAGTCTCATGCTATTGTTGAGATAAAAATGAACTGATTTATAGCATGATATTTTTTGAATTTTCCATTTTTAAAATAAATTTGCTGCAGCATGTCAAGAAAACCTTTAAAATATTGCACAGTATATGACTGATGTACTGCATTGTTTCAGCAAATCTCTGATGCTAAATAAACCTCACTGCTATGGGCTACCTTGTATCTTTTACACAGATTTTCTTAAAGGATATGTTGTGCATCTCAAACTGTAAGATCACAAGATTGAAATTGACATTGATTTGCTTTTTGGTTATTGACCAAGGGGTTAATTCAACATCTGAGAAGTAAACAATAGATTCTTCTTGACTTCAGATAGTGCTGGACTGGATATCAGACATTGGATTCTTCTCCATCTACATTGACATATCTAACCCAGTCACATGTATCTTGACTTGTTATCTAGACTTCTTCCACAGCGTGTTGGGAAAGACGTGCTTATTGTACACTGTTTATTATATTCTAAGATAGGTGACTTAGGACACATACCTAACTTTAGATGAGGAGGTCAGATGAGTGGCCTCTGGGGATACCTTGCCAATGCTTGGTTTCCTATTTGCTTTTTTTTTTGTTTTTATTTAAGGACAGTCCAACTCTCCTTTGCAGGCCGTCAGACCTGAAAGGAAATTTTAAAATATTAGGGTTTGGGGAAACTAGTCCAGTTTAAAACAAAAGCTGAATTGCTTTGAAATATTTAAATTAATGACTGCTGATACTTTACTTTTTCTGACTGTGGTTCTATGCTTTATATGTGGAAGACAAGTCTTCGGATTTTTAATATTCTTAATAATAGGTATCCTAATTATGAAGATAAAGCATCTTTTTATTGAATTTGTTCTGTTTGATGTTCTCAAGCAACCTAATGTGTTGTAGCTTTGCCTAAAGAAAAGTTTCACTCTGTGGCAGAACAAAGAGAGAGCAACTGCTTGAACAGGTTTGTGCTATTTTCTACTAGATTCAAAACACTCATGCTAATATAGAGCAGCAGACTGAAAGTTCTAATTTTCATTTTCATTAGGTTGCTAAGGTCTTGGAGATCAAGAGAAGGTTGGGCACCTTGCCCCTGACAGGTGAACTGCCAAGGGAATGAGTAACATAGAGACGTGAGTGGGTAAAATGACTAGAAATTTACTCAGTTGTTGTCATAATTTCAAGATATTTCTGGTGTTCATTTAGAATGTTTTAATCCCATCAATCAGTGATATCAATAAATCATTTATTTTTACAGATAACTGTCAGGAAAATTCTGAACAATTCTCTGTAATTTCTTTGCAACTCTAGGCAGCAGCAGTGCATGTCTGTCAGTCACACTTCTGGACTAAAATAGCTGGAACTTGGACAGCTTTCTGGGCATACCGCAAAATCATGTGCATTTTGGAGGAAGAAGGAAGGGTATGGAGCTTACTAAGGATACTTTGCTGCCTCCCTGGCTGCCAGAGGTAATCCCATGTTTGTGGGAAAGGCATGGTTCAGCACAGGCAACTGAACTCATCTTGTTTTTGATGGGCTCTGTGTATGTATTTGTTTGCTTGCTGCTGTTGTGATTGTAAGTATATTATAAAGGATTTGGAGATGGAGACAGATTCATTTTTTGTGTGGTAGAAAAGCAAAGGGAAAAAATATTTGAAACTAAAAGCTCCATGTTTGTTGACAATTAGATAGACCTGACAAAGAGATCTATCAATTGCCATGTTTTCTGGAAATGAAAAAAAGTCAGAAAAATGCTAACTGCTTGAGTATTCTCTGAAGCATTTGTGATGGCAAGCATCTCATGTTAAATGGATTAGTATTTTTGTTCTTACATCTATTGCCTTTTAGTAGTACTATTTACAAAGCACACTTGAGTGAATTTATCTTTCTTTGAATACATCATTCCTGAGTCAAAATAATACTGTTCACATGTGCCAAGGATATCTATTGTACGTATGTGTATATGAAAAAAATTCTTTATCCATTGATATACAACACCTCTGTATAGATGTCTGTGACCTCTTAAGGCTTCATAAACAAAACATTTTTTACACTATATATGACTTGTTGATTTAAAAGGTGTACTGCAGACTATTATAGATATCCTTGCAACAGTTACTAAGGTGGGATTCTGAATGAGTCCACAATAGTTTAATGAATGATTAGTGCAATCAGAGCCACCTTCAGGCATTGTCAGAAGAGACAGTTGCCTCAACAGTAGACTGGAATGGAGAGGAAAACATTCATAGCTTAATCATCTTCCCCTAGCTATGCTATATGTCTGGGAAGTCACTCCGGTTGGCTAATATTGCCAGAAAGGTCAGGGTATATAGGCTAGGAGATACTGCTACGTGGAATCAGGGCAGCAGAAAAGAGGCAGTTAGTGTGATATGAAATTCTGCCATCCCGTTTCAGCTCTACTTCTTCTTCCTGTGTCTTCTTTTACTGCTGAAAGACCAGCCTTACCTCCCCACGCTTAGAGTGGCAAAATTCATTTTCATCTATGTTGCTGAGAGGTCTTGAGCTGCTTCCAAAAGCAGTTACGTTAGCAGAACAGAAAGCAATTCAATTGCCATTATAAGAAACCTATTTATATGACCTTTATAAATGTTCATTGTATTTTTCCACTTTTCTAGATGAATGAATGCCATAAAAGAAAGTCTGATGTGATGAAAAATTCATAGAGTTTAAGACCTTTGAATTTCTCCTGATAGTTCTTTTATTATCAAATTTGACAATATCTTTTAAGAGGTACATCCGGTCTTAATTAAAGACTTCAAATTACAGATAATCCATCATATTCTTTGAAAAGCTCTTCCAGTCTTAATTACAACCACTGTTAATAATGTACAACTTATACATCATTAAAGTTTGAGCTTCAGGTTCCAGCTATTTGATCATTTCATACCTCCTGCTGTTAATTTATGAACCCTCCAGTGTGACCTCTCTGCATGGTGATCTATAGACTGGTCAACTTGCATCCTAACTTTATCCTCCAAAATTTAAATAGAGTCAGTCTTCTCTTTAACATGGGTCAGCTAAGAACCATCCACTACCCTGAAGTAATATTCAGGCTAAATTTTAATGTATCAGCTTAAATCCCACAAGGAACAGCTTCATTAATAGAGTATGTTATCTATTCCAGTTAGCTAAACTTGCTACAGCTAGCTTGGGTACCTGTGTGCAGAGCTACACTGTGTTATGTAGACATAACTGACCTCTCTGGCAGCACTTACAAGTTAAAAATAATGACAATAAAGGTGTTCAGAATAACAGAGCACAGATGGAGAAGATACTTTAAAAGAAAGCTGCAGGCCAGAATACATTAGCAAGAAACACTGTATTAAAAGTGGAATCTTCCCAAAATTTAGCCTTTGAAAAATCTGGGCTAAATCCAGAAGAACTGAAAACAAACCCCGTACTCTAGGGTGTGAGAGAACACAGGTCACTGTGCTGTCTATAATCCAGCCTAAGTCAATAGCAATTTATTGGTATGTTGTTATGACTCTAGTATTTCTGTACCACTTTCCTCACATGAATTAAAGAAGGCCAGTAGCAATCTAATTAGCATTTAGCAAAGTAACTGTAAAAATTGACCAGTAACTGTAAGTGCTTGTAATGTATTTTTTACAGTAACATTGAAAAAAAAATGCAACAATGAGCTCTTGCTTGAAAAGTCTTGATAGTCTCTACTTTCAACAATTTTAGATGCCTAACTCTCAAACTGTTAAGGCTTACTTACATGATTAAAAGTAGTTGGCATTCTAGACCTCTCCTCCTGCAGAATAAAACATCAGAATTAGATGTGGAAGGATTCAACCAGCTTTACAAAGGCTTTTTACCTTAAAGTAGTTTCCAAATAAGTGTTTTTTACTACTGCCCACCTCCAGATATATATTGTTGTATTATGCCAGGTGAACTAAACTGATGGAAATTATCTAGCTGGAAATTAATCTTTTTTTTGTCAGATGAGACTTTTGCAAAATCAGTCCCCTTACCTGGTTCCTCACAGCTATATCATCCTTGAAAAAGGAGGAGATTGGAATAGGCAACCAGATACGATACGACAAGAGGGATAGATCACTCCTTTCCAAGGGGCCCTCATTAATGTTAAAGTACTTGTAGAACCACACCTTTCCATTAAGCAATACTTCACAGGCATTTTATTAAGTCTAATAGGTCTGAGCAAAGTGAGATACCCCACTAGGTTGGATGAATGTGGCCTTTATTGACAGCAAATCACTTAGGATAATTAGGTACAATGGGTTTAGTATTATGTAAATTCGGAGTACTGTGCTGCAAATTGAGAGATTCTGTTTTTACCTGAGAACTTGCCTGTTTCCCTGTGATAATGAGTGAACTAATACATGTTACTGCAGCCCACGCTCCTTTTAATGCAGCATTCTTTGTTCAAGTTAAGTACAGTGTTTGAACTCTTTGTGATGTAAATCATCTTAATATCTGTCTTAAATATTGTTTGGTTTATAAAAAGCAAAACCAGGAGATACTACTAATCACTGCTGCCAACCTGAGCATACCCATATGGATTGTAATCTGTAGCTTTCCAGTTTTCTAATGCTTCTAAAGCTGCTAAATATAAGACTGTACGTTACTATAATGAGTGGAACTACAAAAAAAAATGCCTAGTTAAGATTTCTACTTGTACTCTTTCACTATAATATCTAATTTAGTATCTCCTTAATCATATAATTTGGAAACAATGGTGTAGATCATAACAGTTTTTATTTGCAGTCTCATGATTTAGTTGCTACGTCTGTAGGTTCTGCTTGTCCATCAAGAACATTTTTCATATATATTCCTCAAGGGCTGGACAATATATTTTAAAACCTCTTTAAGCTAATTCTAATTTATGGTTGCTAGCAAATAAGAATACTGTTATTAATAGCTGCTGGTGAAAGGTCACCAGTGATGGGGTACTGGGATTTAGGCCCAGATCCAAAGCTTATGAAGTCAATAGAAAGGCATGCACTTCATGGAAATCACAACAGTGAGCTTACATTAGGAATTGCAAAACTACAGCTGATATACCTCTGCCAAAACGAAAACCCATGGGATTTGTTATACCAAACCAAAGGATAGGTAAGCCTCCATGCATTGATTCTTCATGTGTGACCTTTATTTGCAGTCTGAGGGTGAAACCCCATTTAGACCAATATTCTATAAAGCTGATCTACCTCATCAGATTCTGGTGTTAAGTTCTTCTCTGGCACAAACTGTAGCATATATTTGATCACTCATATGTCCAGTGAATGTATCATATCCTGCTTCAAAACTTAATGCCTGGTGAGCTTAGTGGGGTTTTTGGAGGGGTGGAGGAGTTTAATTTCAAGAGTTTCTTAGAGTCCCAAGACATTACGGCAAGGAAAAGAAGACTCCATCCTCTTCCACTCTTTTGGATTTATGTTATGATTAATTTGCTAAGATATTGTATTTAATATGACAACATCTAGGGACAGGTCGCAAAATAGCCCAAATACAATCAGTAAGCTTTGAATACTTAAATGCTTCTATAAATAGCACATTTTTAGCATTAATCTTCTTTCTACAATTGGTGCTGAGTTTCCACAGTGAAAAATGTGCACTGATGTAGATCTGCAGAGATGTTATTCCAGTGTATTTGACAACCGAAGAATTTGGCACTGCGCTGTTCCGACCGACTGCTGAGAGTCTTCCTGAGGTCCCACCACTGCACACAATGTCATCCCTGATGTTTTTAAACCACTTCCACTGAAGATTGTTTGATACAAATGCTACCAAAGTAAGTACGAATAGTCCCATTTTCTCCATACGCAGTGTCTGAAACAGTCGTGAATAGACTTAAAATTACCCCTGCACGCAGCTGGCATTTTTAAGGTGTAGTTTTGCAATCTACTTAAAATGGCCTAAAACTCTGGTGCACTGTTGTTTCTGATGAGCAATTATGTAGCAATGAGACTGCCAACCGCTCCAACACAAAGGGGTGGCAGGAACACACAACTGGGATAGAGAATGAGTGCAGCACTGCAGCCTTTGACTGGTGCTCCATCCTACCTTACTCTGCTGACAGTGATCCAGGCACTTTTCAGCCCCTGAGCACTCCAGTCTTGCAGCGTTGGAGAACTCCACTAAAAAGGACAGTCTTTTACAGCAAAAAAATGTCACTTCTCAACTTTCCTTCTGCTGTGTGATAAACTAAATCATGTTAATTTTTAGTTTTAATAAAGCCACAACATTCTTGTTTGCTTGTTTGTGTTTTGTTGCTGTTATTCTTAAATAAATAAATAAATAAATGAAAAATAACAAAAAAATAAAAGTAAGAACTGTTTTGCTTTTTCCTTTGTACTCTACAATACAATTTGCCTGCATTCACTTGACCTGCAAAAGGTAGGAACTTAGATATTAATTGCATATATACTTTATGTTTCACCCCCTTTATTTGTCAAATGTTCATCAGCAACATCAGATTTCTCCCTCCAAAACCAGGTGACTAGCTAACAGTGTGGTTTTTGTTTGTGTTCCTGTTGCGTTGGGTTGCAAAGACAGGAAGGGACTTTTATATTGCAAAAGTCAGTGTCACATTCAGAGTGTGACTCAATTTGAAGGAATGATCCCATCCCTTTTCTGAGAATGCAGTATACAATTCCTTTCAGTACCTTTACATTTATCATAAATTGTGTGAGCTATTCTTGGATGGCAGAGGGTCTAATTCCTTCCTTCTGATACAATTCATTTACTCGTGTATATTTCTATGTGTGATTATATTAATGAAAAGTAACATGATATCACAGGATGCCCCTAGTTTGGAACAAGTAGATGTTGTATGCTGAAACAGACAAGAGGTCGGGTCATTTAAGAGTTGAGAGATTTTGGTTAGCATCCTTTAAAGGAGAAAAGACCATTGCACCCATGTCTTCTCTGTAAAAGGTGGTGGCTTCTGAGCAACAGATTATTGCACTAGAGAGGATCCTCATCACCACTGCATTCTCCTCCAATGTTTTTTTGTCTGTTGTAAAAGAAAGAGTTGTGTGTGAAGTATATTTCAAGATTTCACAATGAATTAGATCTATGAGTGGACTTAGATAAGAAAAGTGTATTTTTCAGGCCACAGTTAAGTTTAATTGTGAAATAAGCACCACGCCCTGCTAATATGGAGAGATTTCTGAGTGGCCAAGAGCTCTCCTCCAAACTTGTGATGCCTCTGAAATCAAACCTGTACTTTAAACTTAGGAGTTTATGTACTTTTTCTGCTTGAGGAGTTAGGCAGAAGTTTCAAGAGTCCACCATTACTGGACACCTAGTTACCTCAGTCCAGATCCTACCTAAATATTTGGCTTTTTTTGTGTAAATGGATCATGTCTCATATTTGACAGCAGCACCTCATTCATTTATGAACTTCTGAATTATTATCCTCTTTGATACTGGCAAATAATTTGTTGCAGTCCAGTTGATTATCCTACTCTTCACTTCCATCTGTTAGCACTTGGCCAGTACTCAAGCAGGATAATGCTGCTAGCATTTTCAAGATCATTCAGATGGCTGATTTGGTATCAATGCAGAATGCTATCCCCGAAGTGGTACACCAGAGCATGTCACCACCAACAAAGCCATGATTCTTATACTAAGAACTTGAATTGACAACGAGGTCATCCTCCCATGAGTCAAAACTAATTTTCTCGGTAGATATTTTACAGCATCTTTTTCCTGCTGATAGCCCATCAGCCTTGCTTTACAGCTACTCATGAAGAATATTTGAAAATGCAACAATATAATGTAATTTGTTGCCAGATGGTCAGTGTTTCTACAAAAAAAAATGTAAATGGTAACTTTTAATAGTTACTTGCACAATTAGCAGTTGTTCTGAAAGTGACCTTGATTTTACTGACCACTCTTTAAACAGCATTATGCAATCAAGTAAGGCGGAATGCCAATGCAATTCAGGCTCATTTTATGCAAAAGAGTTGGTTACAACCCAGGGTCACTATTTCTAATTGCCTTAATCCAACTCCTTTGAAGTTTGCTTCACTTAATTGTTTCTCCTGGATACCAGTTAAATCCATGAGTTTTTGGTTTTGTTTTTCAGTCGTAGTATAGTAACTATGGGTCTCTGCTGACTATTGAAAATTACTAGCAGAAAAATAATTGACTACTAGTTCTACCAGTATTGTTATTTTATCTTCCTGTTGATTTTTATTTTTTTTAAGCATAATGACTTGAAAACAGCAGAAAGAACAGCTTATCCTAGTTGAAATCATACATACAAAGCAAGGATGCTCTTGCTTTGCAATTGGCTTAGCAGAAAATCAGCCTTAAGTATTCTGACAGTGCATCTTTGATAATGTGAGAGAGCTTCCACAGAAAAAGTGAAATGCTTTACAAATGGCTTTACTGCCTTATAAATAAGACTTTGTCAAAATGGTATCATTTGTGAATATATAGGGCCAGTCAATAATTCATTTTCATGCTTCTCCACAAATATCACATTGCAATTGAACACTGTATATGTAATGATCTCACTACAGGTCCCAGAGAACAAGAAGGGCTCTTAGGAGAGCTTTATTCTTGCTTTTAACCTAACACAATTCCTCCACGTGTTCTGTTCATTCAGACTTGTCTGACAATTTATGGGAGAAGTCATTCTCTGAGACTTCAGTATGTTCCAGAATGGGTCAGCCTTGGGAAAAACATAATGGGTACAATGCAGGGTACAATGGGAATAGAGGAAAAAGATTTGGGAGGTTTTCATTTGTTGTATATTCCACTCAGTTTCTACCGACTTAAAGAGATATGTGGCCTCTATTGTTGCTTTACATTTCCTTTGCTCTCCTGCTGGAATAAATTCCCCAGTAGTATGAAAAGGCAGAATTTTAACAGACTCAAGGTCAAGGAACTATGTGCTGATCTTTGGTCATTATGCAAATTTCTTCTGATAGGAAGATATGATCCAGGCAATAATCAGTATTTTTCCCTCTTAAGCCAAGTCCATAAAGCACATCTGAAAGATTAGGATGGTTCCAGACATAGTTCATCATTGATGGAAATGTGCATAATTTAGTATTTTAATCCTTCTAAGGTGCTCTCCATCGTACAAAGAAACAGAATCAGTATCCATAATGTATGGCCATTATATATTCATATATTCATTTCAAGATAGTTATACATTGAGTAGCTTAAGAAATACTTAAATATGCAACTGTATTTTCTAAGTTATTGAGAAAAAAAGTGAAACGTTAAAAAGAATATAGGCCATGCCAGGGAAAAAGTGGTGACTTGCTATCGGGATGATTAAACCCCACGTCCTTTAAGGTACAGTTTATAAACACAGTAATTGGTAACGCATATAAAAAAAATCTCACACCCTTTCTTTTCCTAGAGTGCACTTACTATTAAAAAATAGCTTGGTATCACATCAGGCAGGTTATAAAATCAGGCTCGGAACGTCATCACCGGCAATCCAAACTGCGATTCAAATCCGAGAATGGCGTTATTTCTCTTGAATTTCGTGGGTGGACCACAGGCACCAGGCGGGCTAGCCAGCCTTTTCTACTGGCCTTTCACCGCGTTACTGACCGTGAACGAGTTGAGGGGCAGAGGTTTTAACACCTCATTACGGTTTTATATTTCACTTCAGAAGCCTTCAGCTAAAGCTGAATGAGAACCATTTTAATGGATCGCATCAAAATGAAGTGCCTGTGCACGGAGGTAGTTATAAAAAGCGGGACCGCTCCAACAACCAGATGCTGCCTATCCCCGTGGTTTCTGAGACGGGCACAGTTAGGTATTTATTCCGCGCTCACAAAGTTGCTACCCACAGGACAGACGGCTCCTGCCGCCTGCCCGGCCCTGCCCTGCCCGGCGGTCCTCGGGCCGCCAGCTGCCGGCCGGCCGGCCACGGAGGCGACCCCCCCGTAACATCTTTTCTTCCTCAGAGCCCTCTCACACCTGCCTGCTGCCCCCCGCTCCCCGCACCGGGACGCGCTCCGCACCGGCCCCGCGGACCCCCCCTCGCCGTCCCTCACCGCGATCTCGGGGCAGCCGCCGCCTCCGGAGCCTCCCAGGCGGCGCAGCCCCGCCTCCCCCCCGCCGCTCCGGGCGCGTCCCCCCTCCGCTCTGGCCCCGGCCCTGCCCCCGGGCGCTTCCGCCGCGCTCCTCTCTGCTCCGCCGGCAGCCCGCCGCCGAAGCGCAGGGGCGGCGGTGGCATCCGCCGCCGGGAGCAGGGCTGGGCTCGGCGGCCAGCTCACGCAGTCGCAGGGAAGAGGAGCAGCCGGGAGCGCCGGCGGGGCCGGGAGCCCGCCCGCCTCCGGAGGACGGCGCGGAGGATCGGCACATCCCTGCTCCGCCGGGGGCGGCTCTGCCAACCCCCCCCCGCCGCCTCCCTCCCTCCCTCTCTCCCTCCCTCCCCGCCCCTCCACAGCGACATCCCTGCGAGTTGGCTCCGCTGCCCGCGCCCGTCGCTGGGCGCCCGCCGCCGCATCTCCCCCGCCATCAACTCTGGGAAGCCGCCGGCGGAGGGCAGGCAGGGACCCGAAGTTGCGGCCAGACCGGGTGAAAAGTAGTGGCGACGCGGAAGGGGCCGGAGCCCCGCACCGCCCGGCCCAACCGAGCGGGACCGGCCGCAAGGCACCAACACCTGCAGCCCCGAGCCGGGCACTGGACCCGCGCCCCGGGCAGCGCTGGACGGGGCAGAGCGACGCGACCCCGCGGCGGCTTCCGGCCGCCCCGACCCCCGCCCGACCCGCTGCGGTAAGACGGGGTGACGCTCGGGGACGGAGGTGCCCGGCCACGGCGGCGGGGGGAGGCCGGTTCGGGGAGGCGGCCTCAGCCAGGGAGGTCGCCGCCGAAACTTGTTCAAGTTGTGCGGCCCCGGGGCGGCGGGGAGGGGCGGCGGCGGTGGAGCCGGCGGGGGGCGCCCTCTGCTGGCGGCGGGCGGCGATGGGGGAGGCGCGGCGGGAGCTGTCGGGCTTCGTCCCGGGGCTGGGGGGGGGGGGGGCGGGCGGCAGGGCGACAGCCGCCGTGGGTCGGTCTGGCTTCCTTTCCCTCTTCGCGCCTTCATGTCGCCGGCAGAACCACGCGTGTGGTTTATGGAGACGGCTGTAGCATTTATTTAGTTAGTTTATTTGAGCTCCATTTAATTTTGGTGGTGTGTTTCGAATTTATTTTCTTGGGTAGCTCCTCAGAGCGTAATGGGAAAATACGCCCTGAAAAGGTGAAATAAAGCGAGCTGCAGTAGCCAATCTGAATTTCTGTTTTGCCAAAGATAAATTTGTGGAACTTTGAAAATGCTCCTTTTTATTTAATATCTGTAAAAGAAAAGGTGCATTAACTTATCTTTCCTAGGATGTTAGCAATACTTTGTTATCTTAAGTACGTTAAATATTTTCTGACACCTGTGCTGCTTCAGAGAACTTTTATTTCTGTTTCCACAGAAAGAACCAACATGCAAAGTGGAAGGAAACGCGAAACTGCTCTTTTTACAAAAAAGCTTTGGCTTTCTGCCTCTTTCACGTGTTTTCCTTTTGCTTCATAATGGAAGGAGCGGGATTATCTGAAACACAGAGGCAAAATTTGGGCATCATTGGCTGAAGATAAGATGAAAGAAGACTTGAAAATATGTCGATACTGTATGACTATTAGTTCAGACGCACCTTTCACAGAGGGGAATAGTGGTTAAAAGCACGGCAGTTTCATTGTAAGGAGATAATGGATGACCTATGTTGATTTTTTTTTTATTTATTTTTTTTCCTTCCCACTCTTCCATGAGTCTCAAAAGAGAAAGATGGAAAGAGTGCATATGGAAATTGAGATAAGGGGAAGGCTGAAGACAGTAACTTCAGTTTTGAAGTCTGTTTTCCAAGTGCTGTAAATTCCCTACTTCATCAAATGCAACACATTGCTTTGAATAAATTATATTGTTTTGTGATCAGTGGAGTTTTTGTCAGCTCTAGAAGTGAAATTTGACCTAATTGAAAGCTTTTTGAAAAAGTAAATGCATGACTCCATTCCTTTTTTCAAGTCAAGTTTTTCAAGAGACAGTGTTCCAGTCTCTCTGTGCATTGTCAACCCGTGTTTTATATGCATATCTTATAGATTGTACTTTTTCCCTTATTTTAGTTTTTATGCTATAGTGTTGTGTTTGAGAAAGGTGTGAACAGACAAGACGCCTGAGATGTAAGTTTTTGACAGCCTTGTTATTTCGGTGTTGTAGCTCAGATTACAAGTAATCTGAGTATCTTTTAGATGCACAGTACACACTAAGTCTTTTCTCCTGAAAATATGCCTTAAGATGTTCATTGTTTTACTAACTGGGTCAAAGTTTGCTATATGAAGATTGTGTTTTGTTAGGAAATGCATGCCTGGGGAAGAGGAGAAGCCTAATGGATCATGGCTCTGATGTTCCCGGGGCATACTTTATTTCTAGCATTGATGATGTTTGCTGTTTTCACTTTTGAAGAATCTGTAAGCAATTACTCTGATTGGGTGACTTTCACAGAAAATGTAGATCGATATGAAAAAAAGCAACTTGAAGGTCTTAGTGCTGAGCAGAAGCTGAAAAAACCAGTTCTTCATCCAAGTTTGTATTTCAATGCTGAAGATGTCCAGGTACTGAGGCAGAAGGCTCATACAAGCCATTCGCATCTGTTTAGAGCCATCAGAAGTGTGGTGACGGTTATGCTTTCCAACCCATCATACTACCTACCTCCACCCAAGCACGTTGAATTTGCTGCAAAGTGGAATGAGATTTATGGTAACAATCTGCCACCTCTAGCATTTTATTGTTTGCTGTGCCCGGAAGATAAAGCTGCACTGGATTTTGCCCTGGAATATATGGATAGAATGGCTGGCTACAAAAACTGGTTGGTTGAGAATGCACCTGGAGATGAAGTGCCACTTGGTCACTCCCTAACAGGATTTGCCACTGCTTTTGACTTCTTGTATAATTCACTGGAAAATGAGAGAAGGCAAAAATACCTGGAGAAGATATGGTCTGTAAGCGAGGAAATGTATGAGTACTCAAAGGTTCGTTCCTGGGGAAAGCAGCTTCTCCATAATCATCAAGCAACCAATATGCTTGCTTTGCTTATTGGGGCTTTAGTTGCAGGGGTGGACAAAGGATCTCAGGCAAATATTTGGAAACACACTGTCGTTGATGTGATGGAGAAAACAATGTTTCTGCTCAATCATATTGTAGACGGATCTCTGGATGAGGGAGTAGCTTATGGGAGTTACACAGCCAAGTCAGTAACCCAGTATGTTTTCCTGGCCCAGCGCCACTTTGGCATTAATAACTTGGAGAATAACTGGCTCAAAATGCACTTTTGGTTTTACTATGCCACCCTGTTACCAGGTTTTCAGAGGACTGTGGGTGTCGCGGATTCTAATTACAACTGGTTTTATGGTCCTGAGAGTCAGCTCGTGTTCTTGGATAAATTTATCATGAAGAATGGAGCTGGCAACTGGCTGGCACAGCAGATCAGAAAACACAGACCCAAGGATGGGCCAATGGTGCCATCCACTGCACAGAGGTGGAGTACGCTACACACCGAATTTATTTGGTATGCTGCCGAAATCATTCCTCAGCCACCTCCTGATTACGGTACTGCTAAAATGCATGTGTTTCCTAACTGGGGAGTTGTTACTTATGGGGCTGGATTGCCAAACAGCCAGACAAACACCTTTGTGTCCTTTAAGTCTGGAAAACTCGGTGGACGTGCTGTCTACGATATTGTTCACTTTCAACCATATGCCTGGATTGATGGGTGGAGAAGTTTCAATCCGGGTCATGAACATCCCGATCAGAACTCTTTCACTTTTGCTCCCAATGGACAGGTATTTGTATCTGAGGCTCTTTATGGACCTAAACTCAGCCATCTGAACAACGTCTTGGTCTTTGCTCCATCTCCTACGAGCCAGTGCAACCAGCCTTGGGAGGGACAGCTTGGTGAGTGTGCCCAGTGGCTGAAGTGGATTGGTGACGAGGTTGGAGACTCAACTGGAGAAATTATAACAGCCTCCCAGGCTGGAGACATGATGTTTGTGAGTGGTGAGGCAGTATCTGCTTACACATCAGCAATGAAATTGAAAAGTGTGTATCGCGTTTTGCTGCTCTTAAATTCTCAGACATTGTTAGTAGTAGACCATATCGAGAAGGAGGAAGACTCTCCTGTTAATTCTGTCAGTGCCTTTTTTCATAATCTTGACATTGATTTTAAATACATACCCTATAAATTTAAGAACAAATACAATGGAGCTATGATGGATGTGTGGGATGCCCACTACAAGATGTTTTGGTTTGATCATCATGGGAGTAGTCCTGTTGCTAGGATACAAGAGGCAGAACAAGCTGCTGAATTCAAAAAGCGATGGACTCAGTTTGTAAATGTTACCTTTCCAATGAAAAACACACTTACAAGGATTGTTTACCTTTTCTATGGCCCATATGTCAATGTTTCTAACTGCAGACTCATAGATAATGCAAAATCTGGATTTCAGATTTCACTCAGTGTCAACAACACTGAAAATACCATCGCTGTTGTGACTGAATATCAGAATTTAAAGACAAGGTTCGACTACTTGGGATTTGGTGGTTTTGCCAAAGTAGTTCATGAAAACAAAGTGACCAAGTTTGGTCTAGGTACTGAATCTGTGGAAAAACAGATAAAATTTCATAGGGTGGGTTTCCCATTTGGATTTAAAGTGAACATAATTGCAGGGTTAATTTTGGGTGTTAGTTTGGTCATACTGGCTTTTCAGTGGCGGTTTTACATATCCTTCAGTAAAATGTTGCGTTGGATCCTGATACTGGTTGTCACACTGTGGCTTATTGAATTGGTAGATGTGTGGAGCATGTGTACTCAGCCCATCTGTGCAAAATGGAGCAGTGACATGACAAGATTAGAACATGATAAAGGCAATAAAGCCAAACAATTAGAAGGAAACCCTGTTGTTTTGCCAGATGTGATCATTACTTCACTTCCCGCTTCTGGAGCAGAAATTTTAAAACAGCTGTTTTTCAATAGCAGTGACTTTTTATACATGAGAATACCTACACCCTATCTTGAAATTCCTGAGACTGAATTTGAAATTGATTCCTTTGTAGATCCATGTGAGTGGAAGGTTTCTGATGTCCAGAATGGTCATTTTCGTCTTATCCAAGGGTGGCTCCAGTCTCTAGTTCGAGGCACAAAATTACATTTACAAAACATCCACTTATATGAATCCAGCAGAAGTAAAATTGCTCAGCATTCTGCCTTAATCAAGGACAAAAGGAAAAGATCCAAAAAGAGAGAATCTCTGTCAGAGCAAAGAAGCAGGGCAAGAGGGAGTCAAGATAAAGATGCTGAATACATTAGGGAACTGAGAAGGCACCTTGTCTATTATCCTAGTGCACGACCTGTGCTTAGTTTAAGTAGTGGGAGCTGGACATTAAAGCTTCCCTTCTTTCAGAAAATCCTAGGGCCGTCAATGAGAGCATTATATGTAGTAAGGGACCCACGGGCATGGGTCTATTCAATGTTGTACAAAAATAAGCCAAGCCTTTACTCCTTGAAAAATGTTCCGCAACGCTTGGCTGCAATGTTTAAAGGGGAAAATGGTAAAGGAAAATGTAGTTTAAATGAAGGCTATGCCTTTGAATATGAATCATTAAGAGAAGAACTTTCAAGTTCTAATTCAAACACTGTTTCTGTGTTGTCCTATTTATGGCTAGCAAACACAGCAGCAGCACTCAGAATAAATGGGGACTTGCAGCCGACAAATTATCAGCTAGTGAAGTTTGAAGATATTGTGAGCTTTCCTCAGAAGACGGCTGAAACAATTTTTGCCTTTCTTGGTATTCCTCTTCCTCCTGCTAGCTTAAACCAAATATTATTTGCCACCTCCACCAGTCTTTTCTATCTTCCTTATGAAGGGGAAATTTCACCAAGCAGCATTCATGCCTGGAAAAAAAACATGCCGAATGAAGAGATTAGACAGATTGAAGTTATCTGTTCTTCTCTAATGGACCATTTAGGATACCCAAAGTTTATAGAATAAATGCTGCTGGTCAGCAGAAATTTGCACTAATAATCTCTGACTCCCAATTTGTGGATAAATATTACAGAAGTTTGTTTATTCTTGTAAAATGTGTACAGTCTGCTACTTTCAGAAAGATTATTTTAAGAAAAAGGTAGTTGTTCTTGCAAGTGTGGGGGTTTTTTTTTGGTTTGGTTTATTTTTTTGTGGTTTGGTTTTGTTTTGTTTTGTTTTTTTTAAAACGTGTAACTACTTTTGCTGCCTTTCAAAAAAAGCTGTGTGAACCTTTGTGGAGCTACCAGCTGGGGACTCAATAGCTCAGGGGATTAGTAATAGAATATGGAGCTTTTCACCTCCAGCTCACCAGTTTGACTTCAGTCCAAGTGGTTAGTTCCCGAAAGTACTTAACATCTGACGATTGTAGGATGGCTTATATGAAATAAAACTGGTTAAACTTGCCTAGTTCTCTAGTTTAATTCCTAGGTGATAATTAGCCCCCTTGGACAGGTTTAGTGATGCATTCTGTCTGTGTCTCACTGGTCACTATAGTGGTGCAAAATAAACATAAGCTGAGATTTAAAGGCTGTTCAGCATCCCTTCAGCAGAAGAAAACAGAACATTTGAGTGAATCTAGTTCCTTACTTAGAGTCTCAGCAGACAGGCCCAGGACTGAAATGGACATGGATATTGAATATCATTATAGGATATGGTTCCTTCAGCTCAGAGATGTGGCACTTAAATTGGGTTTTGTGCTTTGATGGAAGAGAAGACTTCGTTCTCTGTGCCTGACAATGTGGTACCCTTTGTGAGCCTGAAGTAAACCATCCAGAGAAAAAGAAATGGGGCAAAATCTAAGAAACCAACAAGATCTCCCAAACTAGCAGTTAAATTTGGAGATTTTATGTAGTTTTGATCTACTTCAACCCAACTTAATTTTGAAGGTTGTTAACATCTTGGCTCCTTGCATTGCTTTGTCCTATACCTCTTGTCTAAGAGGTTCTGCAAGCATTTTCTCTTTTTGAGTGAGACTCTTCCATCCTTCTTTGTTGTAACGTATTTCTCTGCTGATTCTTGTGCATAATTTCACTGAGACCAGTGCAAATATTTGATGTCATTGTCAATGGCTTATTGTTGATGTCTGCATAAAATGGCAATCTGAGATTTAGAAGATCTTAAATAAATGTTCAGGTCTGTATTGCTGAGGGATGTTTTGCTTCTCTGTTTAATGAATTTCTGAAAGACAACCATTGCTAACGTCAGGTCTTCTTTCAGAGAGGGGAGAAATCTGAAGATCACCCATCCTTCAACCACCTCACAATCGAGTGATGTTTCCCTTCAGTAAACTATTTCCAAAGTTGTCTTATTTTTATCATGATTGGTGTTTCTTTAACATGGCATGGTGCTGTAATACGATATTGGTTTGGAAACAGATAGGCTTGATAGGATAGATGTGTCTTTGTCACAGCTTATTTTCTTCTTGAGTCACACTCTGAGCATGCCCATTAAGAAAAAAAAATCCCATTTCCCAGTTTAACTTGCTCAGCATTCTTTGGAAATGCATGCATATTGTAAATGTCTGCAGATGTGTAAATCAGATCACCAAGAGACATCTGTTTCCTTTACCATCTGTTTTTTCTTATAAATGGAATTGTCTTGAAATATGCTTCAGTTGGTTTGTGGGAGCTGGGATCAGATTTTTGGCTTATTATATTGAAATATGTGTGTAATTACTGTTTATTTGGGTGGTAAGTATTAGACAATGTGAAAAGTGCAGTGAGTTTCTTCGTACAGATTACAGGTACCCTTGCTTATATTCAATATAAAGGAGTTCTTGCCTTTCCTTCCAATCTTACTATTATGTCCCTGTCTTACCTTGCTGTCTTGTCCCTCCCATGCATACATTTCACATCCTTTGGAGCATGTTGTGATATCTCATTATGACCAAGATAAAAATAGCTCTTTCTCTGCCAGTCATTAATATGTCAAAATAGGCCTCTAGCACAGTAAAGCTATTGATATTTTGTGGTCTCTCTAACCATAACTTAGCTGTCATTTACTAGCAGCAATTGTTTTTTCCCTCTTCAGTCCTAGGTCTCACCCCTGGCTAGGTAGAATGCCGGGTTAAAGAAAACATTAAACAAGTTAATACACACTGACATGTTAGTGAAACTGTGGTTTCCAAGTACCATTCTCTCAAATTGGCTTCTCTCTGAAGCCATTTTTGATCATATGTTTAAAAAAAAAAGTATTGATGTCTGTACAGTCTGTACTTGACAAAATAAGTTTCAGCATTTTCCTTTTATTTCCAGGATTTACACTCTAGAATCAGAACAAATAAAAAGGCTTTTCTCTGTCAGATGTTTTAGGGCAGCTGAAGGTAAGGATTCAGACTGGCTGTGTATTTGTGGAAGTAGAAAGAGACCTTAAAATCCCTTCCTGAAAGTGACACGGAATGCCACAATAGCCTGTAAACCAACTTTGTTTTTGAGGAGTTAGGGTGGGTAGAATTGTCTGTTGGGAGCATCATCTGTGCCGCTTTTGGAATACAGGTTATCCCATGCACTTAGGTTCATAATAGTGTTGTTGCTGTCATTATTATATGCAAGATTTAGGAGCTATTTCTTTTATGTACTGTACTTTCCCAGTTCAAAGAATGCATCATCTATTATTCAGATTTTGTTGCATTGTGTGTCCTTATACAGATGTAAAAAGGTAGAAGAGAACTCTATTATTTATTTTTAGATCCTGTTGTGAGGGCAAATGCATTAAAATCCTTATGCTAAAAATATGTAAAAGGAAAAGCAGTGTCTTTGAAAACAAGAGGGTAGGAATGCCTAAGGTATGGCAAGTCTCTAATTTTCAATCAAACAATTCTTTTGTTGAGTTTTAGATGGTAAGTTACATGACCACTTGGTCAAAGTTAGTACCAGACAGGAGGTATCCCAGCTATGGAGCTGAATAACTGTGTTGAGATTGTGGCCTTCTACCTGTATGAATACCAACCCAATATTTTATAATATTAAATGATATTGTAGGTGTGCAGTTATCCTCAAAATTCTCTTCTGTTGCTAGCATCCAGAGGAAGAATGGTCACTACACAGACAGAGACATTAACCTTCCCTTTCTCCACATAGTAATGTTTAAGACTGTCAGTAAAATCTGAGAACTGTTAGACCTTTTTGAAAAGCATGTCTGTTTAGGTACATTGTATTGAAGAGTGTTCTGGCACTCTCAGTTACACATCTATAAAGATGATGATGAAAACTAGTCTCAGGACTGTATCTTATCTTTGTTTCCCTTTTCTCCCTGTGTTAAATGTTATAATTATTTGTACCATATTGTAGTTTGAACTGTCCGGTTACGAGACAGTTAAGATTTTGACTTATTCGAGAAAAGCAGGCTTTACTTAAATGCTTACATTTCCGAATCATATTTGGAAGCCTAAGAAAAATAAACACAGAGGAAAACATTTCAGTTATTTACTTCGTAACTAAGTGACATTGGCCCTGGGGAGATGCACATGGATCTTGGCTTTCCGAGTTCTACCAAATCATATGTATCTATAGTCTCTGAGCGTACCTAATGCCTCTGTTGCTCCCAGTAGGCTTTTTCCGAGAGTGGTATCTCTGGAGATGAGCCTCAGTATCATGGTCAGATTGGTTCCTTTCACCCTCGTAGCATGCAGTTGGCATGCAGTCCTCACCAGATTTATGTTTGAATGGTTAATTGGCCAGATCTGGAGTTGAATTTCTGTACAAGATCCTCAATTATATGTACAATATCTGGCACAAATAATCTGACAGTGTAATACTATTTTGATAGTGTTAGAATGCAAATCAAACAAAAAATGCGCTTCAGGTTTTATAAAGTTATTGGTAACTGATTGATAAAGCTACAGTTATGGATCAGATATTTCTTTTAACCATAAAAATGGTTTCACTTGCTGTTCACGCTTAATAATGTGACTGCTAGAGGAGTCCTGGCTCCACCTGACAGTCAATTATTTTCATTATTAGTCTTAGAGACAGCATTTATTTGATGAACATGATCATACATAATTTGGAATATAGTACTGCATTTGCTGAAAACATTTGAAGTACACAGTCCAAGATTAAGGATAAAAATATGTTACCTCAATATTTCTGTAAGTTACAAAAATTAGCCCGTTTATGAGAGGCCCATATGTTGGATTCCATATGTTAGAATATTTTATAATTAGAAATTGTGATATTTATTTAGGTGATTTAGAAGTAACATCAAAATGATTTCTTTTTAATTACACATAAAATACACATAGATAAGTAGTGCATCTTAATACTTCTATGATCAGGGTATCATAAGCTTTCCTCTCTTTGGACTCCCTTTTAGCTTTGGTTCAGACTGAAAACTTTGTTTAAATCTTGTAATGAATGGGCTGAGGAGGAGTCTGGAGACTCTTATAGTCTCAAATTCGATTTCATTGCATTTCAGTGTGGAATATCATGGACTACGAGTCATGGATCAAATTTTTAAATTGTGAACTGTTCAGAATTGTGCCATAAATGGAATGATGCCTAGGTAACCTGAATGAATGTTGCACCATTGACTTCAACAGGGTCAAAATACTATCATCTACTATCATCAAACTATTATCATCTACTTAGCATGAATATTCCAAAACAGCAGATATTATAGGAAGTAAATACCTCAAATGATCATGAAAGATTACTCTTCTTGTTATTTGATGAAAAAAGGAAATGCATTTTAATAATGTAAAAAATATAAATTGCTCTGTAACTCTAATCAAAGCTACCTGTAGGCTATCCAATAGATTTATAAACTCATAAAAGGAGATATAGAAACAAATGGATATTCAAAATAATGTACAAATCACAGTTTCAAATGTCAGGACTTTGATTTTCTTTAGTGACGAGAAATTTGTTCATATGTGATTTACACTGTTCTCATGAAGGATGTGAATGTGTAACATAGTGGTGTCTCAGAAAATACTTTATAATGGGAAAGTGCTGTTTCACATTACCAAAATGATACTGTTTTAAATTAAACTATACATCTTTTGAACTGACAATATGCTGAGAGTTATATGTGATATAGGAGAACAAGAACAGTCTGATTTCATTCACACCTGTCTAACAGAATAATTTTTGAAAGGTTCTTCATTTATGCTGGTATAAAGTCAACATTTAGTTTACTGTCTTTGCTGAGAACAATATTATGGTGTTTAAGAACATGACCTGAATTCATCTATCTCACATAAGGTAATTTAATTTTCACACCTACATAAGGAGCATTGTCACTCTAGAATCAATGGAAAGTGAGTGTCGCCTTCAAAGGTAAATCAAACATTGCTTACCTCTTTGTAAATCCTCAAAAGCCAAGGGTGACTAAACTCTTACTTTAGATGCCTGCTGAAAGGCCTCAAAGGAAGTGCGGTGAGTTTGGCTTTAAATGTGTATGGCCTTACATCTAAGTAGATTTCTGTGTCTAAGCAGTTCTAGTGCATACACTGTCCAAACAAAATTTTATGAAACATCCTGCATAAAATAAAACTACTGTTAGTAAAATAATACCTTTGTGTTATCCTTTTTTTCTATTTTTTTCTTAAATTATTTCACCACGTAGGATATCACAAAACTTTGTGATGTGCTCAAGTGTATGTATTTACATTTTTTAAATATTGTTATTTTTGTTTGTTTTGAATATGGGAGCCACTGTTGTCTTTCAGAAAGTATTGATGGCAAGACCTGATTCTGTCTTCCCATTTCCCATGGATGCACAGTAAGTATGTTTGGTGTTAAGTAAAAGAACACAAAATAGCTGTATTTGTAGAACATAAAAGAGTGATTTTCCACTCATCGCGAAGTGGACAACAGGTGCAATCCATAATTTTGAAGTTTCTTAGACTATAAACACTGTAGCTATATGCAAACTATATTCGGAATAGTGCCTCTTCTAATTCCTGAACCATACCCAGGAATTGTTTTGGAGACTGATATTTGGCCCGTAAACCATTCTAACAATTTAACAGTGTAGGTTAGCAAGTTCCAGCAGCCATGAATGTTCTCTTCTGTGTTTAATTAAAAAAAAAAGAAAAAAAAAGACATATTTAACACAATTAACTGGACTAGCTGCAGCCCTCTGGACCTCTCTTACTGAATGTGGGCTGGCACAGATTGTTCAGCACCCTTATTGCTGCTGCACCACTGCAGGTGCATCTGAGCTGCAACTAGTTTCCTGTAGCAGAGTTTTGCAGGTTTAACGAACTGATATTTTTTTTCATTTAATTTAGCATAAGGTGCTTGGGATATGTCTTAAACATAGGAGAAAGAATAAGACCTGATTCCATCTCTGCTGTGAACTTCGACGTGTTGTAAATCAAAGGTTTGTATGTTTTTAAGTCTTGATGGGGTTATGTTTAGCTCCGAAATAGGTTTGTTGTTGTTTTGGTTTTTGTGGTTGGTTTTGTTTTGTTGGTTGGTTGTTTTTTTTTTTTTCTGGAGGGTGTTAGCCTTGTGCCTTCTCTGTCAGTGGTTGCTGAATTATTTTGCAGTTGGTGAGCAGTATGTGTTTATCCTTTGTAGCTCATCCTACGTCTTGTCACTGGACTCTCACAAGTAATTTATTATTTTTTTTTACCCTCTGAATCTTGCACCAAACTTTGGCTTTTAGGAGAGTTTCATGGAAAATGCCTGTTTTGATAGGAGCAACAAGGTGTGGTATAAACAAATGTTGCTGTCTATTGCAAATTCTTTGACAATATTTGTCTCCAGCTATTTTCTGAAAGTTGTTCTAAGTGAGTAAATCCATTGTACAAAGCTCCTCGGAAAATAATACCAAGAACATGATAAAATGCAGGCTGTCAGATATAGTAAATGCACACTTGTCTTTTTGTGAAAGCCATTAATATTTTCACTCTTAATTGCTTTTCTAAGACAGGAGTTGCTTACTTTTTCTTTGGGGGATTTCAGACTTTTTTGTGTTTCCATCCTACAGCTTGCCTAGAAATAGATTTTATCCTATGTTTTCTGAATCTTAGTTTGAAATGTTAATTTTGTTACATTTTCTTGAACCTTCCATTGTGTTGCAGGATGTTCTAGTTTATTCCTTTCATAAATTACATCCTACAGATGCCACTTGATTTCAAGAAACATTATCTCAGACCTGACAAGGACTATGATAGTTACAGAAAAATAAACTGAGAAACAGGAGAAACAAAATGTTATGCTGGTGAAGAGTACAGACTTGAAAGTGTGTGTTGGAATATTTAGATCTTAATGAGCTGCCATATCATGCACTACGAATACCTGAATGATAGACTTTATTACTCTAACTGATCAGCTGAACATTGTCTGTTTGGAATTACCATAAGAGTACTGACAGAAAGATAAGTTAAAAGGAACTTTTGTTTGGATGTATTTTTGGGTTTTTTGTTTGTTTGTTTTTTTTTGGTTTTTTGTTTTTGTTTTTGTTTTTCTTCAAAGCAGTACTATTCTTTTGTACTTGCAAACTGTGTTAATTTGTAACCAGTGTATTACCCAGTGTAGCTCTATAACAACATTGTTGATGCCAAAGGATGCTTTTCAATGAGAGGGTGGAGCTTTACCTGCTGGGTATAGATTCAATATTGATGGCTTCTCAACTGCCAGCATCTTTTGGTGACACATTTGAAAGAAAAGTTGACTTCTGTAATAGAGAATTGTTTCATGGTGGAGAATGGACTGCGCTGTTGCTGAAAAAAACAGAAGTGGTGTGAAAAAATGTGTATTATAGACAGTCAGAATACTATCAACTAGTCATAATTAAGTCAGTCTCATAATCAGATCTTTTAGAGTATGCGTGTAGCTGTCATCCAATCTTCAGCCTAATTACTAACCTTCATGGCCCTCGTTACTTGCAGTCTAGGCCAAGATCAATTTCCTTCCATTTGATGAAATAAAAGAGCAAGCCTATGAGAAGATACCTGGGCTTTGTTGATACACTAAGATCTTTTAAAGCTGGTGTCCCCTGAATGTGTTTGTACCTCTAAATTGCTCTAGGGTGCATTTGCAAACCTTGCATAATGAATGATCCTGTTGACTTCAGTGTATAGGAATTTACCTATTTGTGTTCTATCTTTCTCTGATAAATAGCCATGCCTTAGTACCTTTTACACATGAAGTGGATAGAATGATTACTAGAGTCAGGCTAGACAATAAAGAAAAACCTCTGACATTTATTGTTCACAGATTGTTGAAGGTGTTTGCCAACAATCTGCTTGATCTGCATTTAGTTCAGTTGGCTGTTCACAGCAACAGACTCATAGCATCCTTTGCAGAATCTCCCTTGAGAAGCTTATAACTTAAAGGTACAGTTTTAAACAGTTAATATATATGTATCATTGCTTTAGTGCCTCAAATTAACCTAGGTACAATTTTCTTTTTTATTTAAAGGCACAAGGACAACAAAAGGGAAAAAAATATTCAATTCCCCTTTGAAGTGAAATATCAATAAATAAACAAATTATAAAATAAAGATGTTCAGATTCTATTAAAGTTTCAAAAAAAATCTGTAGGGTCAATCTAGCAGAACTGCTATTAAGCTTGTTATTAAATTATTACTGTTCATGCTCTAGAATGTATCCTGCAAAACCAGTACAAATATGACCAACTTGCTTTGGTTGGACTTCTGAAACAGAATCAGCTAGATACAAATAACTTTTAACTGAAAGCAGATATAATAACCTCATCAAAAACTATTCTTAGCCATATTTAGATGCCTTGAAGTTACTCTTGTACTTACTGACTTTTATTTCATGTTAACAGTGAAGATCCTGTAATTCAGTTTTGGTTATATTTTTTTGTTACTATTACAGGTGTATTATTCATAGTAAGTGTGAGAGCACTGGGAGAAATAGTCCATAACTATAAAGATCTCATTGTCCAAATCATAAATAACTATTGACATCTATACTTGAGAGATCAAAAGTCCAGTAACTTACATAAGGCTTATAGATAATTCTATGGGGGTAATGGAAGTTGAATTTAAATAGCTCAAATCTCAGTCTGCTTATATGAACTATGTGCAAATTATCCTTAAACATAGTTATTTGCAGTATAGAATCATAGAATCGTTAAGGTTGGAAAAGACCCTTAAGATCATCAAATCCAACCATTAACCTAGCACTGCCAAGTCCACCACTAAACCATATCCCCACGCACCACATCTACAGTCTTTTAAATACCCCCATGGATGGTGACTCAACCACTTCCACAAAAAGAAGCATAAGAATTTAACCTTATTTTCTTTACAGCAACTTTATTGATAGAATTGTATCATTTATGTTGAAATTACACCATTTTTATTTAAAATAAAATAACATTACCTCATCAAAACAAATACATATAATTATTGTTGTTGTTGTTGTTATTAGTAGCAGTATTGTTATTGTTATTATTATTATTATCTCCTAGCTGGAATTCTGTGGTAAACCAAATCTTCTGCAATATCTCTTGCACTCTTTGTGATTTCAGCTGTGACAAGAGGGCCAACAACTTAATAGGTTTCTTGCTGTAAGGCAAAATCTGTTCATAGCACTTAATCATTGCCAAACACATCAGGAAAAGTTAATTTAACAATATTTTATCATATTTTATTCCTTCAGATCTTATTTATTAGTGAAGGTTGAATATTCTGCTTTCATTTTGATAGAAATGCACTCATCTAAGTAAGTTCACCTGTAAATTATTTTATCTGTGCCCCTCCAAAATTAGCAGACACACAGAATTCTAATAGGGCTACTCTTTTCTTCTCTCAAAGTAAAGTTCAAATTTGGTTAATTGGCCAGAGAGTATTGAATTTAAATAACCAGAAGCTAAACTATTTCAAATGTCTTTAGCATATGGCCTGCCCTAGTTACAGCTCTTTTGACTTTGAGTTACAAGCGTACTTCTCCAAAAAGAAATCCTCAGTGATACCTCAAATCTATTTTATTGTAATCCTGTTAAATGGAAACGTTTCCTGGGTGATGGACATTCTAGAGATCCTGCAAAAAGTGCTAATGTATTTTACATTAGCACATCATATTAAATATTACTTCTGAACTCTAGAGTACTCCTTATGTTTTGCATTCAGTACCAACAGAGAATATAAGTTCAACAACAACGGACTGTTCAATTTCTACTGCAAAATGATTGTGAAAGTAGCCTAAGTTCTTTACCCAGGCTATTAATATATCAAAAATAGATGCTTTTCACATCAGAATGAGAACTCTGACTGTCAGTTCATGAATATCAAGGCACAACACGACTTCTCATCCTGCTCTTCTGTGGACATATTTTTAGGATGAAGTGATAGGACATTCTTTGATGTCCTGACACCAACACAAAAGCTGTCTCAAGAAGAAAAAAAAGTACTTTTAGAAAATACATAATAATATACAACAGGCTTTCCTAATAACTACTTTTCTTGTCTGATTGTGTATAGGCAAGAAAAATACATTTTACTGGGGTATGTATTTCTAACTGAGGTCAGTATCTGCTGGCACTAGGAAAACATGGTGATATGCACAGAGAATGGCTGGAGAGCAGCCCTGAGGAGAAAGACTTGGGAGTACTCATGGATAAGAAGCTCAAGATGAGCTGGCAGCGTGCGCTGGCAGCCCAGAAAGCCAACCGCACCCTGGGCTGCATCAAAAGAGAAGTGTGGCCAGCAGGTCGCGGAAGGTGATTCTACCCCTCTACTCTGCGCTAGTGAGACCCCACCTGGAGTACTGTGTCCAGCTTTGGAGTCCTCAACACAGGAAGGACATGGACCTGTTGGAGTGGGTCCAGCAGAGGACCACGAAGATGATCAGAGGGATGGAGCACCTCTCCTATGAAGACAGGCTGAGGGAGGTGGGGTTGTTCAGCCTGGAGAAGAGAAGGCTCTGGGGAGACCTTATAGCAGCCTTCCAATATCTGAAGGAAGCCTACAGGAGAGCTGGGGAGGGACTCTTTGTCAGGAAGTGTAGTGACAGGACAAGGGGTAACGGTTTTAAATTGGAAGAGGGGAGATTTAGATTAGATACCAGAAAGAAATTTTTTACTGTGAGGGTGGTGAGGCACTGGAACAGGCTGCCCAGGGAAGTTGTGGATGCCCCATCCCTGGAGGGGTTCAAGGCCAGGCTGGATGGGGCTTTGAGCAAGCTGGTCTAGTGGGAGGTGTTCCTGCCAACGGCAGGGGGTTTAGAACTTGAGGATCTTTAAGGTCCCTTCCAACTCTAACAATTCTATGATTCTATTATTTTAGTATTGCCAAAAATACAGTGTAAATAGTTTATTTTTATTGTGCTCAGAGGGCATACTGCAAGCTGTGGAAAGAGTGAGTTCTTTCTTCATCAGAAGACTTAGCAGTTTTTTTGTGCTATGTCTTTCGCTGCTGCCAGCACAGCAGAGCAAAAGGGACATAGCTGGAGGAGAAGGTATATGCCAGAATGTCCATGCCATGTGATGACCCTCAGGAGTGTCACCTCTGCTGTGCAGCCACAAATATAAATAAGAGCAAGCCTATTGCTTCTTCCTAGGGCATGGACAAAATCCTGGAAATCTCATACTTGTGAGCACCCTGCAGACTCAGAAATGAGGAGGCATTTAAAAAATAACCCTTAAAATTGCTTTTAATCACATGACATATGAAGTAATCACACAACTTCCATGACCTTGACTGCCCAGGTGTGGGATCTACTCATGTAGCAGAAAAGGTAATTTTCTGGAATATAAGAAACACAATGTTTCAACTCATCAGGTCATAAGTACACGACGCAGCACAACTCAGAAGTAGACAAATTGGTGGAACAGACTTTCCACAGCTTCTAGTGCTGGTTCAGATTGATAGCTGTGGCTAGTGTCAGCACAAGGGCTCGGCACTGGTTAAGATACTAATCGAAATAAATGTTGGTTTGTGGCTGCATTCGGGTGTCTTAAGGAGGGTATAGGCTCCACCCACTTAATCTCACATGTTGGTGAAAGGTACCATTGTAGGTCTTTAATGCATTGTCTCTGCACTGGTGAAATATGCCACTGTATGTACAAGGTATCGCATATACAAGGCCAGGTTCAGGACTTCCGCTGACAGTGGCGATGTAGTGCGAATTAAAATGTAGGGGCAGCTCGAGGTGAACAACAGGAAGAAAAAGGGATGAGATATGAATAATTTGTAGAGGACTTGAGATCCAGCCGTCTGCAAGGAGGCAAAAGTGTGGCATGTTAATAGGCACCTGCTGTAATGCTTGTAATGATACCACTTTTCTAAGTTAGCTGCTGTGCAATGTGGCTATCATTTCAGGTTTCTGCGAAGGAGAACAGCATGATTGGCTCTGTAAAGATACCTCATTTTATTTTATAATTAAGCACTGTTACAAAAATGAAAATGACTAGCATCATATGTTGTTTATTTAATGAAAAATTAGATCTCAGAATATAGTAACTTGAAAGTTAGTTTTGGTTTTAGTCTTTTTTTTTTTCATCACAAGTTTCAATTAGGAGTAGGTGAATAAAATATGCATCTCCATGAACTACTAAAAATAATATGGAAGAGTGAGGCAGATGAGATCTGTGCTAATTCCAAGTAATTCAAGTGAAATACTTTAAAACTGGGATGTCATTTGCAAAATCTCTAGGTCTCCTGCCTTAGTACTATGAAATTAGATTGTAGCAAAATAATTTTACGTAGCAAACTCCTACTGTGTCTCATCACTTGTATTCTTTGTTTTCAATTTTGACATCTAACTTCTATGATTTGAGTTTTTTATTTATTTTTCTATGAATAAACACTGAGCAGCTATATATATATGTATCCTCAAAAAACAGAAGCACCTTCTCATTTTAAAAGGGGCTCCAAAAGCAAGCAGCATTGGATTCTACCAGTGTACATTAGCATAGTATAACTGAAGATAATGAAGCTGAGCAGGGCTACAACAGCTGAGAGTAGGTCGTCCTCTATCTGCAGAAGAAATGTCAGTGTGGGACAGAGACTTTGATGACAGGATGGCATAACATCTGGGAGGTAAATCAGAAGATAGCTACTCTAAAACTCAGCCTGTGCAATGTATTATGTGCCCCCTCCCCCCAAAACCCCCCTCCTACTTGCTTGCTGTAGTTGAAAAAGGAGCACTGTCCACAGCCCCATTACCACTGGGAAAAGTGATCTCTCTAAAGATTTAACCTCTTTTGTTTTCCGTTTCTTGGCTTCTGTTCATTTAGATAAATAAACAAAAGCTCTCATTAGTGTTGTGTAATCAGCCTGCAATCAGAAACACAAAGGGAAAATACTGACTGGCACTTGAACTACACACTGCTTTGTTCTCTTACAAGGCAGTACGGCAGTCCCTGTTCTGATAATAAATAGAGAAGGATATTGGATCTTTATCTAAAAGCTGTGCAAGAACTAGCTCAGTACCTATTTCTGTGCTTTGAGTACTTGAATAGTGAAAAACCTTTGATAACAAAATAGATCACAGAGGTCTAAAAGATTGAAAGATAGGCCAAGTGGTTGCTGAGCTTTAGATTTAAATCTCTCTTTGAAGACCTGGCTGAAATAATAATGACAAAGAACTTTTGCTTAGCATGCCTGATATGGTTTTGTGAGAAATTGGGTATCTTGGGTAATTGGGTCTATGTCCATACCTATGTGCTGAACCACCTGGTAGCATACCCGTGGAGCTGGTTTCTGTTCAGGGAACTTTTGCATGAGCTCTGAATCTACCGGTCCAAGTTTATCTCATGGATACATCCTGCACCCAAATCCTGGCACTTAGTACATGTCCCAGATCTGATAATGTAGTCATTTCCTGAAGAGACTTGCCAACAGTGGGGGTATTTGCTTTACAGAGCACAATAACAAAGGATGACACCTGTGCTGCTTTCAAATGGTGAAAGTGTAAAATTCCAACAGTTTCAGCTCAGTTTCATTTAAAGATTCTGAATTTAAGCTCAGAATTAAAAATAATATCCTTGAACTTGAAACCTATACAAGTGAAATTGGAACAAAGGTTTAAATTGGACATCATCAAAGTTGATTGTCACACCATCTGTCAGAAAGTAAAGACAAGGTTGTTTGACAGTAGTAGCATTTCGTTTTTACTAATTGCTTTATTTCCTTCTTTCTTCTGCACGGCAGTCATTGTCTCTCTTTTCTGACACATAAATGCACAACAATGCTTGTGTTTCAGTACTGGCCAGCTGAACAAAGATCTAGTTAAATAAGATCAGCAGTGAGATTAGAGTTTATTTAGAAAACATCATATGAAGACCAGCCAAGTAAATCAAACATACGAAAATAATGTGAATAAAAAAAATCTGGAACTGACTTTGCAATGATCTTTCAAGCCAGATAAAAGATGGGAGTAATTACCCTAACCTTTGGGCGGAACTGCAAAGTGTATACTTGCATAAAACAGCACTCCTCTTGCCTACATGGAAAAGATTTACTCCTTGGTGAGTGCTGAGATGTTCTCCAAGAGGCACCCTTTCTGTATTCTCTTGAATCGATATCCGTAGCATGTCCACTGTAACGCTTCATTTGTTTCCTGTCAAAGGCTTTCTTTATGACAGGGTTACCTGATAAAGAGGATTCTGAGTTGCATCATCCAAGATAAAGATCCTAAGTGAAATCTCCTTATTCTTAGCAAGTTCTCTGTAACAGCTGTTACAGAAATTACAATGCAACAGAATTACAGCTGTTCTGCAGTTCTGCCCAAATTTGATACTGGCTTATCAGAACTCAGTCCCCAGAGACTCAATTCATAAGTGATTTTTAAAGTCAGTAGAGTTTCACTTTGGTTCTTAAAGCTGATGTATGCCTGTTTTAATGTGTACGCTTGTTTTAATGTGAGGCTCTCTTGCCTCCAACTTTCTGAAGCTAAATTTGGGGCAGCAGCAAGAGGAGTGGGTATGATAAAAGCACTACTGAGCACTACTACAGTTACAAATTCTATCCCATTTGATAAACAGAGCAGAGATTACAGAGCAGAGGGACATGGATCTTAGCCCAGTTTTCCTCAAGCACATACCCCAACACAGGTGAATTAGGGTTGGACATTTTGAAGCCTCACAGCTACCACATTTCCATGGCACGTCTCCTCCAAATTAATAGCATGGAGAAGGGAGAAAAAGAAGAAAAAGAGGAGTTAAGGAGAAATGCATTATTTTCTATTAGTGATTTCTTCTTCAGAATGAAATTACCCCATCAGGACATGAGTTAGGGAGAAGTAAGATTTCAAGTATTAAAAAGATATGAGTTTGTTTAAACACCTAACATAACTCATTGAAGACAAATTAAGTTTTCCACTGAATACAAAAGAAGCAAGGGTCAGAGTAAACGACCATTCAACTCAGAGTGCTGCTTCCAGTAGTCACCAGTTGTCATCTGTGAACACTCAGGGAAGAGTAAGAGCAGGGTAAAAATAGGATTCTTTCTCTGATCACTTTCCCAGCCTCAGGACTGAGCTAGATGTATTTAGCAAATCTAAATAGATCTCTTTTCCATTATTGTTTTTTCAGTCTTCCCTTGAGCACATGTAAAATTCAGAATCTATTATGTCCTCTGGCAAGGAGTTCAACAAGGCTGTTATTCCTTACTTTAAGTGCCATCTCTTAGTGTGTGTTTCCACTCTGCTTCTTGTCATCTCTTTTCCAAGCTGAAAAGTCCTTGTTTACTCAGTCATTCTTTGCTTGAAAGGATTCCACTCCTGTAATCATCTTTTCTTCCCTTATCTGATTTTTGTTATTATCTTTCCTAAGGGGGCTAGAGCTGCACATAATGTTGAAGATGTGGGAAAACACAAATTTAGATGGTAACATTATGACTCCAAGTTAGTTTGCCTTTGGTGGTCGAAGGGGAAGTTGCCTAACCAGATTTTAAATGTATTTGCCTTTTCCTGCAGCTGTAACCAGTTCTGTTCTGTTCTCTGATTCACAGACAGAGATTTTGAAGTTTGCATGTTAAACACAGAAGTGTTATAAATAAATTATGACCATATTAACTGAGTGTTTACAAGTCATAACAAAAAATTTCAGACACTGCTTCACAAAGCAAGGCCTCTGTTTACAAATAAGAGTGGCCAAATAAACACTTCAGTGATATTTAAGCAACATCAAGTTTATTTTTTTCTTAGAATCGAAACTTGCTACTAGTTTTCAGTTTTGTCACAGAGAAGAATGCGTGAATTTTCAAAACAAAATAGTGAATGCAAAGATAATAAGCCGATACAAATACTAAGGGAACAGACTGTCTTTGTTCTGAAAGTTAATGCAACTTGGACTTCAAAGTCAATTGTGTACTTTGAAATTTTTACCCAGGTTGTTAATCCGCACAAGGTGTTGCTTGTTACCTCTAAAAGTAGAGTCATGCCTGGACGTTGCTTGACATTGCACAAAAGAAGAACTGGTACAAGGACATTTAATTAACTCTTTAAATGTTAATTTACCTTAACTAAGGTTAAATGTTACCTTGCTTCAGGAATATAAGAAATGTGGTGTACTGCAGAGCTTTGTACTCCCCGTTTCTCTTTTTTTTCTTTATAGAAGTTTCTCACAAGTATATAGGTAAAATATACCCAATGTTAAGATACCTTGTCTATGCAAACATGTCTTTCTCTGAATACTCCTTTTGAAGGAACATTTTCTGCTTAGAATACAATGCTGGGGCTCTCAGTGCTGTTTTCTGTGTGACCATCTCATGTAATCCTCCTATATCAAGAAGTAAAGAAATCGGTCTAGTTTCTGAACATATAGCTGTATGTCTGTCCATAGGAAGGAGGAGTTTATACAAAGGAGAGGATATGCTCCATAAAAATTGCTTTGTGACAAGGTAGACTTTGGTTGAGATCTGACGAGATTCACTTTTTAAAGTTATCAAAGTACAGCTTTTCTCTGTGTTCTTAAGTTGTTTGGCTTAGATGTTTAAGTCCCATTTTCAAAGAAAGTGGTTCAATGGATGCACTTGATTCTGTTAAACAGTTAGATTAGACATCTAGTTTAATCTGGTTCCCTGGCTGTGTACAGTCTAGTCACGTGTACTCTTGGTGTACATGAAAGGCTTTCAGTTAGGAAAGGGATCCAGAAATGTCTGGCCTGTGCCATGAAATACAGATCCTTGAGTAATCCAAGTTATTCACAGTGGCTTGAAGTTCTTTGGCCCCTGCTGCTGACAAGGCAGCACCAAATGGACCCCACTGTTTTTCTTTCACATCAAACTTCTGTATTGCAAACAAACCAAACACTTTAGAGCACAAGCAGGATGTGCAGTTGCAAAATTCACAAATTATCTGGATGATTACAGCAGTCTATGTGTATTTATCAACCTTCAGCCTTCAATGAAGATACTGAACTCAAAAAAGCCATAGGATCCACCTGTGAGATGGCTATGAAAAATGTATAGTGGATAGGGTCATGCCTTGACTGATAGTCATATAAGCATTCTCACCCCATCTGAGTTGTTAACACAGCAAACTCTCACATCACATTTGCTGTTGCTGCACCAATGGTTTTGACCACAGTGAAAAATCACATCTGCTGCTTAACTGAATGTTTGAAAATATAGCTGAGTTCCTGCTCAACAGGGAATGACTGACTTTGTTTCAAGTCTCTACACAGCATTTTTCAGATTGCAGACAGTGATAAAGAGGACCCTAACATCTTCAATGTAAGGAACAAACCTGCAAAGAACTTGTTGCTTCCAAGAGGATTTGGGATGTCTTCAGTCAGGTCAAAGGGGACATACTGAAAAAGCCAGAAGAAAGTGTGGGATTGAAAGAAACAGAAGAAGCAAGGAAGGGTACTGTGTGGGTAGCATTTACTTGGCAAGCTGTGTGAGTGTGACTCTTTGGTTTATGTCTGGCACTGGCCAGCTTTTCCCCCCACTCAGGGTGAGAGCTAAAGATGCCAGATTTCTCCTGTGAAATTGCAACGAATGGAGGATGTATGCACATATCAGAAAAGGGTATATCACTCTGAATATGGATGTTCCAGCATGAAAGTCCAGGATAAAATTCAGTACCATGAGTAACTCTTCCACAATATATTAGAAAGTGTATTATCAGAGTACAAAACAGCAATAAGACAGACCCAGGGTGTAATGAGTTTTCCCTGTGTTTTAGTGAGAGTACAAGTGCATGAGTTTGTCTGTTACTATGGATATTGAAAGAAGAGCTGGTGATCCAGAGGTAAAATTCATTTTGGAGAGATGAACTGGGAAGAAATAGAGGGAGAGAGAGAAATCTCATAGTTGAAGGTCTTAAACAAGGAGAGGAGGATTCTGAGAAGTGAAGGCAAAATGAGCATGCCAGTGAAGGGAAAGGCAGCATCCCGTCTGACCTTTTCTTCATGAGCACTGTGACATCTTCTCAGAGTGATGTATTCTCCTTTCTGTTTTGTAGAGCTCCCTCCACCCTCTGGCTCTCTTGCCCTGCTCTGGCCTTCCCTGCTGTGGTCTGTAGCAATTCGCTGTCCCAATGAGAAAACCGAAGAACAGCAGGGACATGGCGTTTGGTGCTTCATGGGATCCAGTGTCATCCACACTGAAATAAGTGTAAAGAACTTGGTGGGTGCTTCTGGATGTGTCATTGTGATATCACAATCTATCAGATGCTGCACTTTCCAGCATCCTATTTATAAAAGTGCTGTTTTTCCCCCAGGTTAGGTTTATTATACTTTAAACCTTAATTGAAAGCTCTTTAAAAATGGAGGCTACAGTAGATGCCTAACTTTCACTGGCAATTCTAGATGGTATTAGAACAATTTGAGGTGACCTACTAATGTCCAATTACAGTCATTTGTTTAGTGAGCTGAAATGCAACATTAGGAAAAAAGTATAATAATAATTTTTACTTTCTGCTAATGCTTGTGAAATATTAACAATAATCTCACAGCTGAGAATTGATTTCTTCAGTCTTCTGTATTGCCTTATGCTTCATTTTGTGACTGTCCCTATTTTGTTCATTTCAGAAAATTAAAATTCCAAAGAAGTTCCAAGCATTATTTTTAGGTCTGAAACAGTTGCCATCCTAAATTGGGTAGAAAAAAAATGAAAAGTAATGTCTTGCTCAGAGCTAATTTACTGCATTTTTTTTAACTTACACAGATACAAATCAGGATAGAAGTTAACATTTCCTTGCTGAAAAGTAGCAACTGATTTTTAGCATAGATTATTTACCATAGCATTCAAGCATGTCCCCTTTTCTGGTGATTTTAGAGTGCTGATTTGAACAAAAAATAGTGTGTCCCTCCTTTATTGACTGACTGCTGGGTGAAAACAAGCTTTAAAAAAAATTTAACAGCAGAAAGATGTGCTCTTGCAAAATGGATTCAAGTATACTTGCATTTGCAAGTGTATGGTAGCTAATATTGCAAAGATAGTGTTAAATTTTACAAATCCTTCTCAAAAATATGGTCCTAGGTATTTAAAGAAAACACAAATGATTTAGGTAACATTCTTAATTTCTGAACTGAAGCTCTTTAAGGAAAGTCTGTGTTACAGCACACACTATGAATAGAGAATCACCACAGTAATTTGATTTGAATAACTGAGTAACTAAACCAGTGTTTCTCAACTGGCAATGCTTTTTTATTTAAATGGACCTCCTCTCCCATTTGCAAGCACAAAATAGACTGAATGTTCACTACTCTGAGATACATTTGTGTGAAAGTCATTAATTTCCAGTGTTGGAGGATCATGCCTCCTTGACTGGGCCCAAAGACCTAGTGTTAAAAGATTTTAATCTGGTTTTAGGAACATGAATTCAGCTACTGAAGGAGTTCAGATCTGTCTGACTTTATATGCAACATCAGGGTGATTTGGGTAGGAAGTGAAACACACTGATGGGAAAGCTTTTGCATATATTCTTAATGGAGAAAATAACTGTTTGCTTATCTGCTTTGTTTAATTGAGGTGAGATTGTAATTGTTCAAGTTTTCATTCCTGACTGCTTTTGTAATGGGAAAATAGTTTGCACTGTTCAGTCTTCCTGGGCTTTATTGGATGTGTTACTCTAGCTTTATGAAGGATTTACATTTTATATTTGCTCATCATATTATTTTCATAAGAAACAAAAAGGTCCCAAAATAAGCCCATCAGGCAAGACTATGAACAGTTAAAAGGAAAGGATATTTGTTACATTAAAAATTTGTAAATTAAGTGTAGCAAGGTTGGCAAGGGAAGACAGAAAAGTATTTATACTCCCAAAGGGTAACTACTATGGTTTAATAGTACATGGTATGCAGAAAAGAACTGATATAAAAGTTTGTGGGATGCTTTTGTTCCCCAGCGGAAAAGACAGAAGAAGGAAAAATAAAATGAGAAACCAAAAATATGAAAAGAGCTTTAAAGGTAGCAAAATGTACAGCAGGGAAAAATGGGAACAGTTCAATTTAAACCACTGTTAAATAAACCTAAATGATTTCACTTGGCTTGTGACCTTCCAATACAAGCCAAGTTTGTTTCACAAGTGTTGTGGTTTAGGCCAGATCAGGCAATGACAGATGACAGATGCTCTCCCCCCACCTCTTGCTCCATGGAGAGGAGGAGGAGACATAAAGAGATTTACGAGTTTAGAAGGAACTAAACTACTTTAATGAAATATCAATAATAAAATAGAAAGGGAATAATGAAATAGATACAATATATACAAACCATATCAAGCTCCCAGGATGACATCACCAGCAGGCAGTGGGGAAGTTCCAGGCTGGTCTCAGCGATGGATAGGAACTGGATTCCAGATGTGAAGTCAAGAACACATGGATCAGGACCAAAGGCAGACGAGCAGACAGGGTCCTCCTCGGATGCTGGCCATTGAAGAAAAGAGCACTGACCCTTTGATCCCTCAGCTTTTATACTGATCATGGGGCAGATGGGATGGAATACACTGTTGGTCCGCTTTGGGTCACCTGCCCTGTCCTTTCCTCCCTACAGGTGTGACCCCTCTATGCTTTTCTGTTTCCGATCCTCCAGTGCGGTGAATAACAAAATTAGCTGACCTTGGATTTAATAGCAATAAGTATATGTAAGAGCCTCTCTGCGTACCATTCTTTGGCATTAATTATAAACATAGGTCTTATCACTCTGCGAATGGACAGTTTTCTGCACACTATGCTGTTAATTTTAGAGAGAAGGGGCTTAGTTAAGAAATAAAATTACTGAACAGAAAGTTGATTCTGTTCTACCTCAAACCAGGACAATGGGCTTTCTATTTTTGGATAATAAACATTGTCAGACAAGTAAGTGCATCTGCTAATTACACATAAAAGTAAATTTTATGATGAATAAAGGTATTGGCCTATGTAAAAGTAGTGGTGGTTGATATAACTGCATAAAAATAAATGGATTAATTCCATAAACCATAGTTCCTGCTATGGAAATATAGTGGGAAATCATAAACTGAGGAGAATGAAATGGGTCTACCTGTGGAACAAAATGAAATCTAACCTTTTAAATTCTTTAGCTCTGTCTCTGTCTATTTTCTTTCCTGTCTACTTATACAAACATACATACGTATTAAAGATAAAGGGAGAGTCCAGAGTTAAAAGAAAATCCTCTTTGGACATAAACTAACCCGTAGCATCGGAAAAATAGAAGGAAATGTTACTTGAGGAAAAATTCTTCTATAAATAACTAATGCATAGTGTTGTATCTTCTACTGAAACAGTTATTGGCTGTAACTGGCTATAGACACTGCACTAGGTGGGCAGGACACTTATGGGTGCCCTAGCTTTTGTTGCAGTGTTTCTTTATTTTCTGTTTTTAAAGACGTGGTATTTCTCTTTCATGTGTTTGATATTTCCTACATTTATGGATTTTTCAAGTATTCTGAAAAAAATATATTATACTGGGCCAGCTATTTACTTCAAGCATATATTATTATGCTTCTTGGGCATAGAAGGGAGGGAAAGAATACTGCCTTTGATACATTTTGACTTGGAGCTTAGGAAATTCACCTAGAAAAAAACAAGCATAACCTAAAAAGAAAAGAGAACAAGTTTGACACTGATGTAATCTGTGGGGTTTTACAAAATGTAAATAATGAGACAATGTTAAAGGTTGTTTTAATGACTCAGAAAGTAGGAAATAAGTAGAGCATTTAGGGAGTAGAACCAGGTTCTGATGATAGAATAGTTTAAAAAAAAAAATTGGTCAAAATACAGGTTTGAACTGACCACATTTCACAAATTCATACTGAATTTGTCAAGTTGTTTCAGTCAACTTCTCCCCTTAATTTCTCCTCCCTTCTCAACAAAAAAAAACCCAAAATATTTCAATTTCATTATATGAAAAAAGTTAAAAGAAATTAGAGTGACTTCTTTAGTAAAATAAATAAATAAAAATCTGCATCTCAACAAGTTTCTAGGGTCAAATTAACTGCAGGATTCATTGCAGTTACATCACAGCGAAGGAAATTTTTATTACCTTAAACAAATTATCCTGTCCAGCTAGGTATTAACTATATAGTGGTGCAAAACAAACAAGCATATCATTAATTAAATTTGATGGAAAGCAAATATATTACCATGGTTTAAAATTTTTGCTATTCAAATTCATTCAGCAAGTATACTGGGAAATGTCAAGTGCATTGCGATTTTTAGTGAGCACTGGAATTTAAAGGTTTAAAAGCTTCAAAATCTATTTGTAAGTTAACCAATTTTTTTAAAAAAACCAAACAACTGGTTTTTATTTTCTTAATTTTTAATTGCCATATAATAAAAAATCATTTTGACAAAGGCAGTACTATATTTATGTTTTCTTATACCTGAACACAGTGTTGTTGCATGGAATAATTTGTATTTAACTAAAGCATGACCCCTGCAAGTTGCATTTAGTAAGGTATTGATTATTTCCTTTCAAAAGTAAATTAAAAAATTATGTCATCTATCCCTGACTTTCATATATCATTAACTAAGTTTTAATTTATCTAAATTTCCCCTGAGGTGAAAGTCTTTTTTAAACCTTGCATTAGTCAATCAAGTTCACCTTAAGATTCATATCACCCATTTTACAGGTTTCCCTTGGAGCTGTTTGTCAGAAGCTTTCAAGTCACTCGAAAAGCTTTCTACACTGTGGTGAGCTTCAGATACCAGTTGCCATTTATTCTTTTTCTATGCCTTTTTTCCTTCTATAGTCATTCTCTCCTATTTTTATATATACTTCCTTGTTCTTTTTGACACGATTCATGAAGATTATTTTTAAAAAGTATGGTGATCATTGTGCATCATGAATATGAGATCCTTTACCTACGTTTTGTGAGTATGAAATTATGAAACATTGTGAGAAAATCCTATCCTGCCCTATTCCTGTCCTGTATCAATAAATCTCATGTACCACTTCCACAAACACATCTCCTCAGAATCCCAGAGCCTCTAGGAACTTTGGAGCTAATGGTGTTACGCAGATTTACACCAACTATAAGGATAAAATGATACTGGTTTTAATTAATTGACAAAAAGATCCAAAGAATATATCTGGTCCATTTTTTCCCCAGAAATAAAATGGAGTAAGTCTTACACTGTATGTTAATGCCAACTTATTTTGAACCTACGTATGCTTTCAAAAAAAATTATTATTTATAAACTGCTTCCTTACCTTGATATTTTTGTAAAAGATCTGGGTGTAGTAACATTAAGGACATATAGGAACTTGGATTACTCACTGGCTCGAGAACAATTCACATTAGTTACTGTCTACTTCATCCCGACTTATTGTTTGGTGTGGAAATTAGCTCTACTATACCCATAGTGCCATGGAAAACTTAAACTACTTTTTTAATAGCTTGTAGATCAAATAGCTCAACTCTGGGAAATGGGTTCCAATAAAAGCTCCATTTTGTTATGCTGGGCAGCAAATCCTTATTATAGCAGCCATCTTCATTATTCATTGGCATTTTCACAACTTTAAGTTTCCTCCAAGTCGCGTTAACATTTGATGATGGAAAATGAAGACCAATAAGATGTATGGTGTATAAAATGAATTGGCCTTTGGGAATAGAAGAGCTACAACTTCACTGGTAACAATTATGCTTTTATGGCCCAAAACAGAAATAAAATGTTGAAATGGGAAATTAATGCAAAACCTTATTAGGAAAATTATGAAAAGCTTGGAATCTAAGCATGTAAAATCATTGTAATGATTTTATGATCTGAATGTCTGTTTAAGAATGATCAGTTTCATAGGAGCTAAGAGTTATAAATAAGGTTATAGTATCCCATTTTCCTAGCATCAAATACTGGCTAAAAATATTTTTATTATAAATGTCCATTATATAAGTTCTATTTCCTCTTTCCTTAGGTTCCATTTTCCTCTTTCCTTAGGTTCCATTTTCCTCATTGCTTAAGGTAATAATTAAACATAGAACAATTAATGAATCAAAGATCGACCCAACTGCTAGTTTAATGCTTAACAAATAATGATAGACAATATGCATATGAAGAAATATTAGTTGGATACTGTAAACTTCAGAGTAATTTATGATTTTACATTAGCTGTGATAATTTTGTTATCAGTTTGCAGAAGTTACCAAAGCAAAAATCAGCAGTGAGATGAGAGTGTGTTCGTAAAAGAAATACCTTAAAGAACATCTGAAATCCATACTGAGATAATGTTTGAAAATTTATATAGCAGAATCTCTGGTGGACAGAGATTGTCCACCAGTGTAATCTTGCTTATTTTTCAATTTGTTAGGCTGCTGTTCGTTTGAGTTAAATAGAGTCAATGATGGCTGGCAGCAGTTAGCAATAGTGTAAACAGGGATGTAATATGCTGCATAGCTTTTATTAATAAAGGCTTCCATGAAATCAAAAAATTGTATTAAAAATTCCCAGCCAACTCATTACCCATTGAAATTAAATTCATCCCTTTTTGGGTTTATTTCATCTGGTTAATCTTTTCACTCTCTAGTACCTGCATGCATATTTCCATGTGCAGTGAGCACCTATGCCATGTGCAGGATAGAAATCCTATTGTTAAGCAGTTTTAAGCTTCCGGTTGTTGAGAAGCAGACCTTTGGTTTGCAGGAGTGTGTAGCAGATGCCATTCACTTTGTCACGGTTTGGGCCAGGTTGGCTGATGACAAGATGACAGATGCTCTCCCCCACCTCTTGCTCCAAGGAGAGGAAGAAGAGACAAAGAGAGGTATGAATTTAGGAAAAACTAAACTACTTTAATGAAATATTAATAATAAAATAAAAAGGAAATAATGAAATAGACACAATATATAAATAAAATCATATAAAGTTCACAGTAAGATGTCACCAGCAGGCACTGGGGAAATTTCAGTCTGGACTCAGCAACAGATGAATATTGGATTCTGGAACACACTGATCGGGATAAAAGGCAGATGAGCACACAGGGTCTTCCTCAGATGTCAGTCACTGAGGAAAGAGAGCCACTGAAGCAGTCAGGCCCTTGAAGAAGAAAACCCGGACCACTTTGATCCCTCAGCTTTTATAGTGACCATGGCAGAAGGGATGGAATACCCTATTGGCCAGTTTTGTGTCACCTGACCTGTCCACTCCTCCCCACTAGAGTGACCCCTCCACAGGGTAAAGAACTAAGTCAGCTGACCATGTTTGCCATAGCAACAAGTATAAGCAAGAGCCTCCCTGCCTGAACAGAATGTTGGCTCTGCTCCACCCGAAACCAGGACACACTTAGTGCACATCTGGCTGTATATTTGTTCTGGAAAGACTTGACTTTATGTCACAAAGGGCAGAAAATTCATTTTTGTGTCAGAGAGACCCATCCCAGTTCGGGGTGAAGCTATTGTACTCAAAGTTTTGCACAAGCACATTAAAACAAAGAAATAAATAGTCACTTATCCTACTTAAAATATTTTTTAAAGTGTTAATGGTAGGATTAAAGGATGTTGTGGTTTCCCAAGGTCTTGCAGAAAGTTTGTATCAGAGTAAGAAAGTGAAGACAGAAAACATATTGATAGTTCCTTACACTTTGGCATCACATCGATATATGAATAGCAAAGAAACATTTCCAGGGAAGGCAAGATAAATCATAAAAAAAATTGTAGGGCCATAAAAATAGAGATATTAGGCTTTCTGGATGGTGCACGGGTAAAGATAAGCACTTTCAAATAAGGTCCACACCAGGCAGCAGAAGGAGCAGGCAGTTGCGTGGAGCCAACATTTGCTCATTGTCCAGTTGGAGATGGACTAGGTGATGGGAAGTGCTGAGATAAACAGATGGTTTAAAAACTCAGATCTCAGAACTTCAAAGGCATTCCCTTGAAATCCCCAGTCTGAGATACTGTCTTGCTAATAGGTATATATTTTGGCTGTCTGAAAAGCAATGTTTTCAGTTTTCAAAAAATTCGAGGTGTTTGCTTTGTTTTTTGTTCAATGTGTAGCTGCAGTCCCTAATTAGCACTAAGAGTGATTGTATTCACAGGCTACAGGTGACTGAATACTGCTTGGATCCCTTCAGACACCTAAACTAGGATGGGGGGCAGGGAAATTTAGGGTGGAGGTCTGCCTTTAATGCTTGAAGTGCCCCCTCTCTCTTCTTAAAGGAAAACCGTAACAGCAAATCAAAGTCCTATATCCCTGTAATTGGTTGTTTTTCTATTTCTTGTGCATACCTGAGGAAAAAAGACTACCAACTGCTAAAACATTTTCTACCAGTAGGGAGGCTATGGGCAGTTTAGGGAGTTGGTATAAGTGATTTATCTTTAATTTTGTGAGCTGACAATTCTGTTTATTTGAAAGAATAAAGAAACACGATGTTAACTTTGCAGTGAACTGGGAACTGCTGCTGAGAATTGCCAGTTGAGCAGTGGTCAGCCCAGTAATTCAGAAGGAAGTTGTTCTGTGTTTTCCAACAACCAGACTGGTGTTAATTTTGTGGGCAATTATCCATCCAAATAAATTCTTATTTTGTATATGGTTCACACAAAAAAAGAGAGATACAAACAGATGCAGTAGAATACTTGACCATTAGGTGGAAAACAGTAAAAAACCCCAGAACATCAAATATGTTCAGCATTCTGTGGTTAATAGGAAGCTATTACTGTTGAATTTTTTTTTAATTCACCATCCCTTAAAAAGGTTTACATTTTTATAATGCTTTCTTTGTCAATACATTTCAGCAAACTGCTTCTGTCTGATCTGTGTAATAGAGTCTCAGTGCTAACACAGATCAAAATGTATCAGATGTTTCACAGTGCACAACTTAATGAAATGTGACTTACGTAATTTTCAGCAATTTAAGCATCCAGCAAAGTGTCATCCAGGGGGCCTGGTGGCAGACGTGCAGGTGGAAAACTGAGCACACCTGACAGAGCTCTTTGAAAGGAGAGCTGGGGCCACCCTCCGTCACAGAGTGGGAAATGCTGGCTCATGCAGCCACACGTATGCTAGGCCATTTAAGTGGAACCAAAATATCTAATTTTGAGATGTAGGTTCTTTTTAGGTTTTTTTCTCCTAACTAAAGGCTAAGTGATAGAGATCTGCTACATTTCATGGCCCCAGCTGTGCCTCCATCTCTTGTTCACAACAGTGCCCATCGTCACAGTCGCTCTGATTATCTTCTGTGGCTTTGGGAGGGAAGCTTGAGGGCTGGTTTTTTTGTTTCTATTTTTTTGTTGTGCTAAAGCACAAGGCAAAATCTTCAGTACCAACTTTTTATTTCACTGAAAGTTACGTTGGCCTTGTACTAACACTGTGTGTCAGCCTTCCCTCAGAACAGCGGCAGAGGATGTAGTTTATTATTTAAGGGAGAAGACAAGATAAGTTTCTTCTTGTCTTTGTTTTGGTTTTGGTGATTTTATTTTGCTGTGCACTTGCTACAGTAGTTCAGGAGCCTTCAAGAAACAATACTACTCTTTGCTTCAAATCACTTCTTAAACACTGAAGAAGTTATCCTCAAAGAAGTTATTGTGACTGGATGAATTTGCATTATCACTTTAGTTAGTTGTTAATGGACAGGGAGTTCATTTCTATTGGCTTCACAACCAGTCTAATCAGTTCATTACTGAGCTTAACTAAAGCGCTTCTCTTCCACTCTGTGTGCAAGAAAAATACTTCTGAAGCGAGCAGATGGGCAGTTGACTGCCTTTGCTATCAATGTGCACTGTGTGCTGCACTTTAGATGGCTGGCTGGCAGTGATCCCAGCGGCTTCCCTCCCTGAGATCCTATACTGCTACAGTGTGGGTTCATGGCTGCCGAGATTATACATGTTCGTTAAATAATCCAAGACTAAGGAAGACACACATATACATGCAGACACAGAACCTTTTTTTTTTAAAAAAAAAGTTTATTACAGTAGTTTAATTTTTAATTCTATTGACCAAATGAAGACTGAAAGTAAAACATTTATTATAGCAAAAATGTTAAGGGTAAATTGAATATTTTTATTACTTTTTCTCTGCTTTCTAGGTTGTCATCTCATATAGAAGACTAATCCCTTACGACAAGTAAATGCATTTTGCTATCTAATTGTTTGTAATAACATAATAGCAGCCATATTGCTACAATAAACTTGTTTTGAAGATTGAACTAGATATATTTTTATCACTTCAGTATTATCCTCTCCAAATTTTCCCTCATCCAATAGAATTTCACTATTTTTTCTCACTTATTTAAAAAAAAAATCATCTGTATGAATCTCTACACAAACACACCCCCCCTTGCATGAAAAATCTAAACAACAGAACATTATCCAGTATTTTATATAAAATATGTCAGATCAAAAGACCAATAATCACCACCTGTGTATTCAAGTCCAGAATTCTTATATTGTTGCTCCAGTGTTTAGTACACTTCCATTAATTAATAAAGAGCAGCTGTTGGAAAGGTTTGTTATATTTCGGTATCAGCAAGATATCTTTCAGGCAAATAGTATTAAGAATGCTTTAACAGTAATACAGTTTTTGTTCATCAAGGAAATGCAAAGACTCAGAATTTGTGTTTTGGTGCATGTAAGCAAACGGTACAAACAAGAGAAAAAGAGATTATATTCTTTGTCTCGTGGTTCAGAATGTTTGTCATAGAAAGCTGGTTCATATCTAGCTTGGGAAGAACTTGTAGATAAATACATTTTGAAATAAAAAGCAGCAAGAAGGGAGCTTCTGATAGCATAAAGTATATCACTTATGCTGATAATTATTTGATTTCCACAGTAACAATTTAGGTAAAAGAGTAAAAGTAATAAAAAAATAGGACTCTTAGCAGAACCGTCTTATCATATCTTGTGTAAGGTGGACAAGGTCACTTTGCCTTGTCTGTTTAGAAAAGCTATACTACTTCACCTGTGCCATTGAATAGGTCAAGGATTTGTACATGATGCCATTTGTACATGAGGAAATCTGATTTTGACAAAAGCAAAATGTTTTTAGAAACATGTCAATTTGATAACATTTAAGACAAGGTAAGGATATCCTGCTAAAGTCAAAGTGGAACTACTGGAACATTTCAGAATGGAATGGGGTTTTTTTCAGTAGAGAAATTCTTATAATTGTCTAAGTGTTACGCAGTATAAGATAAGGTTTTATAACCTCATGCTTCTGTCAGCTTTTGAGTCCATAGTTTTGAAAGTTTGACTTTCCCTCCATAAATTTTTTTAATGGAAAACTTTTTTTCTTCATCCTATTTCATGGATTTTCCATCAGAATGAAAACCTTGCTTTTCAACTAGTTATTGAATGTTGTTATAGTTACAGTGATACAATGTCCCTCATGTTGATATATTTTCACGGGTTTAATGTACTGTATATTGGTACAATTAATGTTATTTTTTAGTATGTGTAAAAAACCACAAAACCAAACAAACCAAAAAAGTGACTTTTTTGGGAGCTGTTGAGAACATACAAGGATTTTCCGATATTAGTTGTTTATTAGGGGCTGGTCCTACTTGACAAACCTGGTCTCCTTCTATGACAAAGTGACTCGCTTGCTGGATGAAGGAAAGGCTGTGGATGTTGTTTACCTGGACTTTATCAAGGTCTTCGATACAGTCTCCCACAGTATCCTCCTGGAGAAACTGGCTGCCCATGGCTTAGATGGGTATACTCTCCGCTGGGTTAAAAACTGGCTGGAGGGCCGGGCCCAGAGAGTGGTGGTGAATGGGGTGAAGTCCAGTTGGCGACCAGTCACGAGTGGTGTCCCACAGGGCTCGGTACTG
>KZ505846.1:669823-704535 GCA_002844005.1 Limosa lapponica baueri
GTCCAGAGAAGGGCAACGAAGCTGGTGAGGGGTCTGGAGAATAAGTCTTACGAGGAGAGGCTGAGGGAGCTGGGGTTGTTCAGCCTAGAGAAGAGGAGACTGAGGGGAGACCTTATCGCTCTCTACAACTACCTGAAAGGAGGTTGTAGAGAGGCGGGGGTTGGTCTCTTCTCCCAAGTTGCAGATGATAGGACAAGGGGCAATGGCTTCAAGTTACGCCAGGGGAAGTTCAGGTTAGATATTAGGAAATATTTCTTTACTGAAAGGGTTGTCAGGCATTGGAATGAGATGCCCAGAAAAGTGGTTGAGGCACCATCCCTGGAGGTATTCAAGAGAGGAGTTGACATGGTGCTCAGGGATATGGATTAGTGTTGGGTGGTGTTTTGTGTGTGTTTTTTCGTTTGGTTTTTTTGTTGGGTTTGGTGGTTGGTTTTTTGTTTTGGTTTAATCGGTTGGACTAGATGATCTTAAAAGGTCCCTTCCAACCTAGGTGATTCTGTGATTCTGTGATTACTGTGTTTGCAGAATGTCATATGAATCATTGTTGATGAGATTCTTTATTATAGTTAGTGAGGCAGTGGTGAATCTACCACTCACAACTTAATTTATTACAAGATTTTTATTATATTTACAAAATGTTGCCATTTTGTTTGGTTTGCTACAAGTAAGTAGGAAATAGAGCAGCTGCAAGTAAATGCTTTCAGTCAAACACGGATGTGCTGTCCTTGTGTAGTCCATCATTATGGCCTGCAAGTATAGAGCTTGATCTTAGGAATTCTTTTTGAGAGAAGCCCTAATGATTGCTATTTAGAGCAAATTTATCGTGCTTCATCCTTCAAGGCCCAATCCAAAGCTAGAATTCAACAGGAGTGTTTATGTGGACTTCCATGGACTTTGGAGCAGGACGTGAAAAGGAGCTCCCGGTCTCATTATCCAGTGAGAACTAGCGGAGTTCGTTTCAGAAGATGAAACAGATATTGATCTGCTGTGTGAAACTCTATTACATGGTCTTCTAAACACTTGGACTAAGCCCTGGAATTGTTGTACAAGGTTCTGGCTTAATATGCAAGTCACGTTGGCTGACCAAGTGAGAATCTAACAATCCCCTGAAATTTTATAGCCTACAAATTCTGGCTAACCTCCTTAACCTTATTTCATGCCTAGCTACTCAATAAATATTGTTGTGGTGTGTTTGTTTGGCAATGAATTCTACTAGGTGTTAATGTGAAAGGTTCGTATGTGTTAACCCAGAGAAAACATAATTTCAGAATCAGTCTGAAGTGGCTCCAGTACAAGGACCTTGGCCCCTTGACTCAAGGCTTCTCCACAGTGTATGTGACAATGTAATTTTGCCAGCCTGAAGATGGGACATGTGGAAGCTAGGCCAGACCTGGAGTTCTTTTGGCGTAGGAAGGGGAGAGAAATGGCAGAGCTTCCTAGAGAACAAGGGGAAAAATGGAGAACACTGGCTTTGCTGCTTCTGCTGCTCTGGGAAAGATAAACAGGAATAAGGGTACTGACTCAGCAGCTGGTTGTGCTGGCTTGAAGGTGGCTGGGGGCAGTTGCCCTGAGACACAGCCTACTCCTCACCCAGCCTCAGCAGGGGCAGCAACAGCAGCAGACCTGTTTTTCCAAGGTTTGCTGCAAATACAGATGATGTTTACACCACAGCTATTGCTGTTTTCTCATCTGCTGTCTGAAGCAGCCCCATACTTTGCCTGTGCCTAAAGTTCACTCTGTTCTTCCAGTACTAATTCCTTTTTTGTTTTGTTTTGCTTTAAGAGACATATTAAATGCTTATTTATATCCTTGCAAAATTAGTTGCAAACAGACATGGCTTTTTAAAGCTATTTAAAAATACATTCTGAGGTTTGACTGTGACAATTCAACCTCTCCTCCTATTCTGACTTTGTAGTTACACTGCTGGATGGAGGAAAAATAGTTGAAAAAAAATGTAAATCAGTGTAGTTCTGAGATCTCAAAGTCCATCGAAGATTTCAGAGGCATTTAGGTCAAGAAAAGCTGTTACAGTGATCTTAATCTTTACAGTTAAGATCACTGTAAAGATTGGCAGGAAGCATTCTCCAAAAAAACATTTTAAGATCAATCAGTGTCAATTTAATCCACAGTAATGAGGGCAGTAACATTTTAAGCACAATTAAGTAGTAGTGTTAAGTGTGGAAGCTTTGCTCAGACTGTGTTGAATAATGATGTACTTAAATTAAATGTTTATTTATTCATTCAATAGGCATGTCCTTATTTTACAACACAAAATCTATGAAGTATGGAAGGTAGAAAGTACTTAAATTAAAATTCTAAGATAAAATCTTAATTTGCAAAAGACTGGGGTTTCCTAATATTTTTCTTGTTAGAGTAATTCCTAAACAACTGTGAAATTCATATATCCTTGAAGTCATTGGCTTTTATTTATGATCACATTACTGTCCATGAAAAAGTTCCAGCATAATAAAATATTTCCTAGGACCTTCATTTCTTTCAGTGATTTATGGTCGATTTCTGGAGCAGTCTTTTGTCTTTTCTATAGAGAGAAAATGCCTGAAGACATGATGAGAGAGATTCTTTTATGAAAAAAAAAAAAGTAAAAAAGAATTTGTGTAGCCAGTATATTTTGGCATTTCTGTTTGCTTCAATCAATGTTCAAAATAATTAAGCAGGTGTCAGGTAGGCATAATAAAACAAATTTTTGCCCCCACTCATTGTATATGAAAGAATTAGAAGAATAAAATCTACCAAGATTGACTTTTGTAGTCTGTGATGCAGTAATTCAGTAAAATTGAAATCTGACATTTGTTGACTTAAGATTAGCAGTAGTCAGCCACAAGGAGAAAACAATGCATTATACACTTTTCTTTCTGATTTATGTTCCTAATCCCTATAAAATGTCAAATTGAAGGTGACAAAGAGCAGGTCTTCTGTGCAAGAATGTAACAAGAGAAACCTTTGCTATGTGACCTGTAAATACTTGCAGAACATCATTTTTGCTGACAGCAGAGCAGTGATGTTGTTTTCATGCTGGTAAATCTGAACACACCAAATGAATTTTGGTGACATTTACTGCTCAGATGCCAGCTTTTCTTCTTCCATTCGCATATGTAATACTCTTCTACTGATACCCAGTTCCAAGGCAACATACAGTGCAGGTGCACCAAAGTGTGCTATTTGGACAACTTCTTTCAGACTGACTCCCACAAAAATAGCTGGCATACACCTAGTTCATTGCTTAGTTATAAAATAAAGTACATGCTTTACATGGACAGAAGAAGAAAGAAATTAGATGAATTGAACACAACTGTCTTACAACCTTTCACCCTCCCCCCTTCTCCCTTTTTTTAATTGTTTAAGGCAAACAGCTTAATGACAACTAAATTGCCTCTGAAATATGAACCTACACTAACATCAGCTAAGTGCTATCACAAAATTGATGCAGGTTATTCAGTTCTTGTGACCTGCTGGCTGTTAATATGTTTTGAAGGCAGGATAGAGCAAATCTGTTCTTTAGTTAGTCCTACCTTTCTGTTTGCTAAATGTTAAAAAAATTCCTTTTTTATATTTTCTTCTTTCTAAAAAAATACGTGTGCTTTTGAATTCCTCTAGCGTTTGCTTTGAACCTTTTTGCACTTAGTGTGTTTTGGATAGAAAACAAATTTTCAACAACATTATGTATTTGCATGTTAGCGGGTGTTTGTGAAATGGCTGTTTTGATAAATGCTGCTCTAAATGGTTTTTCTCCTTTCTGTTGTGAGAACTCTTAATTTTTCCCAGAAGAGAAGGGGACAACTTTATAAAACCAGCATTTTTCTTCAAGTTAGATTCTATGTTTCTGCTGAGAAATCTATTTCAAGAAAAGCAAACTGTTTCCATAGAAAATCACCTTATCAAAACTGCAGTTATTCATCAGAATATTTTATTCCACCAGAAGTGGAAACACTTCATCTGGTCTCACTTTTTTCTACACTAGTAACTATCTTAAATGCACAAATCTTTGAATGCCTTCCAGTTAGATCCCTGGGCATCAAAGATTAAAGGTGTACTCTTCCCTCGCAGTTACCTTATTTGCAATTGCCTGATCAAAACTCAGCCTGCAAGCACAAATTCAGTCTTTCATAACATTAATTTCTGATAGCCAAATTAAAATTTGGGACAATTGAAGACATTACCTTGAAGCAGCAAGGATGTAGCACCCTTTACTTGTATTTTTCAGGTTCTTCAGTATCCTATTGGGTTACTATAAAAAAAAAAAAACGAAAAAAAATGGAGATATGGAGAAACAGACTAATGGTACTTGCCTTTTTTCTTCTTCACAACAACGTTACTTTCAAAGTTTTATTTTTAGCTTTTAATGCATGTATTTTATTTAACATACTTTTAATGTATTATTTTACATTATTTCTAGATAATACAGCTAACAGAAGCTATGCAATAACTCTAATTCTTTGTTGCAACATTCCATTGTGAAATTTTATGCACATTTTTCGTTTTACACTCTTCAATAGTGAGATAGTACAGTATTATAAGATATGCATGATTTTTAATGACGTTTTTACTGATGGCTAATGTGGTGTTCATTATTGTAATGGAATAATTTCTAAGTACTGTGTGCTTGTTATAAGGTTGTTAGTGGAATATAAGAATGAGATTAATAGGGAGTAAAATGGCAAGCAGGACTTAGTACTGAAATTGATATGTGTTTGAGGATAATGCTTGTACTTCTAAACGTAGAGATTTTACCTACCTCAGATATGATTAATAAAGAAAACCTGTTGTGTCCAAGATATTCACATCTTAAGTGCAAAAATATCTATGACAGGCATTGTAAAGGAGCGGGAATGTTTCAGAGAAAACATGCTGAAATAAAACATCCAGGGAGTTATCTGAACAAGACAGTCTAGGAATGGTTTGTAAGATTTTTTGTAAGATATTCACATGTGGATTTGTTTTTAAATAGCCAGTGTTATAGTTCTGCTTAGCATGAGCCAAACCCGTCTGTAACTTACTGAATATGAGTATTTAATCTCCAAAATCTAGTAGTTGAAAGCATGAGACCGATGATTGAAAGAGATCAGGTGAATAAGTAATCTGTAAACATGACAAATAATATTGCGAAAAAGCCTCATTCAGCCAATTGCTTTCCAAGTCTCTGTGTTGTACTGAATATCTATATTTTTGATTCTTCTTCCCAGCATGCATTGGGAAATCTCTTCTAAATTAAGAGTTCAGTGTCAGTTTAGCAAACAACTTTAGCATAAATTAAAATGCTCTCTTTGCACTGTCCTTAATATTGCATTGCCCTTTCAAGCCTGTAGAGCTGAAAAGTTAGGAGAATTTGTGAACTAAATGGATTTTCAGAAATGAGAGTAAAATGTATTGGAGATTATTGTATCAACTCAAAGAGGGACTTCATTTTTAACATTTCAGTCTGATGGTTAGAAGTAAAAAAGAAAATCTCTGTGTTCTAAAAACATGTATAAGAAATACAGCAAAAGGTGAGAGCAGAAAGTACTGCTGCTAAAGCCAAATGCAGTAAGTCAGATCTGTGGCGTGTTTATCAGTACTAGAATCTTCCACCAGTATCCCAGGAAATTACAGGTACTATGCAGTCTCCTTGGCTTTGTCTTATTCAGCCTAGATGGGCATGTTAAGGCATGAATGATTAGACTTTTCTGCTCCTGAGTAGTTTTCCTCTTTTTGAGATATCCATTCTGCCTTTTTCCGCGAGTTGCTGTGCACTCACCAAAGGTCAGCTTTCATGTGGTAAGAGAAGCTTCTTGATAAAGCTCTGGTGAATTTCATGATGTTTCTTGTGAGTGGATGAGTCAGTGAGGTTGTGCTCCCCTGATAAACAGAGGACAGGATCACACAGTGAGATAGAGTTGTTTGGGCACATTTTTCATGCACACAGAGCTGGGAAGAAGCAGTTACACTGAATATAACTGTTTGAGCATCGTTTCGAACCTAAATGAACATGATCTATTGAGTAGTATGGTGCACTAATTTCAGTGTTGTAGTGCTTTAATGTGCTGCGTGACTGTCACCTCACATCAAGGTGGAACAGAAAAGGTGGATGACCAGGCACATATCTTCTGAGGTTTCTCTATGGTGTTAACAGGCCTTCCACTAATAGATACATTTGTTCCAGTGGTAAGGAGAGTGATTAATCTTTGTGCTGAATTGCTATGGCATGCCTCTGCCTTTAATTTGCACACACTTTGAGAGTCAGTCCTTCTAAAGAGTAGTGTTAGTCAGTGATCATTCATGGCTTGCTACATTTGACATAAAAGTTGTACCACAAGTTAAGGACTTTTGCTAAGTCTGGGCCTCAAGAGATATGAGATTGGCAGGAGAAGTAACAACTGATATATGAAATTCCACGGCTTGTGCAGCCAGCAAAAATCAAAAACCTCTCTTATGACTGACAGAGAAGAAATACCAAGTCATGTACAGGATGGGAAAGGGTAGGCACCATCTGCTACTCTGTGGAGTAGGATTATAAAATATGTCAGTCATGCCATTACTGAGAAAAGCAGAGAAAATGCTGCATGTCACTGCATCTGTTATAACAGGTACAACTTCTAGGGTAGAAAAAATGCCTGATACAGTGCAGAGAAACTGTTGCTGGTGTTATGTGAGCCTCAGCACTCCTGCAAGTTCAAACTCTAGATTCCAGGAATAGTCTCCATCCTGATGGAGGAGGAAGCATATAGAGAAACACAAAGGAGATCTGACATTTACTGTAGTTCTTGTCAGTAGAGAAAAGATAAAATATTTCTAGTCTAAGAGGTTTTTTTCTGATGCGGGGTCATATCTATTACTAAACTAATTAATGACTTCAAGTACAAAGAAATTGAAAGCTCCCTGACAAATTTTTTACAGTTGTTGAAAATCAGTTGTTCATTCTGCATCTACTCAGAGGTGCAGATGTTCAAAAACCATGACATTCAAGAGACCTGCATTCAACACAAGCATCAGCATTGTTGGAAACATGCTCTTGGCCAAAGACAGTCTGGCCAAGGTCAGAGGCCAGAGGGTCAGATTTTCTAATGGGCAACTGTTACATGTGCAGAGAATAAAGTAGATTAAAGGGGCTGGGGTGCAGAGGTGCATGGGATGCCCAGGTGAGTCCTCATGGTGCTCTAGAAAAAGGGCTTTATTTTATTCTTTTTCATTCTTCAGTCCAGTGATGCCATACTGATGAGATAATATTGGAATAATTGAAAGGTGGAGATAATAACGAATGAGGCTGAATCTGGTTTCCTACTGCAGTTTAGAGTCCTTTGACAGATGAAATTTGGAGTAGTGATGAAGGATATTTTGTGCATATCTCATTATCTTGTGTTCCAATCTCCTACTACATAGATTTCTTTAAACAGGAATTGATGATTAAATTTTTGAGTTTTCAGAAATATCATTTTACTGGTCACTCTGAAGAATGTCGGTTCTTTTCTTTGCTCAGCTCTTAGTGAATGGAAAAAATTAATGGGAAGTCAAAGTCATATTTGACTGTGGCAGAGAAGTTAGTTCATGCTGTATGGCTTCTAAGTTTTGGAATGCTAAAAGGAGAAAAGGGAAAAAAATTAACTTTCTTTCCCATTCAACTATTTCTTTCCCATTCATTTTAATTTTATCTTCTTCCAAAGTATAGCATATCCAAACCAGAGAGCACTTCCTGAGAAATTCCAGCTCCTGATGGTATTTACAGAACATATATCATTTTTTAAAGATTTAATTACATGCAAACCCATGGCAAGAGCACTGCTGATCAGATTATGACTCTGCATTACCATTTACAGGGATGTTTCTGAGCTCAGAAACACTTCAGTCCATTTTTCACTAATGTAAGTCACAAACAGACCCACAACCATCTGATTCATTGAACACTGAGTAACAAAGATACGTTTAGAAATTATGTAAGGGCTTTGATTGTCTTTTTCCTGGGCCTGCCTATGCCTTTTAAGTACTTGGCCTTATTTTGTTGAAAAACTAGTTATACTGCTCTATACAATTCTGGTTCTGTGTGCTATTTCTAGAAAAGCAGTTTCTATAGAAAACCACACGCAGAATCTTAACAGCTAGATTCACATTAACTGACTTGAGATAAAATTATCATTTCCATATCTATACAGATTTCTGCATTGATTTTTGAAGAACAATACATAAGATTAAAAGATATTTTTAGGTATGAATAGGAAAGAAACTCTTGTTCTCACTCCTTAGGAGGCAAAAGGTGAAGACTGCTTGGTAAAAAAAACAACAACAAAACAACCCACAAAAAGACCCCCAAAATGAAATCCCATTTGGATTTTTTTTAATATTGTATATATGCATATACATTATGCATATCTCTATTATATGTATTATAAATAACATATACTCTTTAAATAAAAAAAAAGCTGTAAAATCTGCTAGGAAAATTCAGCAAATTTATAGTTATTCATTCACAAATTGCCAGGAAAATTCTGATTCTGTCATCTGTGTTTTTTGAAAAAGAAAAGAGTCTGCCTTTCAGAAACGCAAAAGCACAGCTGGTAAAAAAAAAAAAAAAAAAAGGCTTTTCTTTCACTAGAAAATGAACCATAATTTGTATGGTATTCACTGGAAGGACATAAATATGGAAAGCTAAGTTATCACTTCTTTCACAATCTGTATTTTGAAAAGCATAATTTTCTTCAGTGACTTACGTCTCAGCGTGAAAGAATATCATATGGAAAAAAAGAATCTGAATATACTCTTTCTAACACATGTAATTGGACTTTATTACATTTCAAAGAGTATTTCATTAATTTTATTAATCCGCAGGGGTGTCTTTAGATTGTATTGCTTAGATATACAGATATTTAGAGAAACAATAGACAAATTGTATTAGAAGTCAGCTTTTAAGAAATAACTTTAGAGAGCAGCTGCAAAAAGCAAAGCGAAGGGAACAGGAATTCTGCAATGAAAACTGATGTTCATTTTAAAAAATATCAATTGTGGAGCATCTGGTGACTTTCTCCAAATATTTCTCCTATATTATATATTTTATTAAAGATTTGCCAACTAATAAGGCTGATGTTGATGATCATGTAGATAAAATTCATGATCCCTCAGCTGTATTTTCTAATTCTTTGAAGAACTATTAGGATCTGGTTGACAGAACACAATTATTATAAGTAATTGTCTATTAGCACAAAGAGCAAATATTTTCTTGATATTTGGGGTTTGAACAGCATTTATTTTAACGTGAACATCAGTGATGGTAGATCTCCACACTTCTGGTATGTATGTAGACAATGTATGGGACTGATGAATCCTAATCTATATATTAAATCTTCATAAATGTTCCTTTTAAAACCTGAAGAGAAAAACAAAATACAAATATTATTCATATTTGGATGGAAGTTGAGAGCAGTTATACTCTGTTAACAATGGAGAGCTCTGACACAGCAATTGAAATTACTTTATAAAGGCTAAAACTGTAATTTTACAATCCTGTAATCCTTATAGTTTTAGTGACAGTAGTAGTCATTTGGTGTAAAACAGACACTACTAAATACATATAATAAAATGTGTATCCATGGGATTAAAGTTCTACCTACAAATTTGTCCAGACTGTTTGGAAGGTCAAACCCTACATCTTACACCTCTTGCTGAAAAGAAGAGAAAGAAAAAGTGAGTGGCATACTTCTAAGTCTAATTTATATGGGCTATAAATATGACTCCCGTGGTCAAATTAAATCAAATTGCATTTAATCGCAAGGCATTTTTTTTCTGCAGAATTTTAGGGACTCAATTATCTGAACTTTCTTGCTAAGTCTGGCTATTTCTATCCTTATGATAAAATGAGATTCTGACTGCATTTGATCCTATTTTGCTTTGAAATTTTAAGGGAAAGTTTATTATGAATTTTTTTTTTTTAAATCACTGTATCCATTTTTTTTTAATGTTTTAAATGGTTCTCTGTTTTATAATCTGCAATTGCATTATGTAGGCTTGCTGACTATCTAAATTGTTGTACTTGATGGGACACTCCAGCACCGCTCCTGTGTGGGCAAATTTGCTACTGGAGTTTTCTGGGTTCAGCATTGTCCTTGTGATGCATGCTGAGTCTCAAAAGCATCCTTCATAAGCACTTCCAGAATTATTTATTTTTGACATATTGTCAACTGTTTATTATATCTGCTGTGGCAGTACAAAATAGAGAAGACTGAATGCACAGATACAATCTGTCCTCTACTGTCTGTGATCAGCTGGGGCAAGGCTTAGTATTCAGTTGCTTGTACTAAATTAACAATTTATTCTATAATATTGTGCCACTATAAGAATATACTTTTATATATCATCTAACATATATATTATAGAGTATAGCGATTATAGAGTATTTGGAGGGTATATATAAAGAAAGTGTGTGTGAATACATGCACACACACACACAGATTTATGTATTTATAGTACGTAGCCACTCAAGTGAATTTTGGGGCTCATTGTTCTCAGCACTGAATATATGTCTGGTAAAAAACAATCACTCCCACAAATTTCTTTCCTATATGAAATGATTAGACATACATCAAAGGAAAGTAAATGGACACTGCAACAAATAGCCTTGCTCAGGGTCACACAGTAAGTGGGTGATTAGTGTTTCCTTTCATAGCCAGACCGTTGATATGTCCGTTACACAGCAAGGCTTCCACCCCAGGGATGGTAAGAAGGAAAATATCCTAAGTTTTGAAGGGCAGCATTTAAAAACTGAGTTCTTTCTTTGGGATTTTTATGAATGACTATAGTTTATTTCCATTATTATTATATATACTTTATATATATATATTATATCTCATATATTATATGAGAAGTTTGGAAGTTGAGTAAAGAAGTGTCAGGCCATAAGCTGAAAAACTGAATAGAGAGATCAGTCCACTGGAAGCAGGGATTTAAATTTCAGGTAAATAGCAAAGGAGAATAGTAGCAATTAGTTTCAAAGTGATTCTTTAAACAGCCCTCATTTAGAAACTTTATTGTTCTGTAAGGAACAATTTACCTTCCCAGATAATGTAAAGAATCTTTTCTATTTTCTGTGCTTTTGCTATCAGTATACTCTCTCCTTTGAATATCCTTGCTAGTTGTTTCTAAATTGCCTTTCTTATGGTTAGATATTATTTATAATAGACAAGAAAACCCTTAAACCCTTAATGCTGTTGTAATTTATTCTAGGAAACTATTACAAATCATTACAAGGTGTTAAAAAAAAATTTCTGATCTTTTTCTGGAAATGGTGTTTCTTGCGTTACCAGGAATATTTATAATGGTGGTATGATATGGTTCTCTCTATTGATTTACTGATAAGTTTTGTGTCACACTGTGACATTGTATGGTGCTCTAATCACCTGGTGAATTACAGCCTTTTTTGGTGAATGGCTGCAGATTCAAATATGAGAAGGAATCTACTGTTACTCCAGTGTGGTTCATCTGAGTCCTGTAAGTGTATTAAAATACATTTTTAATGCAGAGCTGTTGTGTAGTTGGATTTACTTTATTACTATGTTGCCCAAAAGTTTCTCCTTTAAAGTCTTCATTTCAGGAATGTTAATAATAAATATTAAAAATAATATTTTAGACAAATTTAGACACAATATGCCAAACCAAATGTTAAAATGGCACACACCCTTCCCCCCTCCCCCACCAAAGATCAATACTTCTTGATATATTGTCAAAGGGTCAAAAATACATCGGTGGTTTCAAAGGCACCTTTACTTTTATGAGATAGAAATGGCTTAAATTTGTAGGGAAAATATTATGGATTTAGTTTTCCATAAATGGTACTAACTGTATAGAGTATTTAGTAAAACAAGACAACCCCTCAGAATATTTATCACTCCACTGTCCCTCAATAAAAAGTTGTGGAAAGACTCGAAGTAGGCAGTTAAGGTTGTAGGGTAGGGTACCATAATTGGATCTGTCAGATGTTAAGTATTGTTTTCTCCCTATTCTTCACAGCTTACATTTCCAGGAATGAGCTGAAACTCCCAAAACCACCATTTTCAGCCCTCTACCTCTGTAGATGATTTCATGGTCAAAAAAGGCCAAAGAAAGCGTAATCCCCTCAATGAGCAAAACTGGCAAACTAGTAAAAATGGACAAGGAGAAGTCTGAGGTGCTCAACAACTTTTTTGCCTCAATCTTCACTGACAAACTCTCTTTCCACACCTCTGGAATGGATGGACTGCAAGACAGAGACTGAGGGTCTCTGTAAAAGGATTTGTGACCACCTGAGGAACCTGAACTTACAGAAGTCTATGGGACCTGACAAGATGCATCCCACACTCCTGAGGGAATTGACTGATGTAATGGCCAAGCCATTCTCCATAGAATCACAGAATCACAGAATCGTCATGGTTGGAAAGGACCTCTGAGATCACCGAGTCCAACGATACACACACAAAAAACCCCAAAAAACCCTACAAGCTCCACCACTAGAGCATGCCCTGAAGTGCCATGTCTACACGTTTCTTAAATACCTCCAGGGTTGGTGAGCAGGCTGTTCCAGTGCCTGACCATTCTTTCAGTAAAGTAATTCTTCCTAATATCTAATCTAAACCTCCCCTTCAGACCATTTCCTCTGCTCCTGTCATTATTCCCTTGGGAGAAGAGGCCAACACCCACCTCTCTACAACCTCCTTTCAGGTCGTTGTAGAGGGCAATGAGGTCTCCCCTCAGCCTCCTCTTCTCCAAACTAAACATGTCCAGTTCCCTCAGCCTCTCCTCTTATGACTTGTTCTCTAGACCCCTCACAATGATACCTGAAAAGTGACAGCAGTTAGATGAAGTTCCCGATGACTGGAAAAAGGGAAACATTGCACCCAGAGGACATGTCTGAGGATCAGGATACCATCCAGAGGTACCTGGGCTTGTTTGAGAAGTGGGGCCATGTGAACCTCGTGAGGTTTAGCAAGGCCAAGTGCAGGGTCCTGAACCTGGGTCAGAATCACAGAATGACTGGGGTTGGAAGGGACCTCTGGAGATCATCTAGTCCAACCCCCCTGCCAAAGCAGGTTCACCTAGAGCAGGCTGCACAGGATGGCGTCCAGGTGGGTTTTGAATGACTCCAGAGACGGAGACTCCACCACCTGTCTGTGCAGCCTGTTCCATTGCTCTGCCACTCTCACAGTAAAGAAGTTCCTCCTCATGTTTAGATGGAACTTCCTATGTTCAAGTTTATGCCTGTTACCTCTTGTCCTGTCACCGGGCACCACTGCAAAAAAGACTGACCCCATCCTCCTGACACCCACCCTTTAAGTATTTATAAGCGTTGATAAGATCTCCCTCAGCCTTTCTTCTCAAGACTAAAAAGACCCAAGTCCCTCAGCTTTTCCTCATAAGAGAGATGTTCTAGTCCCCTAATCACTTTTGTAGCTCTTTTCTGTACCCTCTCCAGCGGTTCCCTGTCCTTCTTCAACTGGGGAGCCCATACTGGACAAAGTACTAGAGATGTGGCCTCACCAGGGCAGAGTAGAGGGGGAGGATAACCCCCCTTGACCTACTTGCCATACTCTTCTTGATGCACCCCAGGATGCCATCATGGTATCAATACAGGCTGGGGGATGAAGGGATTGAGAGAAGCCCTGTTGAGAAGGACTTGGGAGTACTGGTGGGTGAAAAGCTGGACATGAGCTAACTATGTGCACTCGCAGCCCAGAAAGCCAACCGTATCCTGGGCTGCATCAAAAGAAGCGTGGCCAGTAGGTTGGGGGAGGTGATTCTGCCCCTCTACTCCGCTCTGGTGAGATGCCATCTGAAGTACTGCATCCAGCTCTGGAGCCCTCAGGACAGGAAAGACATAGACCTGTTGGAGTGGGTGCAGAGGAAGGGCACAAAAATGATCGGAAGGCTGGAGCACCTCTCCTATGAAGACAGGCTGAGAGAGTTAGGGTTGTTCAGCCTGGAGAAGAGAAGGCTCCAGGGAGACCTTACTGTGGCTTCACAGTTTCTTGTAATGTTTTTTATAAGTACAAGGTCCATCCTGCATCATGATCATACGCTAAGGAGAATGAAGAGCTACTATCAGTAAGATTTGGAATTATATCTTAGCATTGACAATTCACTCCATTCAAATACCTATCAATCCTGAAATCAAACTTTTCTACTGTATGGCCCAGATCAAACATTTTTTTCAGTTATTTTGGATAAGCAAGAAATATGAGAATATTTCCTACAAGAAATGAAAATTTAGTGGGGAAATTGTGCATTTCAGCTGAGGTACTTGGAATGTGTAGCTACAGAAATTAAGACTAAAGTACCATGTCAATGGCAAGTTTACCACAGTGCTGAAGTACTCATATTTATGCAGTCTGTCTTAAAATGTAATTATGCCAACATTTCCATTATTGTGGAAGCTCCAAGCCAGATGCATGCCTCATGTAGATGACCGAAATCAACAGCATTATCCCAAAACTAGAGTCTGAATTTATACCATTGACTTATGCAACCTCCAGTCGAAGATGTAGCAATCTTCTTGCAGATGGAGGCTATTGATAGTAGATAACAAAGCTCCAGAGGAAATGAACACATGTTTTTCCTCTTTCAGTAATTGCCTACAGTATGGAAATGATTGTTTAGAACCACCTTTGATTACCAATAAACTAAATAAAGATTGCAAATGGAAATAGCTTATGTCCTGAAATAAATAAATTGCTTACAATGGGCAGTATCAGCAAGCTGTCTGTGATTTTTATATTGATTCGCTTAAAGCTTTTTGTGGTTAGTAAGATGACAATGACAAGTACAAAGATTGTTATTCATAACTAATAATGATTTAGAGAGTCTTCATCCAATAGTGCTCCCAAGCACTATTGAATAAAGTTCTGAAGGCTGTGTTTGAGCAAAATTGTATTGATTTAAACCCCCATTGCATCTCTTTGTCTGAGGTCAGTTTTAGTTCTTTAGTTTTTTATACTTGTATTACTGATTTCTTTACTGTTGCTTTCTGCGTAACATTGCATTCTTTCTATGCTTGTACAAACCAAAAATCAGCTAGAAACAGAAAGCTCTAACTAAAGCTGTATGTGGCTAAAGCCGTATAAATCAGGATAGATTCTGAAACAAAAAGTTCATAAAAAAGACTTATGTCTCCTATGTGTCTGAGAAGATAGTGTGATCTCTCCACTCTCTAAAGGAGTGCATCTAAAGCACAAGTAAATTTAAATAGGATATAATAGTTTCCAGGATAACTAGATACTCACCCAAAATAGATGAATGCTTAAAACAGGGAATTATCTTGTTATCTGAGAAGCAATTGCTTGGTCTGCAATGGCAGTATAACATTGAGTAATGTCTCTTTTCAGTACTGTTTTGGTAAAATGGAGGAGCATATAGCTCTCCTACTTAGCAAAGCTGATAAATAGTATTAAAAATAGGTAATTCTCAAATATGAAGGTAATGACAAATGTGAGTTTGTCTAGAGCCTTGTACAGTATCTAAAATGCACTAGGAAAATCACCAATACATTTTGTTATCTTCACATGAATAAGAACATTCTGAAGGTCTCTTCTACTCACACAGTGACATCTTTACATTTTATACTGCACATTTAAAAGGACTATACATATGAATATTTGCAGTATCCAATTTTGAGTGCTTTCATTGTAGTGAATGGGGAAGAATAACTTAATTTTATTTATTTATTTATTTGCTTAATTACTTGTAGTTACCTTATCCTATTGTAAATATGCTGAATATGATTTTTTTTCCCTCACGACTTATCTATAGATAATAAGTTACTTCCATATGTAATATTCGTGTTACTTATTTTATCCAAGGAGTTTATATTTATGACCCACATTCAATCATTCACGTATCTTTCTGTTTTGCTCAAAGTCACTTAGATAATAATCAGCTTGTATATAAAAGTATCTGTCTTCCATCATTGGAATTCCACCAATGGATTTTATCATAGTATGATCCCCTTTTGTACCTCTAAGAATATCTTGAGTTTCAGCGAGTAACACATTTCTCTTTACTAGAAATGATACTTTTCTTTGAAAGAACGTAAATTTAATATTTCTTTATCACTTTAATGACATGAATATTCAGCACACTCTCAGAAAACGAGAGGTTTTCCCTTAGTTATTGTCATGTATGCCATTCAATATCTGTCATTAACTCAATGATTAATCCCAGAATTTTATGTAGATATAAGTTGAATTCTTATCAGGAAATTCTATGACAAAAACTTTACACATTTCATTTAGAGTTGTCTCATAGAATGAAATGTAATTCTTCATTTGTTATCAGTGATTTGCATAAATTGCAGTGTAAAGAAGCAAGTGTGGAAGTCCTGAGAGGATGACATTTCTTTACAGAAGATGCTAACTTTCATCAGCAATAAAAACTGTGCTTACTCCCAAAAGGTAAGTTTTTCGTGCCATTGAGGCTGAAGCCTTAAGGCTGAAGGAGAAGCAATTAACACAGAAGGAAAATCCAAGTATTACTTTTTAAAAATTGAAAAATAACATCAAAACCTGTTAACTGCAGCCTGAAGAATTAAAGTTTTGTTATGCACTGTTATTCAGAGATAACAGAATTTACTTGCCCTGTCTGTTTAACTTAGACCAATTAAGATTCCAAACCAAACCAAACAAACAAAAAAGAAAGTCAAAATATCTTCAATATCTTCTGTTAATGTAAGGGTTAAATTAGGTTATGTAGTAGCTATGTGTAAAGTAATTTTATAGAGATATAGAGTAATCCAACCTTTTGTAAAAAGTTCTTTTACATTTATAAAACTAAATTGTTAGTGAAGAAAGTTACATTTGTGCGACTTCAAAAAGAAGGGCAGAGAACTTTATACAACAGATCTGTTTAAATATACTGCAGATGACTACTCTAACCATGCTTGGATCAGTCTGGTACACTTAAACCTCTTTACATATTTTTCTATTAACACTTGTCTAAATCAAAGCATCATTTGACCCAAGCTATTTATTGCTTGCTATTGAACACACAAAGAGACCAGAATCATCTATATAAATAAATGAATCAAAATGCTTGTACTTTGGACAAAATGCTTTTTTGATATTGCCTTCTTTAACACAAATGTGTGAGATGTGGTTTACAGAAGAGAAACAACTGAAACCAACAATAAATAAAGAAAAAATCACACATGCACATGCAGAGAATAACATCATTGGTGGGAAAGCATATTAAACACATACATAGGCAGATAGGCAGTTTGGATAGTGGTTTCATACCCATGTACTAAGAGTGGTAGCAGACTTTCCATAAAAGAGGAAAAGAAAAATAAATCAGTATTCTTTAAAGGGACAAAATATGCAAACGTAACTATTAGTACGGTACCATTGTGCCTTTAACTGTATTCTCTTTATCTCTTTGTGTTTCCTACTTTGGGAACCCCAAGTGACATCATGTTTGGCAAAAATCAGCAATGAATAATGTACTTTTTATGCAGTTCTTTCCCTTGAAGAATCCAATGTTGAAATATTAATTATTTTTTCTGTGTAAGTCCTAGATACATTTTTGTCAGCAAGGCCTTGACAGAACAATGCAAAAGATTTATCCACCACCACCTTAAAACCCTGAGTAGAATGCGTAGTAAATGTCATCAGCATCACCAACATATTTTGAACTAAAAAAATCCTAAAAAAATCATATGATTTAGTCCAAGTATAATCTCAGCCTGCAAATGCTTGCCAGTCTGTGTGACTCTCATGCAGGAAGAAGGCTCATTTCTCGACTAAATTCATTGATATTGTTTTGAATCTGGAAAAGCTTGCATGCAGGCTCAGGTTGTATTAATTGCAAGTTGCCCACAATTTGAATGCTAAATATTCATATGACTTCTCATCTTTTTCCATGATACACATGATGGAAGCAACTAGAAAAAATAATTAATCTTTTCTATTGTTATATCAAAATATTACTATTCAATAATTTAAAATTTTATCCACCTCAGATTTGGAAATGCACATATGTGCACATCCTGCACAAAAGACTTAAAAACTATGCAATCAGTATGTGGGGATTATGGGTCTTAAACACTATGTTGATCTTCTGTTTCTGGATGTTTCCTTACAGAAATTTCAAATTCTCAGTGTAGTCAAGGAAAAAAGAATCAGAACTGTAATCTCATGTCAATTTCTCGATCTCTATTCTGCAGTCAACAGGAAAATGTAAAAGGTGACAATGTTCATATTTCATGCCAGATTTTTGTAATTATTATTTTATTTATTAATTGGGGATCAAGTCTGACAAGTTGCTACATGGTTTTTGAATTTGTCTCATACATTTAATTGCTTAATGGTTATTGAGGTTTACTTAGTGAATTTACTGACGTGATTCTAAACTGTTGGGTGCTGAATTTTCAGAAGTTATTCTATAACTATCCTAGAGTTATATATATATCTGAAAATGCAGTAATGCAAGAAGTATTATTTTAAAATATGCTGTTTTAAAATCCTATAGGACCAGGTCTTCAGTTTCAGAAGAGCTGTAGCTTTTTCAAGCTGCTAGAGCCTCTGGTAAACTAAATTTGGTTTCTTAAACTTGCATTCAAACCTCCATGAAGATTACATTTAATGCAGATTTGATTTCCCCTATCTTAATTTTCTTAGGCAAGAAAACATTGCCATACTTTTCTGACATGTTTTGGTCTAACTGTACACTTATGCAGGGGATTTGCAAAGGAAGGTAGCCAGTAACGTCATAACTGAACACTAAGAATAGGATGCACTTTCAAAACCAGTGCATGAGTATATGTGCTTGACAGGTTGCTGAAACAGAGAAATGTCAGCTCTGTAATTTGCAGTTAGTGCCATTCAGTACCATACTGATTAAGCACAATTTTGTATTTTCATATTCTGATTCAGTCAGGTCTCTAAGAAAAAAGGAAGGGAAGGGAAGGGAAGGGAAGAAAGACTTGGAAGAAAAATTTATTTGCACATGGTCATGTTAAAGGTGTCTTAAATCAACAATTGGTAACCAATGCTGACAGATCATCCTCAGGTTATTTGGCTCATTTAATGTAATTAGTGAAAAATGGTGAAAAACCCCCAAAACAGTGTTTTACATTCATGCCAGCAAAACATTTATTCAGGAATGTGTCCCAGTAGGACTATTCAAAGACCTGCAGCTACGCTTTCGTTGCTATGTTTGATTGGGTTAAGGTATCAGAGTACCAGAACAGATTTCCTTGGCTTTGCATGTCAAGGCATAGATTCTGTCCAAAGATCTGGTTTCAATTTGTTCTCTCCCTTTCAGTGGCTAATTTCAAGAACAGAATAAAGTTTTTACTGCTCACCTTGAGCTTTTGAGATGTTTGGTATGCAATTTTTACCTGGTCTAAAAATTACAAATTGAATTTCTCAGAATTTGGCAGGGTTGGTGTGTGTGTATGTGTTTGGGGTTTTTTTGTTTGGTTGGCTTGGTTTTGGGGGTTTTGGGGTTTTTGTTTGGTTTTGGTAATTCTAATGTAGGAAACTGTAGGATGACAGTGAATACTCCTTTTTTTTTTTTTTTTGCATTTTTTTTGCATTTTAACCTGTAGATCTTTGTTAATAGTGAATCACACACAACAATTTTCATTACAAATATTGAAGAAGGCCTTAGTTGATACATAAAAATGTTGTAAACCTGCTTGTGTATCTTATGAACATGACCTCAGTGATTCTAGAAATGTCCTGATTAGCATTCACAGAGCTACTTAAAGGGAGAGAGTCATAGACTTCATGGTCTAAATAAATAAGTATACTTGTAAATGAAATTAATATCTAATGTCATTGAACTGTACAAATCACTTATGGGCATGCTATCAGCTAGTAAGAAGCTACATATTTTTCCCCAAACACACAGGGAGATCACCTAATTAGAGCATTTCTCCATAAGGTGTCTGAAAGCACTCTAAAGGTTCTGTATTTGCATTGCAATAGTGTCCTGGTCTTTCAAACAGGATTAAGAGCATTTATTAAAGATATAGACACTGCAGATGTCAAGAAGTTTGGTCTCCACAGAAATGGATGGGGACGCACAGAACTGCAACCAAACTCTTAAACATATTCATGCATATTCTGCTCAATGCTTGATTTGGCATGATCTGCAGATGGGAGGAAATTAACTGCTTTCTATCAACGGAAGGCTCCAGGGTTTTTATTGTGCTGGGGAGAGGTAGTAGGGTGAGCTTTTTGCAAAAAAAAACTAAGCTGCTTAAAGACATTCAGTCTTTAAGCCAACAGATTCTGTTACTTGAAACATAAGAGGTGAGAAATAAGCCACAGCAGAAACCACTTCATTCTTGCCAATACCCTATTAGACTTTTGGAATAACTTGTTCTCAGTTTGGCTTCTGGTCAGTTATAGAGGATGCACTTTGGGTAGTTTTTGTTTCTTTACAATTGCCTTTTGTAGATAAAAATGTTTGTTTTGTTTTTCTCCCACAGAATTTCATGTGGTGAGGAAAGAAGTTATTAGCTCCCTTTTCTAAAACAATTGTCTATTTAAAGCCATTTAGAAGCTATAGGCATTTTGTTTCAATTCTATGCAGTGTATTCAGCCTTTAGCAAGAAACTGTGAGGGTTATCATTATTACCTATGTACTATACATTGGTTTGCCTGACTTAATTATAGCATTTGTTCCTTTAAGACTTTCTCTATAATTGAGAATAAAAATCTCTCTTGTTCATATGTGTTTGAGGTAGTAATGATAAGGCTTCTATGCCAAGCTAAGTGAACTCTGGCAAACCTAAAGAAAGATTTGGGAACTAGGAAAAGGTAGGGGGCCAGTATGTTAAAGAAAAAAAAAAAGAAAAAAAGAAGTCTCTCATGGTTTCTCTGCACTAATTTAACTATTATTTAAAATGTCCTCTGGCAGCATTTGTAATATTATTTTTGTATAATGATTTTCTTGTATTTTAAATACAGTAATTAAAATGTTCAGAGACTATTTCTTACTCCTGCTGCAATATAATGTTTTCACTTGACTGCAGCTGAACTGCAATTTGGCCTTTATGTTGTAAGGAAAAAAACCACAGGACTGCTGGGAGCAAGTGGATCAATTAAACAATGGTCTTTTGTAATGAGGGTTACATCATTCTGCCAAAGATAAAAATCTGTAGCTGAATGTGTCACTAATGATATATGCCATCTTCTTAGCCCCATGATGGTAACCTATCAGGAGGCAACTATCAGGCTTAGCTTTCTATTGATCCTTGCATGTTCTGTTTCAGAAGTCAGTAAAAAGTGCAGATCAGCTAATTATAAAATACTAACTTTACGATCAGAGGCTACTGGAGGCTGAAAACAGCAATATGAATACTAGGCTGAAAATGTCATTTATGAATACTTCTCTAATCTTTTTAGAGGTTAGAGAACCACAGGTGCTGTGTTCACCAACTCAACCACTTAAAGACTGGGACCTTGAGGGCATCCGAGGAACAATGGTAAGTGTAGGAACCTAATCACAGTGAGAAGGAAGCACACTGAGTTGACTGCTCCCTAGGACCATCCAAGGAAGATGATCAGGCTGTTGCTCCTGTACTGGAACCCGCTCAGAAGGGTCAGTAGGGAAACTCTCTCCCTGTAATGCCCTGCAGGCTGAAGAGGCTTATGGCCTAAAGGACTGCAGAGATGCATGTAGAAGAGCGTTTTGGGACTTCATAAAGTGTATTATGGGGTGCTATATAAAGGGATTGTGGCAATGTATGAGACGGTGTAAAGTGTTTAGGGAAAGGACCATAGGGAGGGATAAGGGTGAATCAAGGACAGAAAAGCATAGATAGAAAAGGGGATAAAAGAGTCTGGTCACAGGGAAAGAGGAGTTGGTCGGTATACTTGTCTGACTGTGCCTTATCACTCCAGTCTATCCCATGTTTTTATCAAATCATACTTCCAAATACAATCTCTGTGCGTGCGCTCTCAGTTATTACTGTGTATGTGTGGGTCCCAGCGACTTTTGAGCTTGACTAGCCTGTGAGCACAGTAATACGTCTGAGTACCAGCAACTAGAGAGGGACCACACCCCTCAGGGTCCTGTAGATGCAAGTGCAGCAACAGGGGGTGACCAGTGTCAGCTTCTGTGTAGGCTAAGACCAGGTACGGGAGAGACCCTTATGCTGTGAGTTGACATGATCCACTAGCAGACTTCAACCCTGATTAGCTGAAGGGGGCTGTCGGTGCTTCTCATGCTTGTGGGAGCGCTTTGTGTCTGTGTGGGTACTGGGAAGGGCACTGCTGTGGTCACTGGAATTTTAAGTTATATATGAGTAGTAAGAGCACACACATGCACACGTGTATATATATATGAAAAGCCTTTATGCACACGCACACACTACACACACACAAATGTATTTATATATACACAGATATGTATTGCATTACATATATGTAATTAGAATATAAAATTGTATATTAGTTATATGTATCTACAAAAAGGCCTTTTTGACAATATATAGTTAACATCCTGTTACGGGTTACCCCTGTGGGCAGTTTAGTGCCCCACAGCCCACACTCTCCCCTCCCACCGTGAGATGGGACAGAGAATCAGAAAGGCAAAAGCAAGAAAACTCATGGATTGAGATAAAGACGGTTTAAAAGGTGAAGCAAAGCTGTAAAAGCAAAGAAAAGCAAAATAATAAATTCATTCACTACTTCCAATGTCTCAGCAGGCGTGTACAGCCAAATCCTGGAAAGCAGGTCCTCAGTACGTGTGATTATTACTTGAGAAGACAAATGAATGTGTCCACCTCTTCCCTGACTCTTTCCCTGAGATTTTATTGCTGAGCGTGGTGCTGTAAGGTATGGGATATCCCTTTGGTCAATCTGGGTCAGCTGTCCCAGCCTCTTGTCCACCCCTAACCTACTCACTGGTGAGATAGCGTGAGAAACAGAGAAGGCCCTGATACTGTGCAATCACTGCTCAGTAATAGCTAAAACATAGGTGTGTTATTAGTACTGTTTTGGCCACAAATCAAAAACGCAGCACCATCTGGGCTACTATGAAGGAAATAACTCCATCCTAGCCAGACCCAGGACACAACATCTGCCACACTGTGCCAGTACAAAAGGCAATTATGAAACTTGCTTATTTAAATGCAGTTAATTCTCTTCAGACCACTAAAGTGGGAATGAAAAAAAAGTAGAGAACAGCAGTGACAGACCATCTCTTGATGATATGAAGCCTCAGCATTTAAAATGGTCTTTAGACCTGAATGGTATTTATAACAGGGGCTTTATAATTTCATGTATAAAAAGTGAAGGCTTAACACTCCTCTGTTTTTTCATGGTTGTGTCACTAGATTCTCTTGTTATCAGAAAAGCCATATGGCCTACGCCGGAATTTATCCACATGTAAAAGGAATGTAAAAATATCATCTGGGTGGTTTTACTTAACTAAAGCTAGAAAGTATTTTGAAGTGTATAGATGAAAAAATCCTGCACATATCTTTTTATTATAACTAAAGCTGTGTCTATCCCTTCAAAAAATACACCTCAAAAAGACATTGGAAAACTAAAACTTTTTTTTAGGGGCTTTTTCATGAAAGTCTTTCATCTGTACCATCTCCACAAATGCATTTATGTCCTCACTTACCCATGGGTTTGGCCTCCAGGACGATTTTGCTGAGTGCAAAGGTTGTACTCAGGATTCCCAATATATTTGCTGAAGCGCAGTTATTGTGGATTTGGGAAAGTGACAGCACACCAGCCAACGTGTTTGCTCAAGCAAACCAAAAAGGCAAATTTTGCTATTCCATACCCTCCCTAGAATACCGTGAAGATTCTGTCAAGGGCAAATTCGATCCTTTAAAAGTATTGGGAGGCTGACTCCTCCTATGCTTTCTATACAAGTCTGCACCTGTTAACCTCCCTGGGCTGCAGGTATACAGCCTGCCTCACCATGGTCTTCACCACAGGCTTCAGGACAATCTCTGCTCCAGTGCTTGGAGCACCTCCTCCCCCTTCTTCACCGACGTTTGGTGTCTGCAGGGCTGTTTCTCTCACATATTCTCACTCCTCTCTCCAACTGCAGTTGCTGTTGTGCAGCATTTTTTTCCCTTTCTTAAATATGTTATCCCAGAGGCGTTGCTGGTGGACTCGGCCTTGGCCATAAATGGATCTGTCTTGCAGCCGGCTGGCACTGACTCTACAGGACATGGGGAAAGCTTCTAGCAGCTTCTCACAGAAGCCACCCCTGTACCCTCCCCACTACCAAAACATTGCCATGCAAATGCAATACATACGCACACTTCATTCCTACCCCATTTCTTGCAGTAATGTTCAACCTTCCCCTGCTCCTCTGGGTCCTCAGATCTGTGTCCTCAAGTCTGTGCCCTGAGGTGCTGGCTGTGAGCGTCAAGGTTAGCAGTGAATTGTCAGCATCCAGTCCTTTGCCAGGAGGAATATGATGTTCATGTTGATGGTTTCTTATTCCTCACTCTGGGAACCACCTTTTATATCTTTCTTAACATGCATTTACAGTTTTTGCTTTTTTCATTGGTCTTCAGCTTCGCATTGCATCCAACTTTACTATATATGGTCACCTTTACAGATGTTACTTACTATTTCTTCATTCTCTTTGTTAACTCTAAAACCGGTTTTATCAAGCTTCAGATTTGCGTGGCTTTGAGTGTTTGTCAGTTGTTTGCAGCTGGTAGGTTTCCAGTGCCAGAAATGCAAAGCTGCATACTTATTATAATTTATAATGGAACACAATAAATGGAGCACAATAGAATTGGTATTAAAAATGGAGGAAGACGAGAAAATTTAGTTCTTTGCTTATAATGGTATTTAACTAAATAAAAATTAAAGAGAGAGAGGAAGGAAGGAAGCAAGGAGGGAAGGAAGGAGGGAGGAAAGGAAGAAAGGCAGGAAAGAGAGATGGAAAGAAGAAAGTACGATCAGGGGAAGGAGCATGGGGAGCGGGAGGAAGCGAGAAAAGTAAGGAAGAAAGAAAGGAAGGAAGAAAGAAGAGAGGGAGGTAAGAAGTAAATAAGGAAGACAGAAAGGAAACCGACTGAAACTCATTTCTAAGGCTCAAGTATGATTTTCCTGTTGATATCCCTTCAGATTTCTGTTTGATAGGACCTACAGACTCTATTGATGAAGAGATTTCTTTGAGAATGCCTGAAGAGCTGTCAGTACCATTGTTACTTTTTTTTAGTTGGCTGGATAAGTCTAAAAAAGCACCAGTTAAATGTGAATCAAGCTTTTAAAATGTTACGTTCTGTCTTTTGTGTGTACAATTTGAAATATTAATATTTATCTTTTCAGGAGGGATTCTTGCCCACAGCAGAAGAAAAGGCCACAAAGCTTTTCTTTCCTCTTATGGTTTTAATTAGAAAATATATTCAGGAAAATACAATGCTACATACAATATATGCATGTTAAAGTTGCCCTTGGGACTTGAAACCTTTAGCATTTCCATATTATTATCATTTCAAGGTGTTCAATCATAACAATGTATTAATGTAGGATTGTTTTCAAATATTTGCTCATTCTTCTCTGAGATAAGCAACTAACTCTAACTGTTGAGAACTTATGAATTAAACAAGGCTGGACTGGATCAGATTTTTGATCACAAAATCACTGCAGTTTTCTGTGATGGGGAAAAACAACCCACACAACTGAGGTGTTTTACAAAGTAGAATCATGACACAACAGTGATAGAAATTTACATTACACATTTAAGAATATTAAATAGCATTTATTCCCCTATGCAGTATAGAATACTGTAATTTTATTATTTAATTATTCTTATATTGAAATTATATCTAATAATATATAATTTATTAAAATATTTTGTGTTTATTTTTTTGTTTTTGTAAGTATGATTGTATTTCTTGTATGGCAGGCACATGAGTTTAAATTTCTCCCTTGCCTATTGGCATGAAAAATCCATCCTTGCAGCATTTTTTTTGGAATTATCTTTGCTTGAGGCGGTGCCTGCAACTTACAAAGACTATCAAAGGAAAATGGTGACTGAGATTCAAACTGAACTGAGCTGGAGGGATACAGCATTCTTTTTAAAGTTTATTTTAGATCTTTAAGTCAAGAAGTTTTAAAAAAAATCAGTCTCAGTCATCTCTAATACATGAAACAGCATTTGAGTTTTGCTGGTGAGTTTATTTTTAGCTTTCTACTAGACATCGAAAGAGTCTGTAAAAGAGGAGGGCAAGAAAGAGCTTTTAAAGTCCAATAGCAACCTGACATAATTTTAAAGGCAAAGAGGAATATAACATTTTTCTTCTTCTCTTCTTTGTAAAGAGGTAATCTTTTGGGGTACACAAAATATTTTGCTTGCTATATAGCTTCTCAGAGAGACAATCCATAAAATTTAACAAAGTATTAGTTTAGTCATTCTAAGGATTATTTGACAGTTAAAAATATTAATTTGTTCCATGATATGGGAGAGAAAAGATGGTGAGAACAGAATTTTGTAGCACTGGATTATGGAATCAAGCAGTGGTGGCTTGGTATATTTACAGTTTTGGCTATGGAAAAATATTCTTCCTTCCATCATGCTTTAAGATTTTGCATCTCCTCTGTTATATCACTGCCTGGTTTAGAGTGCAGGAACAACTAATTATTTCTATTTTGGGTTTCTATCTCCTACCTACAACTGAAGATGGCAGAATTGCCCAGCTATCTAACTGATCTTATATTCTGGGTTAGCAGTATATGCTGCTGTAAGAAGAAGAACTTGACCCATATCTATGCATATTTGCATAGGTTGCAACTCCTATCCTGTCTCCTCCAGAATCTCATTCAGAGGTCAGACTGCATCACATCTCCTTTCCTTTGCACACCCCTCTGAACCCACAAAAAGTTGGGACATCTCCTTGTCAACACCTTGCTGGCATAGCCACGTTACCTGAAACGAAAGCTCTTGAAACCAGAAGCAGAAGCAATTTAGAGAGGAGATATTGCTTTATTTGATGTCGGGTGCTAGGTGGAAATCCACAGATCTAGCACACCTTACTGGGGACATTTAGCCATTATTTATACAAAAAAGGTTCTCATTATTCTGCCTACCTAATACATAACTCCACCTAGGCTTACATATTCATTAGGATGACTGAATAGCCCTTTTGCACATGTGTATTAAATTTTGCGGTGTCTGCAAAACACTTCTGCTCAGGCGTGAGTTCCTCAGTGGTCATTTGGGTAACGATACCCTTCCTCACATTATCCTTTTAAGGTATTGAGTCTCAGGACAATAAAAAGTTTATGGTAAATTTGCCAACTTCTTGACCTTTGAAGTTGCCACAGCTCTGTGTTAATTGGTATAGGAGTATATATTTTGACATATGAGAGAACCTTGAGATGATTAACTACTTCTTCTTATCCCATCATTATCATTATCAGCTCAGTGACCAACTGTTTTCTCACACAGTAAGAAGCTCAGTAATTAACTCATTTTAGTTAGCATTCGGTTATAAACAAAGCAGAGACATGACTTTGGTAACACCTCATTAACCATCTTTTTGGTCAGGAAGAAAGAAGTCAGAGGAGGAACTCCAGGAATATGTAGTTGTGGTGACCTTTGTCCTGCAGGCAAAGGCAATATTTCTTTGTTCTTAGCTCACCTTCTGGTACTTATTTCTCTTTAGTAGTTTTCAACGTTTTTCTGCTTTTTGCTCACTAGTTTGGATGCTTATGACTTACTTTCCCATCCAGGGGTATTTTTTATATTTGTTTGTTTTTCATACCCATTTAATTGGTTGTTATGATCTTTTCCCAAATCAGAGAGAGTGAAGGAAATGTTTGTATGAGACAATTATAAAAAAATCGTCTCTCCACAACAGTTAGATAAATTTCCATTGCATTGTACTACTTGCTTAGCTAGTTAACACTTGATTCAAGGTGAAATTAGAGCATTTTTGATTCATTTAGTCTCTGAAAAAAGTCCAAAAATCCAGCATACTGTTTTGAGTGACAGCAAAGAAGAGGACCAGACCCAGGCCTGATGTCTCAACCTTCTTTTACTTCCTATGTATGGAATCTTGTTACTATGGTAGCTGAGAGGGACCTGATTTTGCTGCATTTCATCTCCTTACCAATATGTGGGTTACTCAAGCTAGATTGTTATGGGTTCGTTTCTATAGTTTTTTTGTACTGCTGATATAATATTGGGACTAAATTGGCTTTGTTTCTAAATTTCCTGGACAATCATCTGGACGAGCCTGACACTTCTTTGTTCAGTACTGTTATGTGTAAGTCTTTGTCAACAACACCATGACTGTACCTGAAGCATTTAGATTATTGGTACTTCCCTTACATGCTGTAAAGTTTTCTTTGTACCAACACTGCAGAGGTAAGCTCTGCCACTGCCTATGGACCTGTCAACAGTGTTTCTTCTGTTCTGGTGGCTATGTACTATAGTCAATTTACTGGGATAGGGAGCTAGATCAGTGGGAGAGAAAGAAACATAGTTCTAAAACCCACATGTAAGTGTGTATTTTTGCAAATTAGCAATATATGTATAAAAAATATATTCAAGGATTATGAAAAGGAAGAAAAGAGGTATATCTTAAGGCGTTACAATAAAGTAATGGGGAGAAATTAAAGAAGACAGCAACAAAATCTTGTCATTCAGATTATATCACAATATCCTACATATATATACACTCCCTGAACATCTACAAACATGTCAGAATATGCATCTGAAATATGACTAAATAGTGGTACTATATCATGCTATTGAATAGGGTATGTATCACTTCATGTTTCAGAGAAAAAATTGCCATCTGCATGAAAAAGGTATTTTGAGCCTTTTCTAACTTTATTACGTTGTTAAAATTTGAATAGTGTGAGAAGTGGCTTGGTTTTCTATTTTTATCTTGAAAAAGAATTTTGTGAAGCTGAGATTTCAGGTTTTGCTAGCACAAAAAGCCCTCTGAGAATTGATCTGTTGCGCTTTGCCTCAAAGGAAATTTTTATGGCGTGCACAAGAAAGCTGACATACTTTCATCAATTTTTGTGTTATTTTTTAGAAACAGCTGTTTCAAAACACATCAGTAGAATCCACATTAAATACTTTGCTTCCTGGATCCAGCTAACACAAGAAAGAGTCATCCCTGCCAATCTACTGAGTTCTTGCCTGTGAGAATATGTATTTTCTAGAAAGAGCATCTGTGCCACTATCTTATAGGAAGACTAAAGTGATATGCCATGAAATGGAAAAGAACAAGAGCCTTTTCTTTCAAGAACTCTGCAAAGCAAAGAATTCTCCAAAGTGAAACCCACATATCTCATTGTGCATTTACTTCTTTCATGGACCTGGTGTAAAAAAAAGAAGGAAAATTGCCAATTGTTTCAAGTAGAGGACACAGTTCTTCAAAATGCTGAGTGTCAGCTGAAAGTGGGGGCACTTAGTCCACTTGGGAAGTCAGCAAAGGTTTGAGCATGCTTAGCATTTATGAATGAAAATTAGTATTCTTTTCTCTAGTAGCAGGCTAAGAAGATATCCCTTATTTCCACTCAAATGTGTCACTCTGTAAACAAACACAATTAAAAATCCAAGTTGAAATCTTCTTCCCATGCATACTGAGAAAGTGAGTCAGAAAAGGTGGTGCAATGCTCTGTAACTTTTATTTTGAGGGTGGTCACAGGTTTGCACTGGTGATGATATCTTGCTGACTAAAGCTTTTAATGTCTTTTCAGACATATTGCTGCATAACCCCTGGACAGTTCTTATTTCAGTGTCCTTGCCAGGGGCTGCACTTGACTGCTGTATACCTTAGAGATATAAAATGTTCTGCCCTCACAGTTCAGTTGATGGATTTCTACCCTAATATTAAATCCAGGCTGATGACTTGAACATTCTGCTGAGTTACTGCCTATATCCCCCTTAGGCCCCTTATTTTTTTATAAGCTTGAGTGGAGCTATCACAGCAAAGAATTCAGCCCATGCAATTCAAATGAGGGAGGATACTAAGTGTAATGTTTGAAGTTCAGTGTGAGCAACACGTGGCACTAAAAAATGTGCTAAATAAGGCATAGCCTGCTAACTTTCTATTCAGACCCATGGGCTCCACCTGTTTAGAGATATCCTACCTCCTGCAGGTCCACATTGCTCTCTAATTTAAATAATGTCAAAAAGATTAAGTGCTACCAAAGCCTATGAAGATAATTAATGCATAGTTGTTAGCATGTCTGACTAGACTAACTCCTGTGTCATTTTTAGCAAGTTTTATTGGTATTGGATTTAACTTTCATTTCTACTTCTCTCCATTTGAACTGTTAATACTTCCAAGCTGGCAGAGGAATGAATAAACAATTGTAAAGCTATAAGCAATTATAAAAAATGCTTAACTGATGTAAATACAGTGTGGATTTCTTTGCCCATTTGTCACATTGTATTTGGGTTCAGCACAGCGTAAGTTCATTGAGAGATCCTTCAGATATTAACACAGGAGCTGCAGAGCAGCCTCTGGCTTCTGCAGGAGTCTCAGCTCTGTTGGGGGCTCTAGGAGGCAATTTCTAGGGTAACTTTGTTACTGTAATGATGGGGAAAAAGCTTTTCAGAAAGAACTGAGTCAGCTACTTCTCACCTGGGAAATGGACTGTGCAGGCGCTCTGGGGTTGCTGCTGCTTTATTCCAGGTTTCAGCTACTACAGGCAGCTCTTTCGCAGGCACTATGATCCCAGGAACCTGTGATGATGGCGCAACACAGAGATTTAAGATCTGTGAATCAGAAAGGCCTACAGGTCCATGAAGTCCTTTAACTTTCTTTAATACTTGGGGAACATAATCCCTCAACTTGGCTAAGATGAAGCTGGTAAAAGCTCTGAGAATTTGTATTTCCCATTTCTTTGGTTGGTTGTTTTTTTCCTTTTGTTTTGGTTTTGTTTTTTTTTTTTTTTTTTTTTTTTTTTTTTTTCTGCTTATCTGTATGACTGTTAAGTTGGAGCTTTCTGTTTGTTTGGGCTTTATTCTGTAGAAAGTAAAGTCTCAGCCTGCTGAAAGATACCCAGTTGGGATCAATTTTCTATCTCTGACAGCAGCAGAATTTTGGAAATTTAGTTAAAATAAAACCGACTGTACAGCAAAACCAGAACCTCACTACCCCACTCGAAGTAAGATCCGCTTTTCTTCATCATCTTCTTTGTTGTTATTGTTGTTGGTTTTTTTGTATGCTAGTACATCAAATAGTAGCACAAAGAAAAAAAAAGATCTATTCCATATTATTTGTTTTCCATGTTATACATACAATTAAGACTATAGAAACTGAATGATATTTTGAATATACAGAAACTTCCTGCATTTAATTTTCTTAATTTTGCCTCAGTCCTTATCAGAAACATGCACTGGGCTTTTAATAAGATTTTCTCTTTCCCATACCTGATGTGCCATATGCGCTTGCCTGCAGGCCTGTTAATTTACAGTGAAGCAACCTGCTAATGAAACAGCTTTCAACATTGTTTCGGTTTCCTTAATAATCCACCAGGGTGTTGCTACTGTATTTGCCAAAAAAAGCTCCAAACCCTAGTACTAAACTTGCTGCAAGACAAGAACCCAGAATAAGGATTTGAAAACTTACATACTCATGTATGTATTATAACTCTTGAATACAGGGGTGCTTTAAGTTGATAGGTGATAAAAATTAAAATTAAGACACATAATTTTTTTAATCTATTTCTTTAACTTTATTTCACTGTTTCATTTCATCTGTATACTGCTTATCAACTTCTATTTTTTCTTTCTCGTCTTTACAGTGCTGCCCTATAAAATTTCACTTTTTCCCCTTCACCTCCCTGATTTCTCCCACTTGTTTATGTTAGTGAAAGCCTAACTTCAACAGATTTCCTTCAAGGTTACCCTGACGTGAAGAAAAGTGATCTCATTTTCCTTGCAGAAAGGCTAATTATTCAAAGCTTCAGAGATCTTGTTAATCTGCATATACAAATGTTGAACCCGTAGGAGATTCTTAATCCAAGAAGTATGTTAGCAATTGCCACTTCTATTGTTCTTGCGATTGAGCTCATGGGAAGAAGTTACCTCCAAGCAATATAAATATGCATTTTTAATCATAACTACAAAAGGAGATCTGGAGGAACAGAGAATAAGCCAAAAAATGGTAGGCTGTTACATTCTATTGCTTTGAATGGTACCATTATATTTTACTGTACTTGAGACATTTAATTTAAGGCAGTGATTACAGCGTGATCAGTAGTGTTTCAGATTACAGAAGTTTCTCCTCTTAATTAAGGCTTCAGTAAGTGTTCCATTACTAGCCTTTTTTTTTTACCTTTTTTTCTTTTTTTTTTAACCTCTGGGGATTCTTTTTGTCTTAATTATTTTTTCAGATGAACCTTGAAAGTGAATTAAAACTATTCTGAAAATATGAAAATAATTGATCAAATTGTTCTCCAGAGAGTAATTTAGAATTGTTCTTTTTAAATGGATTCCAGCCAGCATAATTCTTTTCCCCTGTTAGCACTACTGATAATCAGTTGGGGGGGAAGTTAAAAATGACAATTTATGTATACCCTCGATGCCTCCAGAAATCTGTCCTTTGTTTAGTATATAGTCATACAAACAATTTGTTTTTCACATGGTTCAGTTCATATGAAATGTGCTAGCTAAGGGCAGTAAGAGAGGAAGGAGAGAAGAGACATCCATAATGAGGGTTAAATTGATTATATTTGCAGAAATAAAAGTGATTTATTTTTCCAGGATCCAAGATCCTTAATCCCTGTCCCACAAATGTTACAGAGGCTTCTCTTTTCCCGAGGTGTAAACTCCTGCAATGTTAAATACTTGAAGTGATGACAATGTCTCAATAAACTCATCAGTTCCAGTTCTGATGAGAATTCAGAGGTTAGGACTGGTCTATGTTGACCACATCACGGATTAACATGGCTGAAACAAAGTGCAAAGGTGAATCCTGAGACCTATTGACAGGCCAGTGCTGATTAAGAAGAATGGCAATTGAGGACACTATTTAGCCCACATTCTGTCAAATAGCTCTCTCATTACATGTTTTTAGCTCTTCAACATGTTTATCCACTTCCTTTACTGCATTCCTTCATTTCTGATCACAATATTTCTCCTTAGAGGATAACGTGGATAAAGAACACAGAATGAAAATGCTTAGAAGTTGATCTAGCTGGAGTTCATTCCTGCAGTTGTATGAACTGCATGGAAGAGAAAGCAACTGATTTGTAGCGCAACTTTGTAAACTTAATTGTTTAAACCTCAGCTGTCTTCCGAATAAACTGCTTTCAAAATGCTTTCTCTATTGCCAAGTGAATATGTTGCTAAATTCTTGACATAGAAAAATGTGCCTATCATATTTATGTGCTTGAATATTCACATTTGTTTGGTCGTGGTAGTGGGGTTTTTTTTTGTTTGTTTGTTTTTCCTGTCACATGAAATGATTGGGACCAAGCTAACTACAGAAAACTACAGAAATTTCAGGGAGTTTGATAATTATTCAAAGCTTTCACCAGGCTTTACAGCAGTTTTAGGAGAACTGGGAGATCTGAGGCCTTATTCAGAAACAATATATTTGTATTAAAAATATCTACATTTAATAGTGTTTGCTTCTTCAAGTCTTGAAAGTTTTCAGCTCTATGGTCTTTTTTACAGCATTTGCATTATGGTCTTGCATTTTTTTGCTTGACATTCTTAGGATTTTAAAGAGAACAGGATAACAAAAGATAAGTCATTGATTTCTCTAATCTGCTGGTCCTAAACTTCTTGCCATAAGGGGCACCGAGCTTCATGTATATTTAATTGTTGCACTTGAGCGGCAGGACACTGCATGGGATGTGGGAGCTCTTATTTCACTCCCGTGTTAGCAAGTGATCCCTTGTGCCAAGCTGATGGCTCAGAAAGAAGCCCATTCTCTTAAGTGCATAAACAGGAAATAACTGTTTGTAAGGGGATATGCAAAACACTATTTGCTTTTTATTGACATTTCTCTTCCTGCAGCATCTTTCAGGAAAGGTCATTCCTTCTGTTCCTTCTGTTTCTTCTATCGATGATTCAAATTACGCTTAGGGTTGTGAATAGAAATGCAATCTCATTAACACCCTATGGTGCTAACCTTTATTTTAATGAAATATTCATTCCTAAAGAAATAGGCAGCAAGCTGTTAAGAGGGTGGCTGATATGTATAAGTTAGGTTGGTTGAAGTTAAAGGGACAAGAATAGAGCGCTGAACATTGCAGCCTTTAACTGTTCCTTCATTTCTGGGTATTTAAGTGGATTTAAATATTGAGTGATTCTTAGGGACCCTTTTGGCAAGCAATTTAATCACTCTCTCTCACATTAATTGTCTTTAAATATTAAGTTTTCTTTGAGACCAAGGTCTTCAGGACAAGGACCAAGCCTTCATGTATTCCCTTACAGATGCCAGCAGAGTCCTGAGTATTATTCAGCCTGAGCACTTCCATAAAGTGAACATTAATTAAAACTGATATTTAATCTTCCCTGATTCTTTCCAATAGTCTGGCAATTTGGGGTTTTAATGATCAAACCAGTATATTGCTAATTACTTTAACTGGGAAAAAACCCCAAACCTTATATCTTCTGCTGTTGTAGATGATATTGAATAACAGAATCACAGAATCACAGAATCACCTAGGTTGGAAGGGACCTTTTAAGATCATCTAGTCCAACCAATGGAAAAAAAAAACAAAACAAAACAAAAAAAACCACACACACACCACCACACCACCCAACACTAATCCATATTCCCAAGCACCATGTCAACT
>KZ505846.1:711548-731122 GCA_002844005.1 Limosa lapponica baueri
ATCGGGATCAAAGGCAGATGAACAGAGTCCTCTTCAGAAGTCGGCCATCTCAGGAAGGAACCTTGACCCTTTGATCCCTCAGCTTTTATACTGAGCATGGGGCAGATGGGATGGAATACCCCAGTTGGTCAGGTTTGGGTCACCTGTCTTGTCCACTCCTCCCCACAGATGTGACCCCTCTACGTTTTTTCCGTTTCCGACCCTCTAAGGGGCAAACAACAAAAATTGGCTGACCTTGGTTGTTATAGCAATAAGTATAAGCAAGGGCCTCTCTGCTTACCATTCCTTGGCACATAGCACAAACATTGGTCTTATCACTCTGAGAACGAGCAGTTTTCTCCACAATATGGCATTAATTTCAGAGAGTTAGAGGAGGCCTAGCTAACATATGAAACCACAGAACACAAAAAATTGGTTCGGTTTTACTTCAAACCAGGACAGTTAAGCATGATTTCACCTCATAAATCCATACTGACTGATCACCTTCTTGTCTTATATGTGCTTGGACATGGTTTTCAGGAGGATTCTCTCCATCACCTTCCCAGAGACTGAGGTGAGACTGATCAGCCTATAGTTCCCCAAATCTTTCTTTTTTTCTTTTTTGAAGATCAAGGTGACATTTGCTTTCCTTCAGTCCTCAGGAACTTCTTCCAGTTGCCATGACCTTTCAAAGATAATCTAGAGTGACCTTGCAATAACATCAGCTAGCTAGCTCCCTCAGCACTCATGGGTGCAGCTTATGTGCAGTGCTCCTTAACCTGGTGGTTCCTAACCAAGGGTAAGTTTTCCTTGCTCTAGACTTTCCCTCTGGTCTCAGGTGCCTAAGAGTCTTGAAAACTGGTCTTACTGCTAATGATAAAGCAGACATTGAGTATCTCATCGTTTTCCCTGTTGTTTCTCACCTGGTCCCCTATCCCATTCAGCATCAGGACCGCATTTTCGCTAATAGTCTTTTTCCTGCTTATGTATGGTAGAATCATTTTTTATTGTCCTTCATATCCTTTCCCAGATTCAACTCCATGCCAGTCTTCACTTTTCTAACCCCATTCCTGCACAATCTGCCAATGCTATAGTCCCCTGGGTCATCTGCTCCTGCTTCCACTTCTTGTTCACTTCCATTTTATGTCTGATTTCAGTTTGGAGCTCCTTGTTCATACATCCTCCTCCTTTTTAGCTTGATTTTCTATTTGTTGGGACAAGTCTTTCTTGTACTTGGAGGGGGTGATCTGTGAATATCAGCAAGCTTTTCTGGACCTGTCTTCCCTCCAGGGATGTATCTCATGGGATTCTTCCAAGCAGATCTCTAAAGAAGGTCAAGTCTGCTCTCCTGAAATCCGGTGTTATGCCCTGCTTTTTGCCATGGTCCCTTCTCTCTGGACCCTGAACTCCACCTTCTCATCGTCATTGCAGCCAAGCCTGTCCCCAGTTTCTGCATCCCCAACCAGTTCTTCCTTTTTTGTAAGCATGAGTTCCTTGTTGGCTACTTGATCACCTATGCCTGAAAGTTGCTAACAATGTGCTCTAGACTTCACTGCCACTGAACACTAGTTTGTTTCTATGTCTTACTCTTATGTTAGTGTATGCAAACATCTGATAAAATATCTCGTACAAAAATAATACTGGTAAATATAGTTGCCAGATATTTTTTTGCTACATTCAAGTAATTTAAATATATTCAGTTTTCAGTAAGTTGTTACTGATCTATTTATTGTACTTATTTAAAAGCTCAACAATAATAGCAGAAAATTATTCTGTATTAGAAACCATAGTTTCTTCAAGTTATAAGTGTTTATATAGAAACAGTGAGTGAGACAATTGAGTCAAGATGATTGATTCTAGAACATTAGTACTATCAGTTTTTTGGCCTCCTGTTTGTAAGCTGTACAAAATAACAGTTGAAGGCATACTGTGATGAAGGCAGAGATATTGTTTTGGGTTCATCAAAGACTGTGTCAGTGCTTTTATGTTTTTCAGAGCTTTGATAAGCATTTATAGTGTGCAAACTGGTGAGAGTGTTGCCTTTCTGTCAGATGAGCAGGAACCAGTACAAATGATTACCAGCAGTGGTTTTGCAGCAGACCCACCTTGGCTGGGGAAAATGTCTACAGAAGATACAGAGCAAAAGAAAAGTTATACTTCTATTAATGGCTGCCAGAACAGGGACATTTCCTCTTCAGTATCAGCTTCTCACTTTAAGGTTCCAACTACACTGGTTTTTAGGACAACCACATAAAGGGATGGTTTAGAACTTTTCTAACTAAAGGGCTTCTAGGAGGCATGTTGCTTACAGGTCCCCGGAGTTTCAACAGCTGTGTGTCTTTCTACGCCTCCTCAGTTTATAAGAGACATCATAAGGAACCTTCAGCCCTCTTAGTCTGTATGCTTTTGTTCTCCCACACAGATTCAAAGTTGTTGTGTAGGGTCTCTGACATAAATTAGACAAGTGTCTTTCATTCTGTTCTTATGCCTATGTCTTTAAACTTGACCCATGTTTACATTTCCTGCACACATCTGGTGATGAATGATATTTGCTTCCCTGAAGAGACTTCAAGTAAAGTGCTTTTTCTTTCATTTTCAAGCTCTCTTCTAACATTTTGTTTCTTTTACAGACAAATAAAATTGAAGGTTACCATATTTTGAATACCATAAATGAAAGTCCACATATTTTCCTTGAACAGTAAAACAATTTCAGCATGTTTTTCTCTTTGAAATGAAAAAAACCTGCAAATATTTTCCAAAGGATATTCTTTTCTATGTTTGCTTTTTAAACTGCTAACTTTTTTTAAAAAAATACTTTTCCATTGAGAAAATGAAATGTTACATTAAAAAAGAAAATGAAATGGTTTTATTAATAGTCCTATTAAATTCTGTTTAATATTACTGAGATAGCAATAGTGCAATATATGACTCTTAATGTTTATTAAGGCCCAATCTCAGGAAAAAAAAGTGCAAAACCATACCCCAGCCTTTTGGTTCCTATATATTTCTACGATATTTTTCACCTAAAATGAACAAAAATATTAGATCTGGTTGGAGATGAGAAATTTACACACAAGAATCACATCCTACTGTTAAAACACGTCTATTCCTGTGGGTTAAGGTCAGTATTTCACTTTCTGGAAGAGAAAGGAAGATGAAAATAAATATATTGTGTTTGTGGCTAAAGTTTTTAATATCAAAAAGATTACTTGGAAATGTTATCTACAAAGTGCAATGTCCTAGTCAATGTTTATGAGACATTCCTCAGTAAGCAAAGGTTTCATGTGGTGACTCACTCATCTGATGCTAGAAGTAGCTTTTCCTTTACTGGAAACTAGCAGTCAGTATTTTAGCTTTCCTTCTAGTTAGTAGAATATTTTACACGTTAGCCTGCATTTTATTTCTTATCAAAGATTTACCTTTCTGAAGATGAGATGTCATTAGTTGAAAATAAATGTACTAGAAACATGAGGATTTCTAGCTTAGGTATTTTTAATGATTTTTCTTTGTTTTATGTACATCTTCACTTCCTCCCATTATCTCCACCACAAAAAAAATATAGCTATAAAGCCATTAGTAGAATGCCACTGAATGTAAAGGTTAAATTAATAATTGATGTGTTAGAAATATTTTGAAAGAATTATTAACTTAGAGGTTGCATTTGTGATATAAGAAACTGCTGCATACCTCTTGAGAGTTCTGGAAGGAAATCCTAAAAATGTATATAACAAGTCGCTGTCTCAGTATCACGTCAAAGCTGAAATAAGCATACTGCAGGGTATATAAATACAGTGTGTAATTCCACTGGATGAGAAAATTAAGGGTTCTTGCGTGTAGATATCTTTCTAAGTGACTTTTAGCTAAAATACAAACATATTAACTGGTTTCTAGGTTAAATGTTGGTGAACTTTTTTTGAGAGAGGATTCAGTTAGTTTCTGCAATGATATATTACTCTCTTATCTCTCTTTTTGATCCATAAAAAGTAGGATAAGGGAAGTTCTGGTAGTTAATGATAAAAGATAATATCTTTGGAAGGAAATTTACCAAATACTAGTAAGGAATAAAATGTCAATTTGAACTCTACTTTTTCAAGCTCAGCTGAAAATAACCATTAAGAAAACAAGCAAAAATAAAATGTTATGGACGTATACTGCCTTTTGAGCAGTTAATATTCACCACATTTTTCCAGATGAACTTGTCCTGTTTGGTAATTTTTAGCAATTGTTTCATATGAAAACCATTCTATATATATTAAAAAAAAAAAAAGTATTCCTTTCATTCTATAAGGTGATATAAACTAGAGAGACTATGTCGGTAGAAAGAGATTTCAAAACTGAGGAGAAAATCAGATAAGCATGTAAGATTTCTGAGAATGTATTTTAATAAAAAAATCTAGACTACACCATGAAATAGCTTTTCATTAATATTGCATCTGTCAAGTGACATTTAAATGACAGGAAATGTTTCCTATGAGGTTCTTCTACGTTGTTTCATACTGTTATTAGAAATAGATCATCCTTCAAAATCAGTAGTGTAGATATACATACCAAATACTTTAACAGCACAGCAATTTAGGCTCAGTCAGAACTATGACATAAGGATAGCAGTACAGCAGAAAAGTGCAGATTCTTTCAAGATCCTTTGGTTTATTAGCTAATATTTTTTTCATACAGATTTACTGACATCTTAAAAAAATGCAACCAATGATAGTAATGACAGATTTAGATGTTGGATGTGTATTGCAATTACTAGCTATGCTTACAGTGTCTTCCTATTGGTGTTTTACCACAAAAGATAGTTACTTCTCACCTTGTCTCTTTTCTATCTGTGAAATTATCATAAAGAACAAAAACAAATTAAGAACTTACACAGAAGAATGTGCATTTGTAAACTGTGTGAAGATATCTGCAAAATGGAGGTAGAAAGAATATGAAAATAAAGATCCCATTTTGTGTCTGAGTGACAAACAGTATGGTATTTTACAGTTCAAGTAACAACATATTGGGTCTTGGTTCATAATTTTTTGCTTTGGAGAAACCTTACAATATATGAAAAACTGGCTAGTGCATCTATACCGCAAGTTTAGTTCAGCATTATTTTGGCCCTATCTGCATTTCAATTAGATGTTGGCACCCTAATTAATTTCTGCTATCTCGATAGAAAAAAAAAATCACTGATTTTTTTCAGGCATATGACATAACAGTTAACACCATCTTATGCTGTTATTGTGTATTAGTTGGACATGCAGATTGTCTGTTCAGTGACCTGGACAAAAACATTTGTTTTATGAAATAGGATTCTAAACGAAGATTATGATGAGCAATAAGAGTGTGACTACCAACAACTTTGCAAAGTTTCACTTACTTTCAGTGGCTGATATTTCCAAATTCTCATATATTGGAGGGGAACAAACGCTGCCTAGAAGCCATTTAATATCTTTTCCAAATCTTTACATCTTGGTTCCAAGGGAGAACCTTGTAATTTTCTACAGCTGGTGCTGCAACTGTGGAGGTAATAATACCAGAAATATTAATTTTCTCTGTCAAACAGTCATTTTCTGGAAAAGCATAACATGAATTTTCTTCATTTTCTCCCTAAAGAATAAAATAAACAACATATATCCCTAATTATGAAGGTCACAAAACCTACAAGTTCCATACCATATCTTAAAAATAGAGACGTATTTCAGACTAGATCTTCCGCTCACATAAAATAGTGAATCCACACATTTCAGTATGCTATGTTTACTTGCTGTGTTTACTTGCCTGAGCTGAAAAATCAATTGAGTTTAAGCAGCTAGAAAAATAAATAAAGCATATTTGACAGTCAGCAATGCTGGACAGTATCAAACACATCAACATCATCTCTAAGTGCTAAATAAGTGATCTGAACAAGAATCCAAGGCTATGAGCTCACAACTTTGTAAATTTACACTGGTCAGACATCAGAAATGAAGAATGCTAGCTATTGCAAAACAAGGAAGAAGGAAGGAAATATTATTTGTGACAAATGGTGGACTTAGAAAACTGCTGGTGATACTTGCTGAAAGCAGGGAGTGTGTATTGAACTCTATAGTGTTTATGTTCTCTCTCTGGTCTACTAGACAAAATTACTACAACTGCAGAAGCTGCAAAACAGTTTCTTTTTTGAATTATTTATTTCTGGAGGTATAGAGGAATTCTTTGGTGCGTTCTTCCCCAAATGAATTATCTCAAAAAAAGCATTGAACTTCACAGAAGTACCCAGCAATTTTTCTCTGCCTGAAATAACATTGAAGCATTGGATTAACCTTAAATAGCATGCAGTAAAAAATTACAAGATCAAAAGAAATTTTCATAAAACCAAAGCAAAACATTTTGGAATATTTAATTTGTTTTAAAGATTAAAAAGTTAATAATATAATGCTATAATATAATAATATTTAATATTACAACATTTTAATATATATATTTAAAATTGTTGCACTCCCAAAGTATTGGTCCATCCTGGCCCTTATGAACACTGCTCAGAGGTGTTTCACTTTCTTTACACCATGTGTAAAGATTAAGTGCCTAGCTCAAAAGCATGGAGTCAATGTTAAGAATAATATACCTGAAAGTATTCCGCTCTGTGTATGTAGTGTAAGAACAGAAATTGCTGTTTCATATATTTGTGTAATCTTACTTTATCAGTGAAAATACATTGTCATAAAATGATCCTGGCAACCTTGTCTTGGTTGAAACAAAGGCCAATTTTTCATTGTTCTGTTTACTTACTTATGTCAAAACACAAGCTGAATTATCTGGGAAATTCTGGCAACTAACAGATGTTAATCATAGCCTTCCAACTCAGCTGTATGGGAGCTCTTAGAAACTAACACAAGGTCAGAGCATTTAGCATAAAACCAGACAATTCGAACAAGGAAGGTCTCTGCAGCACTGTCTCAATAGGAAGTAGTGCTGGAGGTTGATGCCTGGGGACTTCAGTTCCTGCTCCAAGTTTGATATTTCACTGAAACAGAACAGGAAGGAAATATTCCCCCCCATACTAGTCTTGAATAGAAGACAACATGATCGACGTGCTCCTGACTCTGGCCAAATTTAACAGCAGCATAATAGAAGGACTGAAGATCGAGCTTAGGACAAACAGTGTGTTGAACATAGCAGTGCTCTTCATATTTTACTATTCTTAAAGCATGTAATGAGAAAGTAAAGGGCTGCTTTTCATCTTTATGGTATCTGTGGTGAATAAACACTGAGATCACTTGTCTTTTTCTAAAGACTTAGAGGACAGTGGAAGGGGGAGAACAAACACCTCCACCATATAAAATGAAAGTAGAAGGGCAAAAGAAACAAGATCCAGAGCAATCTTCAGTGGAAAGGGAATTAACAACAAAAGGTTTTCTGCAGGAAATATTCTTGCAACGTTATAACAACATCATAGGAAATCTCAATGTGAGCTCTTAGGGAAGTTGCAAATTCAGACAACTGATTTTGCTTACACATACTCACGTTGTCATACCACTGTGACTGATTAATAATCCCCTACAATGGAAGAAGGCTCAGAGGCAATGGGGAAGGATGATGTGCCCATAAAGCTCAGGAAATAATGTAGGGTGTGACTGACCACAGCCACTACAAAGTTGGATGGATCGGCTGAGTACATCACAATTGAGTGGGTCAATTAGGAGTCTAAATGTTTTAATGAACTCATTAAAAGAGTGTGAATGTCTCCCTGAGTTAGCCACACCAGCATGGGGAGAGTGTATACATGGTTCAGCCCAACATAGAGTATAAAAACAAAGCAACTAGCAAAAGAATTTTGAAGAAAGCAATGGGTTTGAGCTGGCTTTAACCCATATATTCCTTCCTGGCACTTGGGGATGCCCAGTATCATGATGATGAGCATATTATACAAACCAGTTATGGAAATCAGATTGGTATTGTGATTGAACTGTGTATTGCGATTGATATATTTTCCTAAGTGTAACTTACATTTGTATTGTGTTTTTACTATATTTTGTATCACTCTGCTAAACTGGAAATCCCATGTAACATCAAATATCTTCAGACAAGTAAATTTTATACAATATTGCAACTTCTACACAGAGAATATCTTAAAGAACCTGGTCAGAGAGTATTGTTCTCTGACAACCACATACTCACAAACAGCAAGATGTATGTGTCATGGTAGTCTGGCCAGCCATCAGATACCAAAATGCTTGTATATAGTCTTTCCAGGATTACTTGTGATACTTTTGAGGACAAGGGACATCATCTATCGGGTCCTATGCATATTTCTAGGTGTCTTCTTCATTTGGTTACCATGTACTGGGATTGGATGTGCCTTTTTGTACACTGTAGGAGCTGGCAGCAATCAGTGTCTTGTCACAAATCTATGAATTATCAAGATTTCTTTCCCAACCTGAGTGCCCTGAGAAACAGCACAGAGGTATGTGCTAGAGGACTGATAACCTGTTAGATCATTCTCATGACCTTTCTCCTGCTGGTTTGTTTTGTTTTGTTTTGTTTTGTTTTTCCTTCAGGTGCTTTCACACCAATGCATTTGCATTTATTCTTCATTCATATCAGTCTTATAGCCAGTGATTTTGTCATAGTTCTGTAGATGACAACATTCAGTGAAATATTTGACTATCATTATGTGTATTTTGTGGCCTGCTTTATCTCCATGGGATGCTGAAATAGCTCTTCTGTCTAGTCTTCTAGCTCTTCTAGTTTAATTGCATTGTTTATAATAAATGAGGAAAATACCATGGATATCATCACCTAAACTTTCACAATAAATTTACCATCAGAGCGAAATTGCTGTAGCCATTTGTTTTTGGTTGGTTTGTCTTTGGTTTTGGTTTTATTTTAGTTTTTTTAAACAAATTTCAGCCAGAATGTCTTTGTTTTGCTTTTGGAAAGAATTGTAATTCAGAAAATAAGTTATTGCAAAAGCGGAACAAGGCAGAAGAAATGAGGGCTTATATTTAGCCAATGATTTATTAACTTTTTCTGGATCTGTGAAAGCAGTTGTCAAATATATAAAACGTCAATTCAACAGATGTCAAATAGATAGAAGAACTGCACCAAAGTAAAACAGAATGAATCTCTGAGTTTCAGTGACACTTTTCAATCTTTGCCTAAGGTTCTTCCATCATTTTCAGTACTTTATATTAAACCTCGCTTAGTTAGATGATTATTATTTATGTCTTGAGACATATCAAGGAAGTTTGTTCTACTGTACGAGATTCTGTATCCTTGTAAAAGTTCCATAGACAGTTCCAATAGCTTAGAAACATATGTGCTGCCTAAAATGTGTTTATACTTTGATAAGTAGTGCTGGTTTTGACAGTGCCAAATTTCTTATGGGCAAAGGCCTTTACAGACAGTTGGAAGTAACAAATATTTTGAGGAAAAGTGGGGAAGAAGACATATAAAAGCTTTCTTTATTTTTATGCTTTCTTTTCTTGAAATTATTTTACTATTTTTTACCACTTGCTTTAGGCGAGGATGAAAATAGGAGAAATCTGTAGAAAAATCAGAACCTGTAGCAGAAAAGATACTGTTTATTACTCTGCTTCTCAGCCTAGGGATTATGTTTGGTACAGTCTTTGTTCTTTACCTTTAGACAAATATAGATTTTTTTATTCAAAAAAACAAATCAAAATTTGGTGCATCTTGTTTTCTTTAGTTACAGTTTACTAATGCAATCACTTTTAAAGTAATTCCTCGAGAATCTTTAAGTCTAGACTAATTGGCTTCACATATAAACAGTTATCTGTAGTGAACATTTTGAAATTAGTAACATGATTTTCTGATATCTAGCTATTAATGGAAACATTACATGTAACTAAAATATGGAATTTCTTGGACTGGGCTTTTGCAAAGAAAGACAGTTTCTACATAGCACACCTTTGATCTATCATGTGTCTGATTTATTAGAATACCTGATGCACTATCCTTATCCACATCAACAATGCACAAAGCAAAGCAGAAATTCCATGGTGTTTTTATCCATTGATGAAACTTCTATTATTTCTGATTAATATTTCAGTAAAATAGAGACACCTTCCTGTTACTCTTTTTTAGAATAATGTATAAAAGCAGAGATAAAAATGGCAGGTATTCATCATGCCGTTTCAATATTCAGCTGTTATTTTCTTTTCTACCTCCTAGATGATTTGGGCATTGGATCTGATCCCATGCTTGTTGAAATCAATAGGAGCCTCTTTATTGACTTCAATAGAGCAGAAGCAGTCTTGTGGTAGACACAGTGGCTTGAGTGGTTAAGAAAAATAGCTTTGTATAGCCACAGCAGAATAAACTCCACTTTGGAATGGAGTTTCAGTACCCAGTGACTAGACTATTCTATTAAAAATGTGGTTTTTGACAAAGACAGTTCAGCTGTAACAATAACAAGGACTATACTTGGCTTTCCTAAATGTGTGCAAGGAGTCTGTTTATAATTTTTACCTTGTTTGATTTTGCTTTTTTTACCCAGTGTTGTTAGTCTTGGCAAAAGCTCAAGGGTTTGCTTAGTTTTCCACTAGAATCCCAAAAGGCCATGCTCTTTCCTCATTCAAGGCGCGACCATTACTCTGCTGACACTGCTGCCTCCTACGTGTAATGTACTGTCCTTACTCTCTGTAAATGCCTTCTGACTCTAAGTAATCCTGAAACTTTTGTCTAATGAGACCAGGCTAAGACATCAGTGCTACTCAGTAGGAGGATTACACAGACTGAATATAATGTGAAATTAATTGCAGTGATGACATAATTGCCACAAAATCCCTATCACTGGGAATTAGCATCAAGATTTTTCTATGTTGTTTTGGCAACTGAAGCAAATTGAATGTGAAATGTTGTTCTTTATTTTCACTGTCCTGATTATTTTTCTTAATCTGAGAGTGAAATGTTACCAAAGTGGTAAGGAGAACCTCAACAGCCAACTCAATTCTATATTCTAAATTTTGTTGCAAATCTGATAAAAATGTGGGTTGCCTACGTGCAAACAGAGACATGCCCACTGTAATTCGCTGCCATCAGCTGACTACAGACTAATATACTGTCTGAGGCCCAGACCTATGGTAGCTAGATCAGAATATTGCAGTACTTGAGGCAACCACTACCCTGAGAATTACTGTGAAGCCTAAACATGACTTTGATCTTGAAGCTTGATGGATCCTTTGTGTCAGTGCCCTGAGGGTCTTACTGGCCATGACCACCTCCCTCTGGGACCTCCTCCTACACCTCTCTATGGGTCCGGGAGCCCCATTTCAAGTCAGTTTGGGGGCCTTAATCCCCTGAGCTATGCTGTAGGTGGGCCTGACTCCTAGCCTGTTTCCCAGGTGGTTGCTTTGTGCCTATGTGGAAGTCTTGCTTCTGGACCCACCTCCTGTTGGTCCTTACTTGCACCCCTAGTGGGACCCTGGACCTGATTCACCACTGGATTTGTCTGAGGCTGTTGATGGTCCCTGTCATCAGTGCCCTACTTGGGTTCTGCAGGACTGCACCTGGGTCAACAAGGGCATTGCCTGCTATGGGGTCACCCCTGGCTTGTTCTCCCTCATGGAGTAAGACCATTCTTGCCGCTATCTAACATCTTGAATGTGCACCTAAAGGTATGTGAGATGTTCACCTCTCTCAGTACTCTGGATTTGATTTAATACTTCAGAATTATTTGTACATGAAGAAACCCTTGAAGAAAATATAAATGCAATCCTGGAAGCGGGGGCTGATACCCAGCAAGTAGTTCATTCCAAGTGACTGCTCTAACTCCTAAGTTTACAAAATACCCTTCCATTTGTCCTCTTATTTCTTGATATTTATTTTTTTTCAATTACTTTTAATTCTTTCTCCATATCATCATAGCTTCAACTGAAAAGACTTCTAAGTAAATACGCCTTAGTTTCCTGGTTAAGGTTTTAAAGACTGTACTTTTAAATCCCTTTAGTCTGGGAAAAGACTTCTAGTCCTTGAGCTGTTGCTACTTATTATTTTATAAGTGATAGGCACCAGCTCTCTTTCTATAGAAAGTCATCTTTATTTCTTTGACCGGAAAAATATGTTTGATATTGGAAGAAGGTTCAGGGCTGCATATCCCAAGTAGAAGAGGGCACCAGCCACTTCAGCCTTAGGAAGGGTGCAGAGTCAGTGTTTCCTCCTGGCCTGCTGCAGGCAGATTCAGGCAGAACATATCTGACTTTAGACTGACCTGTGCTTATTCTGCTGATTGTTTTGGATTGCCGTTGGCCTTAGTGGTGGATTCTTGGGACTAAATCAGAGTTTGTTTTTCCATGTTTGATGTTTGGATCCAGAATTTCATACCACTGAGGTTTTCTTATGGTTGTTTTAAATCTCCTGTAGCCTGAAAATATTTAAAAACTTAAATTTAAATTGATATAATCTGTGACTAATGGCAAAACTACATTACTACTAAGGCAATCAGAGTTTTAAAAAAATTACACGTCAAAGGCTGCAAACTCTCGAAAGCTAAAAAGTTTGGGGAAACCATATAACATAAGCAGTTGAGCACAAAAAAGACTGAAAAATCCCACTTCTCCTAATGAATGCAATTATCAAAATAGCACTTGTGCAGCGTGCTGGTGGTTGGGATAAAGCTTTCCTGTTTTTAATGGACTAATTATCTGTAGAACGAATCTGGTCACTAAGGAGTGATCATTGCAATGTTGGTTAGATGCATCTTAGTATTTAAAAATTTGTATGAAATACTAACCTGTAGAATTAAAAAGCTTCTGTCTATGTTGAAATAAAGAGCAAAGAAGTCCTGAAAGTTTCAGCAGAATGTAAGCTTTGGAGTCTTTCTCTGTACTAATAAATACTTCAGTTGGACAAAGTGGAATTGCTTCAAAGAAAAAAGGCCAAGTGATGAGTAGAAGTAACACTCATTTTTAAAAGACAGATTAAAAAAAAGGAAACCAGCTCTCAGGCCTACAAGTCCCTCTTCAGATAAGAAATGGAATTAACTAATTTATTAATTCCTGTTTAGATAGGAAGAAAGTTGAATGGTTCCTACAGTACTCACTAAGGCTGAATCCATGTGTCAGTATCTTTGCTGAACATTGAGGATACAACATAGCTACAGTTTAACTACTTATTTTTGGGAAAGGTAAGAATTTCTTATTTTCAAAACATTAGTTTTTCAGCCTGATGCAAGATGGAGGAAATGCTCTTATCATAAATAATTTTGCTAAGAGGAAATCTTCTTCCTGTCCAGCTTTCCTAGTAGGATCAAATACTAACTCACACAATTCTGTAAATCCCAAATTCTTCTTAACCTTAGCCAAGTATCCACTCAGGAAATGGCAGTGAATACATCAAAGGACCCAGTGAAGCAATGTGTCCAACAACTTGGGAGGGAGCAAATCAGTTTATTTAAACTAAAAACAAAATAGCTTTCAAAATTAAAGATACTCTATATTAATGACTTATTTATGGTGGATTTTCATTTTATAAATTTTTTTTCAGCAATTTAGTTATTAATTGCAGTGTACCTCAGATTGCTCATATCTAAAATGCTCATATTAAGAACCCTATGTTTTATGTTGTCTACAAAAATAATTCTAACAAGGTCCTGTGTTGCATAGCTACAAAATCTTAAGCAAATATATTGTTGGATGAAATTACCTAACTCATAGTGTATTTTACTTTTCCTTGAAGGAAGATATGAATGAAAAAAAATACTTGTAATATTTATTTTGGGAGCTCATTTGTGCTTTCCCAAGGGGCCTTTATCTATGGTTTATGAAACTTCAAAACATCTCAAAACTTCAATTACTTGAGGCTTAGTATTTTTCACCTAAATTCTTAGGAATATGTTTATACTAGGTTGCTTTGTTATTAAAAAAATAATCTCACTGATTATCAATTTTGTATCCCTTATTTCTCTTTTTGGAGGATTAATTGGAAGGGATAGACTTGTGCAAACTGTTGAATGATGTATTCCTCAAAGATCATAACACCTTCACCTACTATTGACATCTAAATCAAGACAGAAAATCAATAAGAAGCTCAAGATAGTCTGCTCCTGACAGGAATGAATGTACCATTGTTACAGATCTTGTTTAATGGTAGTTAAATACTTCTATTCTCTGACATGAGCTTTCAAATTTTTTTCATAAACATCCTTAATGTAGTTTTTTAGTTACATGTTTTGGTTTGTTTGTTTTGTGGGTTTTTTTGTTTGTTGGTTGGTTTTAGGGTTTGTTTTTCTTTTTGGAATGTTTATTTTCATCAGACTTCACATGAGCCTGGCCTCCATCCTGTATAGACCTCTCCATGTACTGTCCTTGGCATATTCTCATATTTAAGATAACTTTAAAAATTTTACTCCCAGTATATGAAGCTTTCTGCAGTACTGTGCTCTGTGGGACTTGCTAATATATGTGGGCACGAATTGCTTCACAGGCAAATAGAGCCGTAGCTGGTGGGGACACACGCCAACAACTTCAAATCCCAATTGCAAAGCCACATAGGAGCTGTCAGAGCAGGAGTTAATTTAAGGTAGCGTGTTTATCTAAGGCTGAAGACTGTTAAATGGGGACTACATCAATCATCGGTTACAAGATCTTTAGTGCAGAAATTATAAATTGCCTCTTTTTCATCCTTAAGGGTCACAGATGTCTTTCCAGTTAGCTAGCTGAACAGCCTGCTTTGTAGTTAAAACATGGTCATACTGTTTGCCTGCTAGCACAAACTAAAATACCAGAAAAATTTTGAAAAGTATTTGCAAGGATATTTCTTATAACTTTGCAATAAAGCATTAAGTTCAGTCTCTTCCTGGTACATGTCTTGATGCAAATAGAGGACCTGTCAGTAGGAATAAGTGCTTTGAGGATGTAATAGTGTTAAAAAGGGGAGGTCAAGTTCTCCTACTGTCAGGTGCTAAAATGACACTGCAAAGTTGCTAGGACCTCTTTACCAGTAATTCTGGGTCTAATAAAGTCTGATCCCAGCAGCACTTACAGAAACAGGACTTCTAAATATCATATAACAAAATATTGGAATTAGGGCCAGATCTTACACGTATACCAATAAGAGCGTCTTTTTGGAAAATACTTCTTTTTAACAAAGAATTAGAAAACCTTAAAAAGTTGAGTACTAAGCAACTAAACATGGGCATGGGATGAGGCATGCATCTTCTAATGTGATCTTAAAAAAACATAATTTGTTTTGGAAGCCTAATGCATTTTGTACACTGGAATCTTCTTCCTCTAGATTCATAAAATATTTCAGGTAGGAAGATACCCCAGTAGGTCATCTAGGTCTCTCTTGCCCTGCTAAAATATGCTAAGTTTCTTCCTGTGTGTCCTAAACACAAATGTTATTTCTTGCCCTGAAAATCTGTTTTCCCCAGTTCCTTAATTATACCAAGATCTTTCCTTTGTCCTTTCCAACACTACATTACTAAAGAGACAGACTGTCATCCCTAATAGCTTTTTCTTCTGTTCTGTGTGTAACTTAGCAATGTTGCTGTCATTTCCCCTGCCTTTAGTTGGCCTGCTGGCTGCTATATGCTGCATTTGCTGGTCAGAATTACGTACAACTGATTAGACTTGCAGGTTTTGCATCAATCCAAGCAGCCTGGATCAGGGCTCTTTGCTTCTTTCACTGACTTTATTAAATTCCTGTCTGCCAGTTGCAAAATCTTTCAAGGTCTGTGATCTCCACCCTTTTGATAAACTCAGTTGAAATTGTCCAGAGGTTTAAAACTTATTTATGTATTGAGAGACTGATGTATTGGTATATATGTATGCTAATACTTGTTTTATTACGAAATCAAGCTGAAGACAATTGTATTTGTTTGGTTATTGCAAGTACATAGATAGAGGAATCTAGGAGTAGTCTTTTGTTAACTTCCTAAGTCTTTTGTATCTTCCATTGATTTACACTTTTCTCTTTATAACTAATATGTGTGTATATGTGTATTTATACATATATATGTATATAATTAGTGATTGTGGTTGCTTGGCTACTGATATCTAATAGAGTCGTATTAGCTCAGTTCTGATTAAATCACTTGTGCAGCAAATTGTTAATCTTATGTCATTTTGAGCACAAGGAACTCAAGGGAAGGTCAATGTAGCGTAGAAACTTGAGTGAGCCTAATGCCAGATTCAGAGCTGATTAGCAACTTTAAACCACCTCTGGGCTTGGTACCTAAAGTAATCATGTTAGAGATTTTTTTCCCTAGGTTTTTCCATTATGCTGGTGAGTTAGAGAAAATGAGTACTGCAATAAATCACTTGTAGAATCATATTTTATAAGCTGAATCAGTCCCTAGTTGGTGATGTAATCATCTTCCCTGTTTTGCTTAACGTTCATATTGTAGCTATGTTCCTGGGTGTGAGCATTTACAGGCTTAATTTTTTTATTTATATTTTTATTTTCAATTAATTTGATATTTGTCTTTTTACTGAGATATACTTAACCAGGAGTTCTGTTTATATTAGAGTGAGCCAATCTTGTTGCAAGCCAAGTATGAACATCAGAGTCTGAATCCACATAATGTAGGTACATAACTTTTTATACTCTTGCAGGCAACTCATTTGATTAAAAAAAATAAAATTAAACTGTTTGAACATGAATGCTTCAGAATAAACTAATTATACTTATGTAACAAGATCTTGTTTATTATTAGTAGTAATGTAATTGGAAGCAAGGAGATAAATCAGTTTTGTGAATAAATGATGTGACACCTTTTTCAAGCTGTGGCTTCCCATCTATAGATAATTGAAGTTGTGTCATGTTTTTGTATAACATCTTTTCCAGAACATAGATTCTCAACTATAGAAGAGATTTGTGCTTTCTGGCCAATATGGACATAGAATGAATCTATCACAAATGTTAAAAGAATAACAATTTTAAAGTGTTGTAGGACAGTCTGGTTTTGGACACTGAAAGTTACCTTACCCCTTTCCAAATACAAATGCAATGACCTTAGGTGCAGAAGGATGTTGGGGAAGGAGCAGTCTGGATGACTAGTAGAGGAAGGAAAACAAGACTATTTATTGAGCACATACCGGGGTATATGTTCCTTTTCCAGGTTTTATGAAAGTGGCCCGTCCACCTTGACATAGCTGATAGCTTTGTCAGATTCAGTCAGCATCATGTTACGGTAATAATTATGAGAATCCACTATATTTTCCTTTAATGGCCAGACCATTTTACAAATTAGTTAAAATTACATATACAATCAGTTTACAAGTCAAAATCGGTATAACTAGGTGTTAAAAGTATAATGACTAATAAAAACGGACATGGAATCTCATACTCAGTGAAGTCCGATTAATCATGCACAATTCATAGTATAAATACTTAGAATTACCACTTTAGATGTTCCTGTGCCTTCAGAGTCCTTGTCTCGGTTTCTGGAAGATACAATATGGATCTCCTTATAAGCCGAAATGGCAGGGCGATCTTTTCTGGGTCTGTGGGACAGAATCTGTTAGCATTCAAGTCCCAGTCATTGTTGACCAACAGTCCTCTCACTGTCCTCTACCCTCAGATGCGTAAGTAGCTTTGGAGAAAGGAAAGTCAATGATATACTAACAGGTTAGTGCAAAAGAAGGGGAAAAAAGCTCCTTCATTATCCTGGCTGTGCAGCCTGAGGCTGTTCCTATGCCCAGGTTACTGTTACAAGAAATAGCCGAATCCAAGGACTTGCTAAGTGGTCTGTCTTGTTTTTGCTTAGTAAAGAAAGTAAAGTCAGCCTTTCCGTTCTGCTCAGTCTCTATCAGCCAGAGTCAGGATTAGTGAACAGGAAACGTTTGACTGCTGGTAGGAGACAGCACATCTAATGGCAATGGCCTGTGAGGAAAGTAACAGGCTGGAGATCATTCTTGATATTCGTGTTTTCTGATTGGGATGTTGCAGAATGGACAGCAGTACAAGGAGGAACAATGGTCAGAATTTATAGGAATTATTCTTGTTTTGTGTTAGACCTGCTGTAATTACACGGAAATAAATCTTTTAATTCCACATTTCCTCCCTTCCTTCCCCCCCACCCCCAGTCTTGCTGAATTTGTGGTAAAATAAGAATTCAGACTTCTGTGTGCTTCCCAGCCAAAAGGTGGTCAAACTCTTTCCTCCAACCCAGAATCTTTTGTGTCATATTACCGATGGATGAGCCGTCATAGGAATTACAAAGGATGCTGTGTCTTGGGGGTTTTTTTATATCTGTAATAATCACTTCTATCATATCTGAATTTTCCTGCCAAAACAGCATTCAGAAATGTGACTTTTTAAGAATTTTGCATGAATGAACCAAGAGCATATGAACACAATTTCCCGGCTGCTTTAGCCTTTGGGATTGTTAAAAATAATTTTTCAGATCCATGTACAGACAAAGCACTTGGCAAATAAGTAATTTCCCAATACACTAGCTACCTCCTGGACATCAGTTTTCCTCTGTAGAGCTGTACAAAGAAGGCCAGTATCACTAATCTCTTCTTTCACATATGGGAATATATGTAAACTATTTACTGCTGTAATATGAGTGTAATATGAGCTGTCTGGATAAGACCTATTGTCGGTTTAAGCAGAGTTTCTTAGGCAGAAGCTCCACTCCCACTGGTCAGTTTAGAGGACAGTTACGCATCTTTGGTTCAGGCTGTTTGGTAGCAGGATAACTAGTAAGATTTTAGCAGAAATTGCCTTTATTAAATTGACTTCTATATTTGCTTTCTCCTGCACTTATACTGCAACTTACATTCTGTTACTGTTGGGCTGAACTCCATATCAGACTGGAGAGGATCCAGGTTTAAAACTCATGGATCATCCTGACTGATGGTCTTAAATGTAATAAAGGCCAATCATTTGAATTGGATAATGGCTCATTTTGGTTTCATAGTATATAAATCTCTTCAAAAGTTTTCTATAAAATGATCTACATTCCCTTGTTGCATAAAAATAACACAGATATGCAAGGTGGAAATGACTTTCTTTTCAGTGTTAGAAAACTTATTACCTTAACCTTATTAAAAATGCTAATTTTGAGATTTTTACACATCCATTTGACCTGAAAAATTATTACAGTTAACGCTAGACCATGTTCTATGAAAATACACAATAACTGAAAGTTTTCTATAAAACCTGGATTTTAGGGTATGGTTGTATAAGTTTTATTAATTTTATTGTAGCAATTCAATTGTTTGCCTTGTAGAAGCATTTTGAAATTGTAAAAATACCAAATCAATCATTGACAGCTTGTTTTGGCTTGTTTTCTCAGAAGGAAAGGGGAAGAAGAATGGGGAAGGAAACTAAAGAAAAGTAGAATGTTGTGAAATTTAAATTTGCATAACAATATGTTATTTGGATATTGTTTATAAAACATCTCATGTTAATAAATATTTTTTTTGGCACAGAAATTCATCTACAGGAGAACGAAGTGTGGCTAGTAGGTTGAGGGAAGTCATTCTCCCCCTCTACTCTGCACTGGTGAGGCCACAACTGGAGTATGGCATCCTGTTCTGGGCTCCCCAATTCAAGAGGGACAGGGAACTACTGGAAAGAGTCCAGCGAAGGGCAACAAAGATGATTCAAGGATTGGAGCATCTCCCTTATGAAGAAAGGCTGAGAGAGCTGGGACT
>KZ505846.1:734856-769019 GCA_002844005.1 Limosa lapponica baueri
CGCCACTGGGGATATGGTGGGAGGTGAGCAAGCCACTGTCTGGTGCTTGGCTGCCCACTCGGGTAAGCCCACAACAGCTGGCTATATGAATAAAGCATAATCAAGAGATGTTCCTGTTGAGGGCCCAAGTTCTGGTTAAATTTTACATTCTCATAGTAGTAGGTAGGTTGCCAGGGAACTAGTATTTAACTCTGGCCCAGTATTCCTTCAGCACTAGTGCTGTAATTAGATTCAAGTTTTGGCAGAGGTAGAAACTCTGAGTGCAAAATAATAAATGAACTTAAAGTATGGGGTTTGAGGCAGACATAGTCCATACCAGTTTATAGAGATTTCTGGTTTGTATTCCCTTATTATGGAAATGTATGCGATACTGATCAGGATTTTGTGGGATCTTGCAATGACATGCAGTGAGGAGGTCCTGTTTGCAGTTCAGCCCAGGAGGAAACTAAGAAGGTGTTAATAATACAGGGGAACAACTCCAGTATGATATGGGGATGATGTAGATTTATTTCACTTTATGTTTATTGTATTGATTTTATTCTCAGAAACTTGTAAGCAAGATCACTGCTGCACAGTATTTTCACAGTTGGTACATTATTATTTTGTGACTTTTCGATGTCACTTAATACATCTATTTTAGCCCTCCCCCAACCTTATCAATGGTTATTCCTGCTGTCCTTGAAAGAGAGGGACAAAAATGGGACTAAATCCAATTGAACAAAGCTAAAAGCATATTCATTACTGTACAGACAGTTAACTGTACCCATCTGAATTATATTCCTTGACTTCAGTATGTTCCCAAGCTTCAGAGCTTCCTTAAAGTTTACCAGTAAAAGCAAGTGGCCTTCTTTTATTAGAATATTCTTTCTTTTCTTGTTATAAAGAATGAGTTTCAGTGAAAAGCAAATGCAGAGTACCATCTCTTTTTGCATTTAGTTTCATGACTTCTTGCATTTATTTCCCCAAGCCATTCATAAAATATGCTTGGTTATGTATCCTAAAATGTACAGGGATACTCTAATGGCTTCTATTCTACTTTATTCATTTGAATATGCCATATGTGCATGAATAGTCATTATATTATTATGAGTTACTTTTATAGCTTTACACTTTTAATTAACCTACTCTATCTCAGTATAATATCCCAGTATAAGTGAAAAGATTTTTACTCAAAGTTTGTTCATAATTGCGATAGTATATGCATTACACATTTCCAGAATTGTTCTAAGACTAAGCCCTAGAAATCCTCCCTCCCTGCCCAAACACCTGTGCTTTTAGTTCTTCTAGAATTTTAACATTGTGAATACATGTTGATATTCCAACAACACTGTTATGAAAGCAGGAGGTAGGAGAGAGAGAGATATATATATGCATATCTTCATATTTGTAGCCATGATGGATAAAATAATAGTAATGGGAAAACCACATGTAATAAAATGCCAGAACAAGGTTTAAAATTGAATTCAGTAATTTATGTGGACCTTGAATGTATCATTACAGTCCTGATGTGTTATTGCAGAAATTAAGTCACACAGTAGCCACACAGTCTCAGATTGGTGAGTAGCTTCTGTTTAATAGATCCATTTAAAGTCAGTGTGTTATCAGAGAAAGTGTTCTTGGCTATCAAGGGGTAGGGGAAGTTCTTACCTCAGTGCTTTTAGAATATAGTGTATGAATGTATCTTTACACATAATGAAATTAATATCTAGATGCCATTCACCAAAAATACACTTGACCCATCTTTTGTGGCCTGAGATCTTTTATGGGCTCCATTAATCAGGATATAATTGAGGATTAATGAATTCTCAGTGTGGTCTATGCACACGTGTGAAACAGGTCCTCAAGGAATTTATTAGATACTAAAAGATTAGTATCTGGAAACAGATCCATTACTGTCTGTTAAGTTTCAAGTATTATTTCAAACATCAGAGGAATAAGGGACAGGCTACAAACTAAAAATACAAGGCAAATGTCTTTTATATTCTCTTTTGTATGTTTGACTTGGTGATTTTTTGTTTTTGTAAATCCAAATCTTGTAAATCAAATTTCTTTTGAGGTCATGCACTGTCTTCTGATTTCTAACAGTAACGAAGTCAAAAGAGTTCTGATAATAATTGACACTTACGTCTCTATTCTATGGGTGTGTTAAAGAACTTATTTGGTAGAAAACCAAATGCAGATGACATATCACTTTATATGTAGTTTCTAAGGAAAAAAGAATCAACAGTATGCACAGAGTCTGCTCAGGCCCTTTCTCTGGAAACTGTTTACTGGTTGCACCAATATATTTTTAATACAAAAGAAAAAAAACCTATTTATTGGTGCTTATGAGAAAATAACATAGAGAGAGGTCTCATCAAGGTGTATTTGGCAAGTTAATATATGACTGCTTATGGTTGCTTCTAACAGTTTGTCATTGAAAGACTAGAGGGGAACGTATTGGAGAGGAACTGTAACTTTTTGGGGTAGTTTTCAATGAAAGTCTTCCCTTCATCCCATGATTTGAGAAATGATTCACTAACATATTCCCAGTTTCATGATTTATTGTTCTGATACTGTGGTCAGCTCTGGCTGAAGGTGATGTACTTAAGGAGAAAATGATAAGCCAACTATAATAGGCTGCAATCTTCTATTCCTTTTTTTTATTTTTCTTTTTTCCGTTTCTACTTTTTTGGGAGGGTATGGAAAATTAATACTATCAAGTTAAAAGTATTTTTCTTGAGACCTGGCAACTCCTAAGTTTAAAACTGAAAACATCGCTAGATGTTTTCTGCATTAAGTAGCAACATTTCATCTACACAAGAGAATCATAGGTGACTTGGAAAGACAAAGACTTCTGAGGCCCAAGCCAACTCACTCAAAACTGTTCATTTCCTCAAAAGCAAAAGAATACTATTTCAATAATGGATGTAAACAGAAAAAGGCAGTACATATCAAATTTATGTTTGTGCAAGGGTGGGGAAAAAGGCAGAAAATATAGCTAAACTCACAAAAAACTGAATATATGATCTGATACTCCAATTGGAAGGAAAACTGGAAATGAGCAGATGGTGCCATTAACTAAATCAATTATGGGGCTGTACTGATGTAATATGGATTGTGTTGCCATGAATCATCTCACTAGTACCTACATCCCACACTTTTGATGGTGTATGTTAATGACTTGGCAAAAACAGTTGTAATTTTTAGGTTTTTTTCCTAGGTACTAAGTCAAGCAAGAATAAAATTTGATTCAGTTCTGGAGGACTGAAACATAAGCTTTTTTAATTGCAGGCTTTTTGGAGCATGAGGTGTAAACACACATAATCTACAAAGCAGCCAGCACTCTTCAGTGATTCAAAGCCAATAAACAGATATTAACAATTTGAATGTATACACTTAAGCCAATAATAAGCTTCCACTAATATGTGAAAAATACTTTGTAAGAATTCACTTATTCCTGTTCTTAGCAGAACTTCATCTTGCTCTACACATGTCAAAATTTCAGATTAACTAAAAGAAGAACACAGTTAACTAAGAATAGCCCACTTGCAGAAGGAAGAGAGATAGTACACTCAGCAGAAAGATCATATTTGGCAAAAAAAGGTAGTTCCTGAGATGGAAACATATTAGAATTAATGTATGTACACTCCTAAATAGATGAAAATCTGATACACTAATGTGTGAAAGTACTTTAGACTAAGAAATTTTGTCCTTACTTGTTTTTAATAAATAGGTAGGCAGAATAAAAAGTTTACACAAAGTTATAATATATTCTAAATACTGAAACTTGTACTGTAATTTTCTTCATGCATTAGGCAAATGTAGGCATCAACCAGAACTTCATCATGTAGATTAAGAGGAAATTATTATATACTCTAAACACCAAATGGTTGTATTTAATTTTCAGTAACTGCTTGTTATGTGTAAATGTGTCTGCTTAATACTGAAATACCGAAAAGAATAATACGTAATGCAGCTTAAGACTGTTTTCTTTGTGTGTCCCTCAAAGGTCAGCATTTCTCATCATCTAGTAGGCAAAACAAAATTCAGGACTGAAAGGTGTAAATGTTTGCTCTTTCTAAATCTAGTAAAAATGTGTCTCAACAAAATGATTTAAGTCGAGACTAGAAATATGGGTTATTAAAAAAATAACAATAATAAAAATAAAAAGATAATTATATAAAAATTAAAAAAATATGAACCTACCAGCTGTGAAGAAACAGGGTTTCTAACTGAAAATAATGGAGAACTTCTGCAATGCAAAAAGCTTGCTGATTACTACAATGATCTATAGAAGAGCGACCTGAAGTTTTGCTTGGCAGTTAGCATTAGGGTGATGATAGAGAACAATTTATTGTATCCTATGTCATTGCCACAAATCTTTCCTTTCCATTTCTTATATTCTCTTACTGAAAACTCCTGGGTACAGATCCTTTGCTCTTCTGTTACTCTAGTCCCCTTCTACTTGTTGTTCAGCTTACAACCAGGACAATCAGCATTGTCTGTGAACCTTTGGCAACAAACATGAAATTTGATTGTGTCATGTCTTGTGTGTCATGAACCACCATCAATATGGTCATTTTCTATTATTCCTTTCATAGAATGCTGTGGAAGATAAGGCAAGATACAAAGGCAGTATTTCTTCTAGTCCTCTAGAACATCACACCACCACCTGCTTTCTTGTATGTTCTGATGTTATAAACTACATTTTGCTATGTTGCAATAATTCCCCAGGAACCTCAGAAACCCATTTGTTGCATTGTTTGATACTGCTGACTGAGCTAGAGAAGAACAAATTTGGATGTAAAGAGGCATGCTAAGTGAAAGATATGAAATATATGTGTATATTATAATAATCCTACTGCCAGTATTATCACATTCAAGATTAAAGATTTTACCCCTGCTTTGTCATCTATCTTGATGTCAGAAATGGGATTTTAATCTCAAGGACTGATGTAAAGACTTTCTTTCTGATATCTTCACTCTGGAGGAAAAGTAGCTCTGAAAGTCATTGTTTAACTTCAGTTTTTAATGCCTCAATTTAAGAGTTGCAGTTTCAAAACTTTCATAAAAAAAGAACTGTAAATTGTAAGACTTTTCCCAAGAAATATATCCAGTTATGCCTAAGTGTACATGGATCTTTGACCCTAGATGCATTTAACACATCTACCATTACTCTACATAAGTGAAATTCATAACAGAGAAGGTGGTGGAGGCAAAATAATTAGATTCTTTGCACAATAATAACAAAGAGCAAGAAAATTTCCAAGTTTATGTTCCTCATCTTTTTTTTTTTTGTCCCAGTGTACACTTGTATTAGACCCATAGGTGTTCAGAGATCTTCACACATATTTTCTTCATAAAAAAGGACTCTGTTCATAAAACCCAGTGCTTCCATAAGAAAAAACGAGTGATAGATGTATTATACTTTTAGGAGATGAAGCCAGCAGATTTTTCAACTTGATCACATCCACTAATGTGGATAAACTGAAGAAGTGCTTAGAAGGAGGAGGAAGTAAGAGACAGTACTTCAGTTGCTCAATCTTTCTCAGAAATTCTGTAGATACTGAAGGTAAGTTTTAAAGCATCTGAGATTTTATATGCTTAAACTTTACTTTTGCAAATAGGACCTTAATATGATTTGGAGTTTGGGTAGAGTTTTTAAACATCAGAAGACTCCAAGAACCCATCATAAAAGTGCATTATAGTGGAGCTTATAGCTTGAAATTGGAACAACGAATGGTAAAATGGGGTATTTTTTTGTAATTTTGTGTGAAAACATTGCACAGTAATTTAACCTACACCAAATTAATGATAGTATTTACCTCAGAGTATCCTACAACTGTAAATAATGAGTTTTTATTGTGGTACCATTTCACTTTATCAGTCAAAAGACTCCAGTAGTTCTAGCTTCTTTTCAGGCAGCATGGTATTGTACATAAAATATTCATGGTACACATACTCCTTAAAAAGCAAAACTGAAACAGAATCACAGAATCACAGAATCACCTAGGTTGGAAGGGACCTTTAAGATCATCTAGTCCAACCATAGAAACAAACGTACCTATCTCTCTGTACAGTTGCAATGGTTAAGATGTGTAAGAGTAATTCATCCCTCTGAAAATATTAGCAAGTAACATTAGAAAAAGAAATGTCAACTGCACCATATGCCCTATAAATGTCATTTGTAAAATAGAGATTTTTTTTCTTTCAGAGGCTGTAGTCTAAATTGTTTACCTGACTTTTGAGGAGATCGAAAATATCTGTAATGTAATAAATTATCTTGAAAAACATCAAATGTTATTTTCCTTTATTTTTTATTGAAAGGTATTAATCTACCATGGGAAAAGGACTTGTATTATTTTGAGTCTGTATACATGCAGAAAAACATAGTAATAATACATAAAGTACGAATATTTCAATTAAAAGCCCACTTTAATTGCTGAATATCATATTTTTACAAAACTCTCAAGCCATCTCAAGCCCCCTTCAAAGTTTTCCTTCCCGTAAATCCTTGGTGCAAGCTCCACAACATGTTGGGGTTTTTTAAAGATATTCTAAATCCAATCTTGTTTCACATTTCAGGCAACAGAAAGATAATGTATTTGTTTAAAAATGTCTGTTTTGCCATGTTGTTGTTATATTTAGACAATTGGTTCCAGACCACTTAGATTAGTTTTAAATTTTATTATCTGGCTTATATCAGAAAAGGTGTTAACTGTGTCACAGGAATTTAGATGAGTGGATGGTCTGATCTGCTATGACGTGCTGTATTAGTGCTATTCAAAACATATTATCAAACACTTGTGACACACTATGGTAATAAATAAGGTCACAGTTGTGTAACAGCATAAGCTTTCAAATAGGGCTTTTCCTAACACTTGGGTTTATATTCTATCATCTTGAGGACTCTTATTTTTAGCTAATGCAATTTTCCGAGTGGAGATCTCTCTCTCTAGGATCACGGAGACTTCCTTCCTAGGTCTCTGTGTACTAGAGGAAGGCACCAATTATTCATTCGTTCATCTTTGGGATGGTTGAGATGGACTCAGAGTAAGTTGGGGACTGGAAAAGGGTTTCTGTTTTATGAGGGGACTTTCTACATATAATGATGTTCTGATGACAAAAGAGAAGGCAGTGATATTTGAGAATGAAGGTATTGCAATTCAAGCTGGACTCCATGTTTATACCTCATCTTTTTCAATGTTTCCAAGCCTCAGCTCTGAAGGAGGCTGGTCGATCTGTCCACAGAAATTGGCAAAGGCAATGTGAGCTGGAAATTACATGGAACCATTTTACCTGGGCCATTACAAATTTCAGCAGAAGATTTGTGAATATTTGTGTCTACTTCAAGTGAAAGAATAATATTTTCTGTGAAAATAATAAAAGCTCCCCAAAATAATTTAGTTTCAAAACCATAGTTTTCAACAGACTTTGGTTTTTATTCTTAATGGAAAAAAAGTCAGTGTACATTTGTACACCAGCCTTTCTTTTTCTACAGAAAGCGCAGCTTGTTTGTACACAAAAGCAAGACTAAGCATACTTGCAATTTGTACTGTATAATGTTCTGAGACCTTAAGCAAACTCTGATCTTGGAAGCAATCTGCTTTTTGCAGTTCATAGCTCTGTGTGGGCCAATTAGTCTTGTTTTTCTTGGTCAAAATTGCCATGGAAACTCATACACTGCATGGCAGCCTGCAGGATTACCTTCTGCTAGCCTACTTCACCATATTGTTTTACAGGGGGAAGACAGAAGGAGTGGACAGTTTGGGATTCTGCCTGGCTGCTGCTAAATAACGCTATTCTAGAAGGAGAGAAAAAAGAACAAAAAAAGAAGGAAGATATGTGGAGGGGTGAACACGAGAAGCTAAAAAACCCGGAAGGACAAATTTCAGGCTCTGTTTCCCTTGCACGTGGAAAGATCATGACTGTTTCAAGAACTCTTTTACAAATGAAGAGAATGAGTGAGGGAGCTCTTTTTATAAGTGTGTTTGTAAAATGCCTAACACAATGAAGGTGTTGATTCTGACATAAAACTGTTTGAAAGCAATTGTGACACTGAGATGCAATTTCAATGTTTAATTTTCCTTCCTCTGCCTTCTTTGAGGAAGTTGATGTTACATTTTTCCGTGGTATAGCTTATTGTTAAGGGCAGAAAATAAAGCATCTGAAAGATGAAGTGGTAGAACTCAAAGATCTTTATCTCTTCATCCAGGCTAGAATTGGTGGAGTCAACGGAACTATACAAGATTACAACTGCTAAGGTTCTATGATAAACAATTTGTAGGAACTTTTGGAGACAAATTCACATCTCTATCAAAACAGAGTTCACTTGTCAATGTGGGTACGGTGCACAGGAAATGAAGACACATCTCTGAATCTGTCCTTGTAAGCCACCTCTCAAGGAAAATAAAGGTCCTTCAGTACCTCCAAGGACTACTGAGAAGTAAAGAAGTCATTCTAAAAGTAGGGAGGAATTTCAGGCCAACAACAAAAAGTAGATTCTTAATCACATGTTGGCTTAAAAAGTAAAACATTGAATTATTTTATGCAAAAGCCATTCCAGTTACAAAAGTTGAAAATGGCATATAACTAGCTATTGTTCAATTGGTCTGATACAGATTGACAATAAATGATTGCATACTAACAAAGACTGGTTTTAACTGAATGCAGAAATGCTGAATGGCTTACTAATAAATAGCAAGATCAAAAATAGTTAAAGTTTAACTAAAACTTTTTGTGGGTTCTGAACAGAAGATTAAAAAATACGTATTTGGTCTAAAATAAACTCCAGATCATTATTATTTTTTTATCTATCACTTATACCCAGTTAATTCCTCCTTATCCTAGCCATGGCTGCAGTTTGTTCATAAAGAGAGGATGGTGCAGAACATCAAAATCTCCCAAGAAATCAATAAAACTGAAGACTCCTGTGTAAATTCACTGGAAAGCCAACAAAATTATTTGTAAATTTTAAAGGTTCAGTGAAGGAAAAAGATATGTTGAAGTTCAGATTGGTATATTAAAGGCATTTCTGCTTATATGTTGTGGTGTCTGCTCTTGACTGAGTTTTTTCAAATTGCAATAAAGAACAGATCAAACAGAATGGGTCGGTAACTCCTCATCTGTCACAAGCTACTGGATTTTTCAGATAATAGTTATTAAAATACGCTTTTGCTCATCTTTTAAGCCTCTTTTCTATTTTCCAAGATTTTGTCAGTAGTGTATAAACAGTAGTTGGAGACTTTAAATAAGAGTTCTGTCCTTGTGGCTGCAAAAGTCTTGATATCCCTTGATTGAGAAACATGAAGCTCTCTTGATCAAAGAATTGTTACACCAGACTGCCATGGTTTTTGAAGGGTCAACCTCAAAAGTTCATAGTGAGACTTCAGATAATGATCCATAACCTAATATGCACACTTAAACTGGTCAGACAGAGAACTGTCCATATAATTCACAAAGCTTCACTTCTGGATATTCAGTGATTGTCCCTGCCTCACTCTGATTGCACAACTCTAGTCCTAAGAGGGGAAAAACCTTTTTTGGTCCTCTACTTTCAGAAAATACAGAATATGTGAATTGCAGAAGAAAGAAATACTGAAGAAAAGCTGAGTTAGGAAGAGCTGACATGTCTGAAAATCTTATGTTGAAAGAGAAGAATAAAGCTGAGGTGCCTGTTTTAGCACAGAGAAGCATTCAACTAGCAGACTGAAGCTTCAGGTAGGAAGGTTTGACAATTCAATTGGGCTAGGCAGAATCTAAGGAGTATTAGGGGGATATATGCAGGGTCGGCAATGGAGTGGAAGTTAAAATTTGGCATAAAGATATAAGACACTAAGTCAGTAAAGGATTTTAGTAGGACAATAGGATCAATAAAAATTGATAGTCTGGAAAAACTGTAGGTGAATTTATAGGTTAATGGTAAACAGAAAAGACAGCAAATTTAACAGGTTGAGTTGAAAGAGGATCTAATAAGTTTTGCAATGGCTGATTTACTATATTGTAGGCACTAACGGTGTGGCATATTCCTGTTTTTAACACTACAGAGCAAAGCACAATACATCAGACAATGCAAAACTACATCTTTTACCATTTAATTCCTTTTCTTTCTTAAAAACATTATTTGCAATTACTATGTGAGGCCAAAAGTAATAAGTCTTACTTTGGTTTTGAACACTGGGAAGGGAAGTAGGGGAAGTTTTCATTTCATCTTTTAATTTTGTTTTTTTTTGTTCTTTTGTCTGCGAAAATAAGCTGTTCCCAGAGCCCAAATGCAAGCCATCATGTGAGTTTACATACAACAACGCAGTAGAACTAGAAGTGACAAGGACACTTAGTTGTATAAAGCTTTTGTTTTCATAAGAACAGCGCTTGATTGGGTTAGGTCTGGTCTTTTACTTTAAATTCAGTATTGTCTGCTATCAAAACATCTCAGAATGTTAGCTGATGTTTGGAGACAGAACAGTGAAAATATAAGCCCAGGTGCACTCTAGGATCAATGTTAATTTTTCAAAGCCTTTAATTTCCCCTTTTTTATGCTTCTCCTTCACAGTGAATCTTGCTTCCTTTCAGGACACATGATACTGAAAATGACTTATTTATTTTCATCTAATGATCATGATCGCCACAAGAAGAATTACCTTTGAAAACATCATACTTTTATCCTCTTGCTTTCATTTTTTTGGAGGCATTAATCTTCAATGTAGGAAGGAAAGCAATATCTCAAGTTAGATCTATTCTTTCACACTATTCAGCTAGCATAGATGTTTTGGAAAAATCTGCTAAATAAATTTGCAATGCCTCCTCAAAAGCAGTTTATAAAAAAGAGGTAAGACAGTAAGCAGCAGCATAATCAAACATTTTTTTTTATTTTTCAAAACTAGCTAACAGCATTGTGTCTTATTTTTGTGCTCAGGATTTTTATCTTGACAAAACCAAGAGCGGGAGAAGTGCAGAAATAAATTACCTGGAAAAATTATTTAGTGTGACCTCTAAGTTCAATGCCTTAAAAGCATTTGATCACATACCTAAGGAACATGTTCCTGGCATATAGAATGGCTAAGCCTACATAAATTGTTGAGAAACAAAATTAAAAGCTCCCTGATGATGGTAGCGGTTTGGCTTTGCTGTGGTATGAGTGTCAGCATTATAGCTATGATTGAAGGAACATGTTTTAGACTTAGTTTTCTATTAGCAGCGTGGCTCTGTGTAAACTTGTGACAGCCTTAATGTAATTGAAATAGCTTTTTCTTTTTTTTTTCTTTTCTTTTTTTTTCAGCTTTACTTAATTTATTTCTTAATAAGGAATATTATTTCTCTGGAAAGATCAGTCTATATAACTGTGTCAGTAATGTCAGAAAAGATTTTTCACCTGAAGTCAACTGCAATGCAAAATCTCTACAAAACAACTCTCATTTCTAGCTTGCAGTCACTCTAAGGTCATGAAGTTTAATGATGTATTTAGAAAGAGAATAAATTCCTTGGACTCTAAGTTCAGTATGTTGATAATTAATTTTACAGCGTTTTCAATGTAACATTCAGCCAAAACCTTCACTTGTAGACAAAGAAAGATATTGTTTGTTTGATCCCAGATATTTGGCTATAGCTGCCAAAATGCTTCTTGTCCGAAAAACCCTAGATAATGCAAGATGTGTCAGAGACAGCCTGTATTCATCATTTGCGTGAAACAATGTAAGAAGACAGGAAGGAAACAACCAACTACCTGACCTGATGCTACAACTGGAGGAGCATTCTTAAAATGTAAACAGAATTAGCAGAAATTCAGTGGTATTTTCTCCCTAAGGAAAACAGAAGCTTACTATGTAAGTGGAAGCTTGTGACTTCTGGTCAGTGATACAGCAGCTGCATATCTAAAGGCCTCAAGGCAGCAGTTACAAATCTCCTCAACACATACTGAATCTTGACACTCTTCAGGGTTGTCCTGACCTAGCACTGTGAAGGCACGGTGTTGCCACTAGAGGGGCAGAGTACTCTGGAGGAGGCAGAGAGGCTTGAAATGCTTTTTCTTTTTCTTTCTTTTTTTTTTTTTTCTCTTGGTAAGCAGTGTGACAAATGAAAAGCATAACAACATCTTGTTAGTGAAAATCCAAAATTCTCCATTTAACTAATTCCTTGGTAGATTCCCACATCATGGCTGGATGCTGTAATGGTGCAAACAAAAAATGATTCAGTGACATCTAATCTGTGTTTTGGCAAAAGATGATTTTTTGCCCTTATATGTGGATGTAACTAGATGATATTTAAAGTCCGTTCCACCCCAAACCATTCTATGATTCTATGGATCTGGCCTCCAAAAAAACACTTTAATTTTTAGTTTAAAATTAATTTTTATTAATTCACAGCAAATTTCTCTCAATGTTTTCATTTTTTATTTGTGTATTAATGCAAATTTTATTACAAATTTTTGGCTACAAACTCCTGGGGATGTTACAGGTTCTTGACACAAACATATTTTCTATTCCCAGTGTATTCTCCAAATATTCTTGAGATAAATCAAAATTTTAACTCAGAATAAGTCCACACACACACCCACTATACTGGAAACTTGCATAACATGTTTCTTTCATTTTTTCCATAAATATAATCTATAGCTGTATGTAGTGGGAAAAACAGAGGAAAGAGTATTAATATTTACTCCTTCAAAAGTGGGTTAATACCATTTTATCTGGTTTTCACTGAGGCTATTTCTTCTAAGAAGATTGTTCTTTATAATTTCTTTTTGGTATTTTTTTTCCTTCCCTTTTGATTTAGATACATCCTAATCCTTATTCTTCTCTAGGCATGCCTGACCTTTCTCCATTAGAAGAAATGGGGCTGACAGTTGTATGGAGAGTCTTGACCCTTTTTCAGTATGTTAAGAGTTGTCTAGACATTATTCTTTCCTTGTAACAATAAAACAAGACAAATCTTAAGTTCTGAAAACAGCATGTGTGTGAAAAATTTTCAGCATAGAACAGTTTAGAACAAGTCTTTTGCTATTCATTTATAAAAAAAAAAGCTCCCTTGGGCAAACTCTCTGAGACTGGGAAAATATTTATACAACCCCATTCTCCCCACCTTATTCCTCTGAAATTTTATTTAATGATGTTTGTAAGTGCTCTAGAATGGAACAATTATGTTTTTGAGATGGTCTTATTGGAGTAGCACAATAAAAGCAGAATAATTAGCATTCACAGTCTTTAAGATGAACGGCTAGTGAGGTTGGACAGCCTCTTCCACAATGTAGAAAATTCCTAATGTCACAACATGCAGTTATAGCAATACTTATGTTATGCTGCTCACTGTTGACAACAGTATTGTTGGCTTTGTTGCACAGAGCTCATAGCGGGAGCTATGGTTTGAATAGGTAATTACACTTAGTCAGAATCCAGGACTTTTTGCACTATTGAGGACCACAGACCTACAATTGTTATAGAAATTTTCACAATAAATTATTTTCTAAAGAGGGATTTTTATATCTCTGTGTATATATACATACATATATATATATATATCTAAAGTGCTAATACATTGTCATCCTGAGAAAGGAAGGATTTTTAGCTGGAGGAATTGACTTAATCCTTTTTTCCAAGCACCATGAGTTATTTAAAAAGACATAATACATTGCCATACCCACAAACGTCAAAAGCAAAAGCAAGCTTTTACATCCATTCTTTTAGATGCCGTTAATACATTTCATGGCATTGATTTATTTAGAAAGCGAGCTAGAGTTTCTCATCTACAGTATTCTTATTTTTTTATCACCCCACAAGCAAAAAGATTCCTTTGCTGTCTGTCATCCTTTGTCTGAAAAACAACAATAAAGTGTTTGCTCTGTCACCTTTATCTAAATGGCAGCAAATAATTCTCTTGTCTTTTCTTCTGAGCTAAGAGAAGGGGAAGAAGTGGAAACCTTTAGAGATTTTCTTTGTTATTTAGCAGAAGCCAATATGTGATGGGATAGACAGGTGGATGGTTTGTAAGGTCAGTTTACAGTGACCTCTTTTTATACAATGTCTAACTCTAGAGACTCATTACAAACAGATTTTTCTCAAGTCTTGACACAGGTGCTTTGTTGTGAAGATCCGGGTGGCTTTACTTTTAATGCATCCATGATAAGAAAACATAACAAAGGCGCATACCAAAGGAAATAAGCTTTTCTCCAAAAACCATTAATTTTTTATCATGTCCCCTGACATTTGTTTTTGTGGTACAATATGTCATTTCTTCCAGTGTCTGATTCAGTCTTAAAAGGCTACCAGCCACATTTGCTTTCCTTTTACTCTTTTCTTTCTTTAAAAGAGACAGTCATATTAATGTAGTTGTAATTCAAGGGTGGAAAGAGTCTAATGTGTTTCAAGCTCTTAAGGAGTGGAATTAGAAATTAGAAATTCCTGTCTTGTAAATACCAGTGGTCACAAACAATCATATATTAGTAATTTGTTCTACTGCTAACTATTATGACTACCAGCAAATGACAGTCAGACAAAATTTGTAGCACCTGGACTTATATTAACACTGTCGTAGTATAAGCCAAGTAAGTGAATCGCCTATGAATTTTGGATTCACGAAGGCATCTCTTGCAGTAAACAAAGGTCGAAACTAGTTGGATGGTGATCCAAAATAATAATACACCATGTGATAATGTTCATAGATACTAATATTTGCTTAAAGACTGTGAAAAAAACCCCAAACTCATAAATGGACAGGCAAAGGAAATATTGTGAAGATACCATTGCTGCTGCAACTGATGCTTGAGCTAGGAACATGCAGAGTGCCTGTGTGTTTACAATCTGTCTCAACACTGAAGACAGTCATTTGAAAATACATCAGTAAAAGAAAGATGACTCACATGTGAAATCTGCTTCTTCTGGTAATGGAATTAAAATTGGCCTGAACTGCTGTCTGTCTAAGAAATCTAAAGTTTCATTGCTTGTTAAAAGTAAACCAAATCGTATGTAGAAAACTAGGGAAAAAAGACATGCCTGATTGAGGAACATTTTCTTCTAGACGTGGGAAGAAAGAGATATATCAGTACAGTTACAAATCTGGATTCTTGTGTTTATAACATACAGGACAGTTACAGGAAAATATTTAAAGAAATTACATATAGACATGCTGCTATATATAGAGACCGAATTAAACATTTCTGGGGCAAGATGGACTAAAAGACAGAAAAAATCCAGTACTTGTGTTAATTCACATTTTCTTGTTTTGGAGTGATGACTTTTTTATCTAGTTTTTGTTTTAGGGATTTTTTCTTTTTTGAGATGAGATGAGATGACCCTGATATTTCCTTTTGGCTGCTTTCCCCTGCTTCTGTTTCACATCCTGTTCACTTGTTATCTCTTGTTGTCTACAAGCAACATATGAATTCTCTTTCTTTTCACTGAACTACTGAATCTTTCTGATCTGGAGTCAGCCACAGACTGTGTTGGCTGGCATCATTACTTATACTGGCGATATGAGGTCATTATTCTGCTGAACAACTGCAACTAGCAGAACCTTAGTTTAGTGTGATGTGGTTAGGCTTAGCTGGCCAGTACTCTGCACAAAAGTTTGACTTCATCTCTGAAAGATGAAAGAAAGTTTTTGCAAAACTAGCATGTTAGTTAAAACCAGATGTGTTCAGTAGTGTCAAGATTTTTTTTTCTAATAATTCTTTTTTTAACTAACTGTCCTACATATTATTTTTACATGCCAAAGTAGAAAATGGAATTTAATCTTTTGTGAAATTTAAGAAAGTTCCTGAACCTAAATGGTTTCTTGGAGTTCCCATATATTAGGATTGGCTGAAACTTTCCAAAATTGGAAACTAGTCACATGTTTTCAGAGATGATAATTTTGTCAGCAAATGCATTAAGCATTCCAAGTTCATCACATCTAACAATTCATACTAGGTCTCAGCTAAGGGATCTTCTTTAACCCAAAAGCTCAAGACTGAGCACATGCACAAATGCCTTGTTGAAAGAGGACTTAATTCTGTGTAGGAAATACTTGAAATCTCATAGAATTCTAATATTGAATATTACATTTATATCTATTGCAGATTTCTGGAAGAGATTGTTCTATAGAAATACTACCATAATATTATATGTGACTTGAAATTGAAAGCAGAAAAGTAAATTGATTTTCAGTTTTATACAAGAGGAATCAGAAGTTTAGCTCTTATCATTGTTATTAGGTCCTTGCCTGCTTCTTTCTGAGTACACCTGCCTGACTACTTCCCTAAGTCTTTGCTGTTTACTAAAGATAATACATAGTCATTTGTCCATATTCATATATCCTCAAGACTTTTCAATTGTTTGCAAATTGGAATGTTAACTTCACATACTTAAAAGAAAAACAAGTCAAGGGAGATCTAGCAAACAATAAAGTTACCTTTTTAATTAGGAAAGAAAAAAAAGGTTACTTTTATTTAAAGCAGTCATTACATAAATCTATTACATAAATATGCTGAAGATATGAATCCATGTGACACAAAAAATTGGTTTCTCTATTTTGTCTATTAAAGTTAGTATTAGATTTACACATCACTGATTTCTTGACACCATAAACTGTATAATAGTACTACTCATACTGATTTTATGATGGCATCACTTTTAGAAAAAGGAACATGTGAATTTTTAATTTAAAAAAAATGACCTTGATGCATTCCCAGTAGGAATTATATTAGGACACTTCTGAAATTAAGCACACCCAGGCAATTATTTTACAAAAGTTCTTAAATAGCCTTGATAATCTTATTTTAGTGTCGGTCATTTACTTGATTTAGCATTGCCATAACCCAGTGTCTTTCTAATTTAAATGTATTGAGGCTTCATCTACAAAAATGTAACCTTTATTATGATCAACATTTTAATCTAAAGTCTAATTTGCTTATCTGAATTTTATTCTTTTTTCATAGTGTACATTATTATACTTACTGAAATCGTAAGAGAACATTAAAGAAGCTTGCTAAAATACTTAAATGGTTTAATCTAGTTTTATATTGTTTGCATCACTAAACTTCTATTGAATTCAATTTGGGAACTGCAAAAAAATATCTCTAGAGTTCTTCACATGTCTATAAAATACAGTGGGGCAGAGATCCTCATTTTACAGTAGAGTTGCTATATCACAGAGTCTGGATAATAATGGGACCTTAATGGTAGACTTGAATTTTAATTATTCTGTTGAGACAAGGGACTAGCATATCTGTTACTGTTTCATCTACTGATAGAATTTCTCTCCTGCATTTTAAAAATTAGAATTTTGAAGGCGTGTATAGCTCCAAAGTAAACCATTTGTAATAAATACAACCACCAGTCTTTCCTTTTACTATTTCTTTATACAAGCTATTTTATTATTTCTTTGTGATTTCTTTATACAATACAAACTTTCACAATCCCTTTATACAATAAATAGTAAAATTACACCTTTGACTGGAGGTGCTAGATGCCATAGGGAATCTAATTTTTCACTAGTGAAATTGGGTGACCTATTTCCTACTGTGTCCAAGAATTTGGACATTGTATTTGGGAAAACTACGATAACTAAGTTTGAAAATCTTGGAGTTTGCTTGTGCTCAAAAAGCAATTGTTTTGTCCTGCATCATAAGCATAGGAGTTAAAAGTTTGTGTATCTGCAAAGGTCAGAAGACTGAAAAGGGAATTAAAAAACAGTTCTTCAGAATAGAAAATGAAAGGGTTTTTTTCTGCCCATGCCTTTTAAAAATTATTTTTAAAAGAGCATTTGAAGCAAAAATTGGGAGGTAAGTTAATAAAATATTAAATATAAATAAATTTCAGTGATACACTACATATACATATAACACATGCACATTGTCTAAAATATAATTCTAAAATGTTAGTTTTAAAATCTTCATGTTAAAGGATATTCTCCAGCTTTGATGTCACTGGTTTAATCTTTATTTTCTTACCTTCTCTTGGTTTTCTATTAAATATAACTGTCACACCTTAAAAATGTAATAGATGACTATTACTGTCAAGACTTTGTTAGAGTTTATTTGAGGATTTTGTACAAATTAACATATCCATACTTTCTGTCGTTCGCTCCAGGGGAAAAAAAAAAAAAAAGAGAATAACTTTAGATTATTTCTTTGCTCTAGTTCACTGTGTGACTGTGGAGCTCATGGTGCTATAACAAAGGAAGGGCTCACAAAAATTAGGATAGTCAAGGCCAAGGGTTTAGAAGGATTGCTTCCTTCGGTGGTGGTTGAGTTGGCTCATTCCAGTTTAATTTGTGTGTGAAACTACTGCCTAAGATAAGGAAGTTTCTGTCTGGGAAAATGCATCATCTGCTAGAGATCTACTGTGGGAGGAGAGAAATATTTTGTCTCTAATCACCAACACCACTTGCTGGAAGCAGACCACTTGTCTGGAAACAACAAAAAAAGCGTGTTCCCTTTTGAAAAGCTGTTAACCAGGTCTGACTGAAGCATCAATTACCTCAGTCTGCCAGTTGAAGATTAAGAGTTTCTGTAAATGTAAATAACTTAATCACTTCACTAGTTTATTGGCTTATTGGCTGGTTAATTCTAGATCTAATATTATCTTAAATTTTGTCAAGTTAACATCAGTGTGGTTTCCCCAATCCTTATCAATATTGAATCACTACTGAATAGAACAGTAAATTCTGTCAGGCTTAAAGTGACTGCTTTGCCTAAAAATGTCACTTCAGCCTGTCACTGAGTGACAGGAGAGTTAGAAAAAATCTTAACCATGGATGTTATTTTTTTGTCACTATTTCAAGAATATTGATAGAAGCTGAAAGCAAACTACGGTACATTGTCAAATTTCCTATTTATTATTCTGGCAGTATTCATTCCAGGATCCAGACATTTAAAAAAAAAAAATACTGGGCTTAAAATTGATATGTATTACAGAGAAATTGTGAAATGAAATATTTCTACAGAGTCTGAACAGCCTCAGAGTAAGTAGCTAAATGTAAAATGAAATAAGGATTTTTTTGACTGTCTTACAGTTAAACACACAAGTTTGTAGAAAGCTGGTGAACTCGTATATTAATTAATAAACTTATACTAACGTGCTAGCTACATAACACTGACTTGTGTATAAGTCCCTTCAGAAGCATTCTTCATGGGATCAGGGCTGTCCAGACAATGTCAGCATGTTAATATGCTGGGGCAGGAAGAAAATAGTTACAGTACAGCTGCTGAATGAGCTTTACCTTTAAAGCAAATTTGCATAAAGTTTAAAAGTCAGGAGAAAATCATGCAACAGCTGTATTCATGTTCTGGCATTAAAAAAAAAAAATCTAACATGCAAACAAACATTAGCATGAAAAGTGGGAGAACTGAAGAGGGAGCAGGTGAATTTTCATGGATTGGCAAGCTCCAAGGGCAGTTTAATAGGAGCTAAATGGAATAATTTCACTGGAGGATGTAAATAGGAATATGGAATGGAAAAATATATAATCAGGTCAATTAACTGTGCTGCCAGGTTGCTATACCTGATTAATTTGGATGAGTGAAATGATCACTTTTAAAGATTCCTTCATGGAAATAACATGATTGAAAGAAACGAACACAGATTAAGCCAGCTGTCAGACTTTTTAAGGTCTTCTGCCCACTGAACTAACACAGTCCTAAACTACTGTTTAGACAACTTGTGAATAAGTAAAAAACCCAAACCCTTTCCAAATCTATTAAAAAAAATCTTCCTAGTCAAAGAAACTTCGGTCTCCTTCAGCCATTTTAGAAAGAGACATCTACATGTTGCAGACTGCCTTGTTAGTGATGAAAGTAATTATAGACCTTTTATGTTTTACTGAAGAAAATATAATACTATTTGATCTTTCTTGGGCTGTCTGGTTCCTTGGTCTGCAAATGTCCCTTTTTGACCTTAGAATTTTAAACAAAGTTGGCACCCTCATTACTGCATTAATGTATGCCTGCATTATTTTTTAATAACATTGTTGTTGTAATCATTCAGGGAAGCTGGATCTTTTGTCTTACTCCCCCACAAGATAATACAAATCTGCTAAATATACATGGAATCATTCCAGCTAGACATTTATATCAACTCCAGATAATTTCCTATATCAAGGACACATATTAATTCCAAGTGGGGACTACGAAAATCAATGTTAGTGAGCCTCCTAGTTACCATCCATCTTCTTCTAAGTAAATAAATAGAACTCACTTAAATATAAACTTTTGTATCCTCTGATGTATAAATGTGATTTACCACAGTATATTCAGGGGAACTAACATTGTGCTTACAGCCAACCACGATCTAGTCCAATCTGTACTGGATTTGCCCGCTAGAAGCACACTCCATTCCTCTTTCTGCAAGTCTGCATAAAACATCGTGCTCTGCTTCCATAGCAACTGCTATTGTTTGGGACCATATCTCTATGCATTCAAAAGGCACCTTGATTTACATGGGCTTTTCAGAGTAATCAGTAGGAAAATAATTTTTTATATTTTAAATTCCATTGACACAGAAGAATGAATCAAAGCTGCTGGGACCATAAGCAAAGGAGCTTGTGCCAGGTAGAGAGGGTTTGTGCCTTCTGTCTTGATCCAAATCTAGCAGTAACACACTGATGCCAAAATCAGAGAAAGAAGCAGCATTTGTGCAGCTGCAAATTTATCAGTGTTTACTGAGGAGTAACTGGCAAATTTTGTCAAGCTGAAACTGATAATGGGAAGGAGGTCTACTATTTGAAATAGCAGACAGATTTCAGGCTATTTGTTTATTATTTCCCCATACTTTCTTCTTATCCCCTGTGTCACTCAAGGTACTTTGTCCTGTTCTAGTGCCAGCCTGCATTATTGAAGAAGCATTGAATGTAGGTTGTATATGTGCATGGGTTTGACTGAATGTAATAATAGTTTTGAAGAAGCTGGAAGTAGGGATGAACAGTAAAAGGGTAGAAAGACTATTGATTTCTATGTATTGGTAAAAAGAAATTGTCTTTGGCTCTGGGAAAAGGGAATTCGCAAATTTTGGTGGTTTGTTTTTTTTTCCTTTCTCTCACCAGTAATTTTCCTAGTTCTGCACCCAAGACAGGCACAAGCACTTTTGTGGAGACTAGAAATCTAGTGGAGACTAGAAATCATCTTGAACTGGAACCATTTCTGGCAGATGGTCATGCACATCTTCATTCTCAGTATTGTGCCAAATCTGATGGGCCTAGCAATAGTCAGCAGGCAAATTTAAACTGGAAATGAAAGTAAGGCAGAAAAAATGCACGGCATATATTTCATTTTTGCTATTATTTTCTCAAAATTTGTTGCTCTATGTATCGCCAGTGTTGTTAGTTCAAAATTTAAAAAAAATGTATTCCCTACATAAAATCTTCAGAATAATGTCTAGTTATTAGTATTTGTTGAAAACTTTTGTTTATTTTTTGCAGTTGTTGATTTGTGGGTGCTCAGAAGTAATTTCTAAAATTGCTGTGTCATTATAGGTCCTAACTTCATTGAGGTCCATTGACCCTGCAGCATGAAATTCAATTTGGACTGCTAGACTTGAGGCACCAGTGTATACAAAGAATTTGAGCCAATTTAATAGAATTAAATTCTAGATCAAAATAAATGAGATACATCAATATTAGCCACCCTTAAGCCAATTTAAGAGCATCTACACAAGGGATTTAACTAGTTTAAATCAATTTAAGGATTGATTTAACTAAATTGCTACAATTTCTTTCTGTAAGCAGAGGACAAGTTACGTGAGTTTTATATTGGGAAGCTCTGAGCACTCACCTACACCACCAGGGATTTCGAATGTTATTGGTGTAAGGAGGTGTTTTCTAAGAACTATTATCAAGATTAAGATTATTGTATGATGTCTGGGGGATGGGCACAGGTGACAGATACAGGGGAAACTAGGTACCACTAATATCATTATTATATAAGTATATGTATCTATATGTATAATCAAGGCGAGACACACAGACCTGAAATTACAGGGTCTGGAAAACCTGTCAGATTCAAGAAAGGATTATAAAGCTGTTATGATGTAATTGATGATGGATAGGAAGAGACTTTACTGTAAGTTGAAAATATCAAACCGATTGATTTTCTGAGGTTTTTATCCTTGAATTGCTGAAATATAAGATTTTTGCAGGTATGAACAGTGTAACTCAAACTCTGTTAGTGACAAAAATAATTCAGCATCTGTTCAGCATCTGTTTAGTCCTTGACTTTCTGCTAGGAATACTAGACAGGTTGTCAATTAACGTCACTTTTGACAATGCTTATTCAGCCTGTAGACAGCTATTCTCTAGGACCTAAATAGTCCTTCCTTCAGTAACACCTAATTGCAAAGTATCCTGTCATTAAACAAAATGAGGTCTGAACTGGTATTTAGGTTTCAGTTCAACTACTGCTCGTAAGGGCAGACTGACTGATGTCAGTCACTGCCTGTGCATGCTTAGTAGTCACCAGCATGGAACGCCATGAAAAACTGGAACACACACATCTCTGTGTGTGTTTGTATGCATATGTCTGTGTATAACGTACCCCAGCACTTACCAGGCTCCTAACTTTCATAATTCTTTTTGTTTGGTTTTTTTTTCTTCTCTGACAGAACTGCAGCAAAGGTGTCACTGTGTGGAATAAGTTTTCATCATTGACTTTATGTTTTCACATTCATTTTCAGCATTGAAATGTATTTAAGGAAGCATGAAAAACTAAGACCTGAATATTTATAAAGCTGTCTTGAAAGTGAAGATGGATGCCTGAAATGTAAAGATTTGTCACAGAAGATTGAAGAACTCCCTAGAAATCCTTAACTTCTTTGAAATCCTTAACTGTAATCCAACAGTTATTGAAAAGGACCGAAATGTAATCTATTCTTATTAAGATTAAGGAAGCCACAGCTTCCTTAATGGTATAAACCCAAATAGCTCCTTTATCAAGTGAACTTTCACTTCTAAAAGTGCCGTATCAAGTGTATGGGATGCAGGTGCTGGCAGCGGGGCCTGCAGAGTCACCTGCATGAGGAGAGGCCAGGACTGCCCTGAGCCAGACACAGCCAGTTCCAGCTGACTCCAGCCAACCCACCACAGGGCACAGCTGAGCCCCTCAGCCAAGATGGTGGCCTCTGAGAAAGTATATGTCAGATAGGGTAAAAAATGCCATGCAGCTGGTGGAGGAGGGAGGAAAAGATGTGAGAGAAACAGCCTTGCAGACACCAAGGTGAGAGAAGAAAGAGGGGGAGGAGGTGTTCCAGATCCTGGAGCAGGGGTTGCCCTCAGCCCCTGGAGACACCATACTGGAGCAGGCTGTGAAGAGAACCCATGCTGGAGAAGCATGAGGAGGAAGAGCAGCAGAGAGGAGCTATTATGGACTGATCACAACTCCCCGTTCCCCATGGCCCTGTGGGGGTACAGGGGTGGCAGAGGAGTAAGGAATGAAGGGATGAAGTTGAGACTGGGAAGATGATGAGTGGAAGGAATCTAATTTAGTTTTTGTCCTTGTTTCTCACTATATTAATATATTTTAATCAGCAATAAATGAAATTAATTTTCACCAAGTTGAGTCTGTTTTGACAGTAGTTGGTAAGTGATTTCCATGTCTTTATCTCTTTGTTTCAGTTTGTCCCACTTGTGGCGGTGTGGTCTCCCTGTTTTCCCCCCCCTTCCCCCCTCCCGCGGCTCCTGCTCGGGCCATGGCCACCATGGCCATCACAACACCAGTTGCGATAACTTGCACCTAGACTTTGGGGGATGGCTGGCAACCTCACCAAAATACTGTCTGGAGTGAGGACCTAGAAATTTTGTTCCCATGAGAATATGACTATAGGTCAATTATCTTACTGTATAAATAGTGGACAGCCTGAGAGCCCTTTGAGCTCTCCTGTATGGCAGCAGGCTGCACGCCAGGATCTCCCCTTTTGTGAGAACGTTCGCTTAAGGCTCTACTCCTTGAGGTTGAGAGATTCCTTGCCGCAACAGATTCTCGGTGACTAATAGCATGCTAAACTTTGAAATCTTAGCTAAGTAATATAAAGGATTGATTGCGCATAAATAATCCTTTAGACATAAACTGTTGACCAAGACTGGGACTAGGATTGGATCCAGCCGCACCTAGACTCCTCTCTGAGAAGGAGTTTAGAAAGCAAGGGGTCCTTTCTGAACCTCGTGACTCAACGGGAGGGTGTCCCTGACAGCTTGTTTGACCCTGTCCTCTATGCAGTAAATAATAGAGTGTACCTTGACATCGAATCTCGTAAAACACTATCACATTTACTTTGTTTTATCACGCTTACTACTGATTTTGTTAAATCATTGTTTCACCTTAATAAATATTTCACTACTTCATTCTAACTAGTGAAGTTAATCACTCTGTCTACGACACCACTGTCCTGTTGAGGAGGGTGGGTGAGAAAGCAGCTGGACGGGCATCAGACAGCCAGCCAAAGTCAACCCATCACGTCAGGGTGAGTTATACTAACATGAAATACGTATGTCTTAGAAGGACAAAACTGTGGTAACTTTACTTGCAACAGAGGTTCTGGAATTTCATGGGGGTTATGAAGACAACAACAATACTTTAAAATGTTCCATTGCAGTTTAGTTTATAAGGGTTGCCAGGAGAGAATAAAAATGTGACTGGTCTTCTTAACTGCCACTGCAGAAAAAATGGGAAGTACAGGTTTTTAACTTATATAAAATACTTGACAGGCTGTGATGATGAGAGTGTAAAGTGTTGATCGTGGGCTGTCATTTGTATTTTCAACAGTAATTTAAATGAAAGATCCTTAAGGAAAGGAGACAATTAGGTTCTGAAATAAATGGTTTTAAAAGTCTCTTTGTAGCAGGTGTCAAGATTGGAAACAAATCCTGAAAAATGCATACACATGATTGCTTCCTTTGGTCACAATAAATCTGGCCCAAGTTGTGTATTTAATTTATTTAATTCATTACTTTTAGATTGATTTGTTTTATGCTGTGATTAGGTATAAAACTACTTGACACCTTATTCGGCATAATTACATTCAACTGACAAGAAAATAAATGAACCCAATGAAGTTCTTTCTCAATTTCTCTTTTTACTAAACTTGTCACAACATAGCAACACTATGGAATAAAAAGTTTTACGGTTTGGTTTTTTTTTTTTTCAGACTTGTACCTAGACTTTCTATCATGTAGAAAAATAAAAGTTTGCTGGAACACTATGGAAATGAATATAAACATGAGCTAATGAAAGGTGATTCAGGTTTTATCATTTGTTTGATAATAATATCAAAGTTGGAGGATAACCTAGATATTGAGGAATTAAGAAAGATGATGAAAATGGTAAAGCTGAAAAAGCATTGATATGGAAGGATTGGTACCATTAGCTTTAGAAATCAGATAAACAAGGTGGGAATCGAAAAAGGTTCTTCTGTCAGGAACAGGACAACATTTAATTTAATTATAAGGTGAGAAACTTAGACCCAATGAAAGGACTACTTGTAATTAAACCACAGTATTCACTGAAGTGAAAAATTCATGGGTCTAAGAGCTTAACATAGCAATAGGCTGATTTCCTAGATCACATAGCTCAGTCCTACACAGCTGCAGGTAAAGCTTAGAAATGAAACTTGCTCTGCTTCAGAAACTAGGCAAGCCTCTGGCTCATCGTTATTTGTGCTGGGAAAAACTGAGACTCACTACTGTCCAACTTTTACATGCTATACTGATAAGTTTTACTTCATTTCCATTATTCTCTCTTCAAGGTTGTCCAAATGTTCAGTGTGAAATACTTCTTACCCTCTGCATTGATTATATCTTACAATTTTTTATCTGATTTCTTAAGCACATTCCAACTTGTTTTATAAAGGTCATTAAGGAAATATTAAATGCCATCAGTCTCAGGATATTCCTTATGAGTTTCACAATTATTGTGTTTGCAGTTCAATATTTTTCCTTTAAATATGGCTGTTTTCATTTCATCTTTAATCACTTTTTTTTAAAGTTTATAATGCTTGTGCTAACTCCCATCTTTATGGCAAATAAAGATTTTTCCATGCAACATCATATCAGATGACCTAAAATCTAATTATTTTTGTATTGCCTTTGGGGTTTGATTTATTATATTTTCTTTGTTTCAAACCCCCGTTGTTTTTGATTGTCTTGTTCTTTCAATATAAACATGTCCCACTCTTTTAGAACTTCCTTTCCAGTATGAGTCTCTATTTCTCTGCATTAATTTTTATTTTTTCTATAGGACCAGTGTAAGCATCACTGTCAGAAAAAAATTAGGGAAAAAAATAAGTATAGTTGTTTTGAGTAATTCCTAGATCACCTTTAATATTTTCCCCTGTCAAAAAAATGCATTTCTCCCCTCATGTTTTTATTCATTTTTATTTAATTTATATGGTTGAAGAAACTGCTCCTATTTGTTTTTAAATCTTTTACGACACTGAATCCAGATTGTCCTTTGGGAACTGTTACTGACCACTAAGGCCAGCTTTCTTTTCTCAGCCCTCTTATTTATTTGTTTGTTTGTTTGTTTTTTTTATATTCATACCCTTTTTAGGCTTAATATATCTTCTGAGGTCCTTATTTACCATTCAGGTCTGAAGTATTTTACTGTAAGAGATACATTTTCCAGATAAACTTTTACATCTTTTATAATATATATATATATAAAAGAAAATCGTCCAAATCCCAACATACCAGTCCAGCTGTCTTGATTAATTTCTTTGACTTAGAAGAATTGTCTATTTTGAATTAAAAAAAAATTATGATACAAGTTTTGTCTATCTCACATTATTTCCTTCTCACCCAAACCAAGATAATTTCCCTACTAGTGAATTTTTGTAGTATTGATGAGACTTCTCCAATCCAAGTAAAAATAGCATCCACTCTTCTTAATTCATTGATATTCTATAAAGAAATCTGTTGAATGTCATATTCCAAAGTTATCTAAGCCTGGCCATAATTAAATTAACATTAAAAAAGCTTTAGAAAATTACTTATCAACATCTCTTTCAAGAACACAGGAACTATCATAATTAAACTGAACATTTCTGAAAGAGATCCGAAAACTCTGTGCTTCAGACTTTAGCAAGGTATTGTGTGTTACGAATGCTATCAGGCCTGGAATGAGCACCAGCTTGGTGGTACTAGGATACTTGATCTATCCATCTGGTGCTCCCTTACACCAGGACAGCCACCCCCCACCCTGCTTCTACCCCAGAAGCACATCGACTTTTTTTGTACAGCCAGAGCAACAGATCTCAATTATTGCCCTGCTCCAGCAGCACTGAATAAGTGCAAGGCTGCTTGATAGGAACCCCTGTGTTGTCCCACTCACAGGATTTCCACACTTTACTATCCCTTTTCCTGTCACTTGACCCTCCTTTTTGCCACCTTTGCACCTCTTTTTCTCTGCCCAGCCATCTCCTAGATAACTGTCCCTATTTTACCACACCTGTACCCAATTTTGGCATTTTAGATGTCTTTACCTAGGTAATCTTGCTCTTATGTAATATTAGTGGTCGTTCCCCGGTGATCCCCTCCAATTACCCATGAAGCTTGGCTCTTGTAGCCATCCATGAGATGCCATCATCTGCTCAGCACTATCCCTGCCTCTTGTCCGATGCTCACACTGTTGGCTGTCATATCCATCAGTTCCTCATGCCAAGTCCAGTGGTTTTTGTGTCCCATTCCATTAGTGTAACCACAGGCCAGTGACCTGGTCATTTACTGCAGCCTTAACAATGTTGAAGACAGCTTGTTCCATAAACCCTTTAGAATAGTATTTCTGTAACTTTTTCTGATATACTGGTATGGGCAGTCAATAGGGTTAAGTTTTTTTAATTGCATATGTGATCCAGCATGCTAATCTCATCCAACCCAAGAATGAATGAAGTACGTTTAGATAGCAAAGAAGAAAAAAAACCTTAACTTTTATTTTTTAAAGTGGACTCCTCTTCCTGAATGTCACACAGTATGATTTCTTATCACTAATGTTGCATGTATCATATTTCATTTTACAGACTATAGAGAAAGAGTTGCTTAGTTTTTTACATTCATGCACTTGAATGCTGGAATATTCACACTTAGTGTTGATAACAGTATATGTGGCTTGAAAAATACAGTCTTCAAAATGTATCAGTATTTAGGGAACACAGTGAAGTGTTCTGAGGCTTTCTGATAAGTTTCTAATTGTATTTGAAATATCATTAAAACTGTAAACAGTCTAGGAGAAAGCAATTATTTAATACACCTTTGTACAATTTAGTACACTTTATTACAACCTCAGTGTCCCTTCATGCAAAGGAATGTTATAATGTTAGGGCTTCAAGGAAAAAAAATACATTGTGTATGTGCAATTTTGTTTGTTATTAAGGCTTTTTATAGGGGGAAGAATCCATGATTTTATGCAGAACCAAATGTCTCATATTATTAGTGAGAACATATAAACAGTAAATTGCTAACAAACTGTTGCAGGTCTGGTATGTAAACTAAAAAATGAAAAGAGTATGACAGAAGTCCCTTGAGTTCCTCTTGAAGAAAATATCTTTGACGTTGTTAATCTGAAAAATCATATTTTTTATGATCTTTTCACCTGGTTGATATGAATCACATATTGCACCACACACTACAAATTCAAATTATTGTAAAGTAATTTTATTCTGGAAGTCTTTTCCCAAGAGCTGCTTTCTGGTAAGGGTTCAACCTGATAAGTCAATGAACTTGATCAGTGAATTTAGATTATCAGGGATATGTCTTCTCAATAACTTGATAGTGAATTGGCTTGAATTGTATCTAATCTGCTGTCATAGATTGGTTTGTATTTATGTGTTCCAAAGGAATTCACATGTACTAAAACTTCTGATCAGAGTTTGTAGAGGAAAGACTCACATGAAATGAAGAACATGCTGCACATGCTGGCAGAGAGGGATGCAAATTACATCTCTCTGAACTTGAAGATGCTGGTGCAACTTTCTGCAGATTCACCTAAGAGACACCCACGGGGCATTCACCTTTTCTTAAGAATTTAGGAGGGAAAGAGCAGACTGAAAAAGCAGCCTTCATTTCAGGACAGACTGAATTATGTCAGTTGTTAAGGAATAAGGATCCTTCCCCAACTTTGTATCCCCACATTTTCTTCCAGAAATGTATTTGATTTATGATCCCTAGCTTCCAACATAAAGACTTCCCTACTATTCCTTTGACTTCAAAATTATTGACTTCTATTGGATGAAATAATTAGTCATTCAGTCCTAGAGTTCTTAAAATCACAGAATCACAGAATCTTCATGGTTCAAAGGGACCTTTGAGATAATCGAGTCCAACCACAAAAAAAACCCAAAAACAAAACACACACACACCCCCAAACAGACACAAACCAATAATCTCGGGCACTAGAGCATGCCCTGAAGTGCCATGTCTACACATTTCTTAAATACCTCCAGGGATGGCAACTCCGCCACCTCACTGGGCAGGCTGTTCCCATGCCTGACCACCCTCTCAGTAAAGTAATTCTTCCTAATATCTAATCTAAACCTCCCCTGCCACAACTTCATACCATTTCCTCTGCTCCTGTCATTATTCCCTTGGGAGAAGAGGCCAACACCCACCTCTCTACAACCTCCTTTCAGGTAGTTGTAGAGGGCAATGAGGTCTCCCCTCAGCCTCCTCTTCTCCAAACTAAACATGCCCAGTTCCCTCAGCCTCCCTTCTTATGACTTGTTCTCTAGACCCCTCACCAGCTTGGTAAATTAGGAAAAATCCTTAGCGGTGTCAAGATTTTTCTACAGAACTTGATTTGATTTTTATTTTCTTCACACTTTAACTAATCGACTTACATGAATATGCCTTAAATTGCCTTGACATCAGTATTGTTTATACATATATGTGGACTTTTATGTGTACCTGGAATATCGTCTATCCTATCTGAAACAAGAACAGAGCAAATTACGCCTTCATGAATATATCCTTACTGCTTATGTCAGTTGTTGTTCTGATAAGTAATTTTCAATCATTACACAAAATTAATCCTGATTTACATGGGAATGATAGTGAAACCATAGCCACAGCTGTATGTGGCAGACCTAATCCTTCTATGTCTGAGATTTTAAAACAAATTAATCTTTTTTGATGTTGTATATGAGCTCAGTTATTGAGATCTTAATGAAATGAACACAAATAATGGCAAATGTTTAAGTTAACTTCAGCCACTACATTGAGCTTACCAAGTTCCATGGGTGTAATAAGGCTATTACAAAAACAAGCTGACAAAAACATTACAATCCTCATATGGGATTTAGGTTTGGGAAAAGGGATGTCCCTGATAAGAATTCTTAAATTCCAAACTTTTAACTAAAAAGATCAACAAAACATATTTTTAAAATAAGGTTTTGCTTTTTTCCATAAGGATAATTGAAATTATTTAATGAATAATAGAACCCCGCCTGAGACCCTGAGAGCTTTCACTTTACAGAATCACAGAATCCCTGGGCAGCCTGTCCCAATGCTCAAAGAAAAGCTTTAGCTTTTCCTATTGTTTTACAAGGAGTAATTACAAACTCCATTTCATAAAGTATAATAATGACATAATTAAATAATAAAAAATTGCCAAAGTTTAAGGAAAGTTGAGAGTTTGAGACTAGGTTTTTTTTTTTTAGAAGAGTTTCCAATTGTGGCAGCTGAGTATAGACTTTTCTAATATATCTTTATTTTGGTTGTGATAGGGAGCAAAATTCCGATATTATGTGGATTCACAAAAAAAATATATTCAAATATGTTATAATATTTCATTTCAGGATATAATTTCTATTTTGAACACTTTATCATAACAATAAAAGTAAAGGCTGATGTAAAGATTATTTCAAGCTAAAAACCAGAATTCAATTCTGAAGTTAAATAGACTCCTAAGTACTCTATACCTCACTAAGCTATTGTAACAAAAATCTGTACTCTCACCATACAAGGAAAACCTGAATACAAATTTAACTCAAGTTCAGCCCATAGCTACCCATTGTAATCACAACAGAGACTCCTTCTCAGTTGCAACAGTTACTTTCATAGGGTTTTTTTGCATAGGTTATTCCAGACATCACAAAAAAATCATCTGATCATCTGTTTGACTCCACTGTGGTTTGTGTCATGTTAGTTTATCTTGTGAATTTTGGCTCTGAAACTTTATCTCCCACCAAATCCCTGACTGCAACTATAAATTTCAGCAATGTGATACTCAGATAGCTTCAAGAATTACGACACGCAATAGCCATATTCTGTTATCTAAAATGACTTTTTTTTTTTTAAGTCAAAACAATATGTCTGTCAAATGTTAATATGCATTTTTAGTACCACAGTTCTTTCCCTTCACAGCAGCTTCCCTTGAAAAAGCTGAAGCCAGAATATTTCTTCCATTAGTCACACTTTTATCAAGCATATTTGGAATACATTGACTTTGGATTTTTAGCTGTCATTCAACATATCAATTTTATTTATTTATTTTAGTGGACTTTTTTTTGGCCTGATAAGGATTCTTATAATTTTGCTTGAATAGAAAAGTTCAAACACCTTATTGTACAGTTTCTGTGACATATATTCTGAAATGAGTCACCTGGGAGTGTCTTTGAAGCTGATGCTTTGATGTGTCATTCATTTTCTTCCATGTTTAGTTGCAATTGCTTGAAGGTCATTATATTTTGTCCCTATTCCACTTTCTTGTAAATTCACTTTATGCCTGTAGAATCTCTTGTTAACACTGAAATGGTAGAATAAACAAATGAAGCCATGGATATTTTAAGGACAAAGAAACAACAACAAAGTGTCTAATGTTGACATTTCTATGGTTATTAATGATTCATATGGTACAATAGTTGGATATCAAGTATATTGACTTTCTTTCATTTTATTTTGAATTCAAACTCTCCAGAGATGCTTGGTAGATCTGTTTTATCTAAATGTCAGTATTCCAATAGAAAGGAGTCTTGTTATCAAGTCTTGACCAATACACTCATGGGGGAACCAGGCACCCAAAAAGTCAAATCGGTTCATTGTCCATTGCAAGAGACAGATATATGGTCAGCTGCAGTTAGCCTGAAAATAGGATTTTATGAAAAATTTTGATATTTCATCATTCATGTCCGCTTGACATTAATAATGAGAAAACCCACATCTTATCAGCAAGACGTCAGCAGCCCTTTGCTTAGGAGACTCCAGCTGGAAAGTGGAAGACTCAGGTTCAAGTCTGGTTCATATTTTACATAAACCAAGGAATTAAAAACTGAACATACATGTCCTACTTTCTAAATCAGTGCTCTAACTGATTTTTTTACTGTTGTTGTAGTTGCTCTGGTCCTCATCTCTTCAGTTTTACTAAAAGTTTCATCCTGGGTCTGGTGAAGATTTGATCAATTTTGTTAGCAATTTTCTGCTAAAAAACCCCAGTGTTTTCCCTAAAGTTTCCAGCAGCTCTGCTATTTGCACTGTAAGTATGTCCAAGAGCTAGAAATTAATAACCTACAGTAAGTGTCTATATTATAAATTTCAGCTACAGCTATTATCCTCAGGGTGTAATTTCTGAATAAACTGTTTTATTAATAAATCTTATTAAGGATGTTTTAAGGTTGACAAACAATTTAAATGACAGCAGAATTTTCTCCAGTATTTCAAGATAACACAGAAATTTCAGATTTAGCAAGCTGGGATATTTCATTCTGAGGGATCTGCATTTCAATCCAGATATACAGTATTTTTCCTTTTTCTCAAAACCAATCTGATAACATAGAGTCAAACATACATTATCAGTTTCTTCTAACTAATCAACTCTTTGTCAAATACAATCAAGGTGATCACAGCTAATCCCAGGCGCTATAAATCACTTTTGCTCATTGACCACGTGTTCTCAAAGGGATAAAGTTCCAACATTAAGCAACTGCTTTACTGCTCTTTTCTCCCCGTGCTATTGTTTTATAGCATTCTGTGCAATGGATGATAAATCTTTTACCAGCTAAAATGGTAATAGAAGTTAATTCTTCTTGCAGATAGAAATTAGGATTGTGCTGTTCTTCTGTGTCCCATCATCTGGGATAATGGTAGTATTGTTTGAAGCAGCATTCACATTTTTTTTTTTTTCAGAAGATGTCCATGTGCTAAATATACACAGTAGAGTTAGCAGAAATAAGCCATGCACTGCCCCAGAATTATTTTAAGGCAGGAAAATTATTTTTTTTAACTATGTAGAATGTATATGTATATGTTTCCAAAGGTAAAAGTGTGTATATTTTACCTTTTCAAAGGTATGTAAATACAGCAGATTCTGTATCAGTATTTTCTTGATGGTCTTTATTTATACTTTATTTATATATACCAAACCCCACACCTTTTCTGAAGATGTGAGAAATTAAATACTGGCATTGAATCATATTGTGTGAGTCTGGCTATAATCCTCCCTACAAGGATTTTAAATTTGATTCACATTATTAACAATGAAATTATCTTAGAATTATTTCCATCTGGCTTATTTTCTTCATGTAAGATGCTTAATTCAGAATTTAGTATGCACAGCACACAATGCTTGTTGTTTATACTGCTAAGAATGGAGCATCCTAGCTTTGCACAGTAAAGAGGGTGCCTTACTGTAGTGGAGGCCATTTAAAATTTTCCTTTATTTTTCATTCTATGAAGAGGTTTTTGTATAGAAACTGTATTCTTTAAACAACCAGATGATCTAATAGCACATGTGGTATGACTTTGACTTGCATTGATGAACAGATTGTAAACCTGTTAGCACCTCTGTTACATTTAAAATGGACCAGTTGGAGGGATTTCCTGGCACAAAAGAACCACACTTCTCATGAGAGAGTACAGTGTACCTTGGAGAGCAGGTCTTCTCTGCAGGAGGCTAGAGTCAGTCAGAGAATAAAACAGCCCCTGCTTTTACCAAATTTCTATAGAGATGTCCAGTTGCAATTAAAATAAACACTCCGCATTCTCTACACTGCTCTTTTATATTTAATAAACGTGTAGACATGGCACTTCAGGGCATGCTGTAGTGCCTGAGATAGTTGGTTTGTGTCTGTTTGTGTTTTTTTGTTTGGTTGGGGTTTTTTTTGTGGTTGGACTCAATGATCTCAAAGGTTCCTTCCAACCATGAAGATTCTGTGATTCTTTTAATATTATAGAACATAAAGAAAGTACAAGTTTGAATGGAGTAGTGATAAGATGGTAACTGCAGAAATGTCTGCACATGGACA
>KZ505847.1:24419-80625 GCA_002844005.1 Limosa lapponica baueri
TCTTCATCTAGATAACATTCTGTAAACAAGGATCCCTGGACAGACCCAGGAAATTCCTAAGGATTAGTTGGGTACACTTTAGGAGACTCCACTATCACTAAGCCTCCTTTGTTAATACAGACACTCTGACAAAGTAATATCAATTAGCTGAAGCAAAACTTAGTCTATTTCTCACATGCCCCATGCCTGCCCTACTGCTCCGTGCCCCTTCCCAGGCTCATCGAGGTGCCGCATTGTGCCCACCTGAACCCTCCATGCCTCTCCCCCCGCCCCTCAGGGAACCACACAGCACCTGTCAGAAGGCTCTGCACCCCTCCTCCCACCCCTCCGGGTGCCACACCGTGCCCACCTGACCCCTCATCACCCCTCCCCCACCCCTCGGGGTGCTGCACTGTGCCACACTGCGCCCACCACCAGGCAATCAAGATGGCCAAGATGGCTGACTAGCTCCCCAAACTGCGACTACCACTCCCAACAGGCTCTGTGAGACAAGATGGCTGCCCTGTGCTTCGGTCCAGTACTACCGCTCCCAGCAGGCCCAGGGACCTAAAATGGCCACTGGCTGCCTCTGGCCTTTATTACCGCTCCCAGAATGCCCCAAGAGTTAAGATGGCCACCCAAGACCCTGGGCCAGGACTACAGATCCCAGCAAGCTGCTAGAGCACGTATGGCCACCAGTCGCCCTGGGTCTGGACTACCGCTACCCCTAGCCTTGGGTCTAGACTACTGATATTAGCAGACCCCGGCAGCCAAGATGGCCGCCAAGCACCCCAGGCCGTGACTACCACTCCCAAGAGCCAAGATGGCTGCTGTGCACCCCAGTCTGGTACTACAGCTCCCAGCAGGGTCAGGGACCAAAAATGGCTGCCAGCTGCCTCTGGTCGTGACTACCGCTCCCAGAATGCCCCAAGAGCCAAGATGGCCACCAGAGGCCTTGGGCCATGATTACCACTCCCAGCAGGCCTCGGTAAGCTAGATGACCGCTTGGGGCCCCGGGCCAGGACTACCCAGTCCTAGCAGGCCCTGCGAGCACAATGGCCGCCGCAGGCCCCCAGGCTGGGAATACAGCTCTCAGCTGGCCCGGGAGCCAAGATGGTGGCTGGAGGGTCTGGGCCGTGATAACCACTCCCAGCAGGCCCTGGGAGACAAGATGGCCGCCAGTCGCCCTGGGCCTTGATTACTGCTCCCAACAGGCACTAGGATCCAAGATTGCCGCTGTAGGCCCCAGACCAATGCTACAGCTCCCAGCAGGCCCTGGGAGACAAGATGGCCGCCAGTCGCCCTGGGCCTTGATTACTGCTCCCAACAGGCACTAGGATCCAAGATTGCCGCTGTAGGCCCCAGACCAATGCTACAGCTCCCAGCAGGCCCTGGGAGCCAAGATGGCCAATGGGCACCCCAGGCAAGGACTACAGGTCCCAACAGGCCTCGGGAGGAGAGTTGGCTGCCAGGAGACCCCTGGTCGGGACTACAGCTCCTAGAAGACCCAGAAGCCAAGATGGCTACCGGGAACCCCATGCCGGGATTACAGCTCCCAGCAGGCCCTGGGAGCCACAATGGCTGCCAGGGGCCCCAGGATGAGACTAGGACTTCCAGCAGGCTCCAGGAGCCAAGATAGCCACCAGGGCCCAGGGCTGGGACTACAGTTCCCAGAAGGCTCCAGGAGCCAACAAGGATGCCTGGGGCTCCAGGCCATGACTATGGCTCCCAGAAGGCTCCGGGAGCCCCAATGCCTGCCAGTAGCCCTGGGCCAGAACTACAGCTCCCAGCAGGCCCAATAAGGCAACGTGGCCACCAGGCACCCCAGTCTGGGACTATAGCTCACAGCAGGCACTGGGAGCCAAGATGGCTGCCGGAGGCCCCAGTCTGGATCTACAGCTTCGAGCAGACCCCGGGAGCCAAGATGGCAGCCAGGAACCCCGGGATGGTACTACAGCTCCCAGAAAGCCCCGGGAGCCAGCATGGCTGCTGGGCACGATAGGACGGGACTACCACTCCCTGCAGGGAGCCAAAATGGCTGCCGGAGGCCCCAGGGCTGGGACTATAGGTCCCAGCAGGCCCCAGGAGCCAATATGGCCGCTGGCCAATATTGCCAAGACTGCAGCTCCCAGTAGTCCCTGGAAGACTAGATGGCCAACAGGAACTCCTTACCAGGACTATCGCTCCCAGCAGGTCCCAGGAGCAAAGATGGTCACCAGGTGCCCCTGTCCAGGACTACCACTCCCAGCAGGCCCCAGGAGCCAAGATGGCCACCAGCTGCCCCTGGCTGTGACTACTGCTCCCAGAATGCTCCGAGAGCCCAAAAGGCCACCAGGTGCCCTGGGCCGGGACTACAGCTTTCAGCAGGACCCGGGAGGCAATATGGCCACAGGGCACCTTGGGCCTGGACTACCATTCCCAGCAGGGCCCGGGAGCAAAGATGGCCGCCAGAGGCCCTGGGCCAGGTCTACCGCTCCCAGGAGGACCTGGGAGCAAACATGGCCACTGGGCACCTCAGGCCGGGACTACCGCTCCCAGCAAACCCCGGAGCAAAGATGGCCACCAGCTGCTCCTGGCCGTGACTACTGCTCCCAGCAGGCCCCAGGAGTGAGCACTGTTGCTGGGCATCCTGGGACTACCACTCCCAGCAGGCCCTGGGAGCCAAGATGGCCACTGGGCACCCCCATCTTGGACTATAGTTCCCAGCAGGCCCAGGAGCCAAGATGGCTGCCAGGTGCTCCAGGCCTAGACTACAGCTCCCAGCATGCCCTGGGAGCCAAGATGGGCACCAGGGGCCCCGAACCTGGACTACCACTCCCTGGAGGACCAATGGCCACCGCAGGCCCCTGGGCTGGGTTCTACAGCTCCCAGCAGGCACTGGGAGCAAAAATGTCTGTCGTGGGAGTACCGCTCCCTGCAGGCCCTGGGAGCCAAGATAGCACTAGGGCCCCGGGCCAGGACTACAGCCTGCAGAAGGCCCTGGTAGCCAACACTGATGTCTGGGCCCCAAGCCGCGAGTACGGCTCCCAGCAGTCCCTAGTAGCCAAGATGGCTGCTGGGTACCCTGGGCCAGGACTACAGTTCCCAGCAGGCCCTGAGATCCAAGATGGCCGCCAGGTGCCCCAAGCTAGGACTACAGCTCCCAGCAGGCCCCGGGAGCCAACATGGCCACTGGGCGCTCCAGGCTGGAACTACGGGTGGCCACAGGGACCTCACTGGTTGCTATGGGGACCTTGCTTGTGGCCACGAGGACATCACTGGTGGACAGTTGGACCCACAAGTGGTTATAGTGTCCTAACAGGTTGACACAGGGACTTTGCTGGTTGCCACCGGACATAATTCATGGCCACGGAGACGCCAAGGTGGCAACGGGGATGTCACTTGGGGCCCATGGGACCTTACTGTTGGACACAGCAACCTCGCTGCTGGCCACAGGATCTCAGTCCTGGCAACTTGGACCTCACTTTTGGCCATGGGGACCTCGCTGGTGACCCCAAGGACATCACTGGAGGCCACCGGGACCTCACTGGTGGGCACCAAGACCTCACTGTTGGCAACAATGACTTTGCTGGTTGCCACGGGGACCTCACTGGCGGATACGAGGGCCAACTGGTGGCACTGGGGACCACATTCGTGGCCACAGGGACTCCCTTGGTTGCAATACTGACCTACGGGTGGCCACCAGGACCTTGCTTGCAGCCACGGAAACCTCACTATTGGCCACGGGACCATCACACTGGTGGTCACCAGAGACTTCACTGGTGGTCACCGGGACTTTGCTTGTGGCCATGGGGATCCACTGATGGCAACGGGAAACTCGCTAGTGGCCACAGTCACATCACTGGTTGTCCGAAGGACCTCACTAGTTGTCAAGGGAACCTCGCTGGTGGCTGTGGGGACATGACTGGTGGCCATGGAGACCTCACTGGTGACCACAAGGACATCCTAGGTGGCCACAGGGACAACGGGTGGCAACAGTGACCTCATTTGTAGCCACAGGGACCTCACTTGTGGCCACAGGGACATCACTAGTTTCCAAAGGAACCCCCAGGGTTACACAGGGACATCACTGGTGGCCATCATGATTTCACTGGTGGCCATGGGGACATCGCTGGTGGTCACGAGGACCTCATTGGTAGCCAGAGGGACATAACTGGTTGCCACAGAGACCCACGGGTTTTCACAGAGACATCACTGGTGGCCACTGGAACCTCACTGGTGGCCACAGGGACCCAGGAGTGGTAACAGGAACTGCCCTGGTGGCCAGGGGGACATCACTGGTTGCCATGGGGGTCTCGCTGGTATCCAAGGGTTTTCAGAAAGCTTGTAGGAACCCCAAGTTTTTTAGAGGTCTCATTTAGCTGAAAGTGGGTTCAAAAGTTACTGCCAGACAAAGGGCATCGCTGCACAGTGTGCGTATGTTTATTTCAACTCCTTAAAGACCCAGGTGGTGCGTTAAGAGGCAAAGTAGTTTTGGCAGAAAATAACCCCCCTTGCGTTCTAACACTCCTCACCGAGGGGGGAGGCTAGGGGCGGCGAGGTTTAAATCCCGAGTGATGCCCAATTCACCACCATCAGCCCAGTCGCGTTTAATAGAGGAAACTATCCCCATTCCGGATACACTAAGAGTGGACTGCACCTTCAGTCCAGTCGTGCTCATCAACTAGCACGGCCGCACTCTAAGGTTTGGTCCCGTTCAAGGAGAAACCGAAACGGCTAGCTACTTAAGCAGTGCAGTTTCTTTCACAACAGATCTAAAGGGTCTTACGGTTTGCCGGTGATAAATACACTGTCTCCAAGGCACGTGCAAGTAAAAAATATGGTGAATGGTACAAAGCGCGGGACAAAGTTACAAACAACACAGCCTGGCCATAAATGGAACAGGTAACCCTCCAGAGAGAGTTCTAAGTTTCCCGAGGAAGCACTCGGTACAGTCTAAGTCTTACCCAAAGGCGTCCCTATGGGGGGCAAGAAAGGCTCAGCCCCTCGGCTGGTCCCGGGAGTCAAAGGCAGTCCGTGATGGGGTCCTCCCTGACTTGTTCACGATGGGGTCTTCCCTAGTATCCCCCCTTTCTCGGGCTATTTTTAGACTATTTTTTACCTTCAAGGTGGAGTTGGAGTGACTCTAGTCATAAATCCCTTGCTTAGGATTGCTGTAAAATTCTCTCGCCTCGCATTTAAAGGTAGAGTTTACGAAAAATTCAGGGCGCAGACTCAAGGAGGAGTGGTCGCCCCTCGGAGGCGGGTAGCCTCCGGGCTGGAGGTGTGTTTTGGGATTAGAATGACATTCGAATGAGCAAAGTTGGCCCAAAGGACAGCATTTCATCAACGTCTGACAGACTGTTGGCTCAGGGTAGCAAAGATGCAGCTTATCAGTTCCATCGGATCACCTTCTTCCCATATCTGCTGTGCAATCACAGAGCTTGGCCGTGGAATCTTCACTCCACTCCATCCTCCAGGTTGCTTTTGCAAGCACTATTGTTCAGGGAGTCAGGGATGTAGCGGATTCCTCGCATACCAGCCGCCGCTGTGTTCTACCCTGGAAATGTTTCGATTTTATACCTTTCCTTAATGTGTGAACAATTTTAATATAATTTTATTTTAGGAATTATTCCACACCAGGTCTAACTGCAAAATTAGTGTCAGCCTGTAGACAGATACCAAGACTCTAGCACTAAACCCACCCATGTTTGCCTTCTATATCTGATACTTTCAGGGGCCTGAACACGCGGACTTAGCTTATGAGCTTGACTCAGTTGCTAGTCCAGAATCTCTTACTGGAGAAACATTTGAGCAAGCATATGCTACAGTAATAATTGCTACATTTGTCATGAATTATTATTTTGACCTCTTTTTAGTTAGCTTTTGCACTCAAATTAAATACAGATCAATTGTAGTGGCACGAGTTCACATCTGATTCCTGGTGCCCTCAGAGATTATCTGAATTTCCCCAGGGCTTTCATTTCCCTGTGCTGCATCAGATGGTGCTGGAAAGCACGTGGCACAGATCAGACTAGCAAAATCAGCATCTCGGAGCAGGGCAGCTTTAACCACACGACTCTATCCCAATTATGCAGCAAAGTAGCACTCTCAGGCAACTGCTGTCAATTACATTGGATCAGAACTGTCACTTGGAGAGCAATCAGTGCTGAGAAAAAAGCATTTCTGATGAGAAAACTCAAGAGAGCATTGTTAACAGCTGCAAAGAAGCAGCAGCAGCATTTCTGGCTTCTCATTTACAGAAGTCTGCACAAATAAATTAACCTGAACAAATTCACTCTGATTAATCAGAGGATGTGCCAAGCACAGTCAGTCCTGGGGCTGTCAAGTCCCACGGCCAGCTCGTGCTCATACTAACAGGAAATCAGTTGTACCACCTTCATGCCTGCCGCCTGAGAGCAGGAGAGTTGCCCCATGGTGGACTGAACACCAAAGATCCCTTTATTGCTTCAGGAGCAGGTTTGTTGTCCTGTGGCAGTGGATAGGACCACATAGGAAGAAACTCCTGCAAAGGCAGCAGCTGAACAGATGTGCTGCCTTACTGCAGCAAGGGAGTGAGCACAACAGGAAACACACGATGGACCATCTGGCTTGTTTTGCAGCATGAAAGCATTAATACTGTTCTAAATACCTATGGTCTTGGTCCAGAAAGTAAATATGATTTACCAGCTAAATCCACGTCTCTCCAGTCCTGGGGAGTGTATATGCTGTGCCACCAGGACCTCTAAGGATCACGTCCCAGAGGCATTCAGCCTTTCTCCATTCCTGCAGGTGGGTGCAAGTCTACACTGTGGCTCTGAAGCTGCATAAATCCAATGTAAATGTTGTGACTTGGACATTATCCATCCCTTATAAATTACAACCTCAGTACCGTCAGGAAATCTACCAGCTTCTTACATGAAAATAAGTGCTGTCTTCACATACCGTGGTATGAAGTGCGTATTTTCATTCTGTCTCTCAATTTTTTAAGAAATTACCTGGTCTTCCTTCCATTTGTCTCCACTCCAGAGGAAGTGTTGTAAAGGCTGCTTCTGTGAGATTGTATGAATGGGCTGTGTAGATATCTGTGGATGAGGATGATGCAACAGTTATCAAAAGACAGCAGGAAAGCACGTGCTGGAAAGGTAGTGTATGAAAGTCTCCCAAGAACTCGTAAGCTCTGGAGACTGATGGTCCTGTTGAACCACACAGACTGACATCTCAGTTTGCCAAGAGCCTGCTGAAACTGTACAAGGCCACCAGCACCCACTACCATCAACAACAGCTGTGTAACTGCCTATAGCCAAAAGCATGGTGGCAGCTACATGCAGGCGAAGACTACAGGGGTGTATATACCTGATGAAATAACAGCCTGAGGGACTTTCCAAACACCTGCCCAGAAGCCACTGATCCTCCACTTCTGAGTGTACAGCTGGGCTCAGCTGCCAGCGTCTGCTCCAGCAGGGCGACCTTGTGAGCGGAAAGCGAACGCCATGTGCAAGTGGCTCATGCTGGGAGGCAGAGCTGCCATCCAGAGGCACCTCCATTGGCTGAAGAAGTGGGCCAAGAGGCGCCTGATGAAACCCAAGGACACATGTAGAGTCCTGCAGCTGAGGAGGAGGAGTGCGGGACTCCCACGACGCTCAGGTGCTGGAGCACCGGCTCCCAGGAGAGGCTGAGGAACCAGGGCCTGCTCCGTGCGGGAGGCAAGACGGCTCCTGGGCCAGCACGGCCCCCCGCAGAGACGGCGCCAGGCCCTCCACAGAGGCAGGAGGTCGAAAGGCCATGGCAGGAGTGGGGAGCGGAGGGCCCTAACGAGGGCTGGCCCCGAAGCGCTGGGACAGGCCCGGGCTCTGCCGCGGGGCCACAACGGCCGACCGGGGAGCGCAGAGCTGCCTGGAAAGATGAAAGTGGGCTACCCGCCGCTAACCGCCATTAGAGCGGAAGACCCCGCTTCCGCTGCCGGGCCCGGCCTGCCCAGCCCGCCCTCGCCACCGCCACCGCCACCGCCCGGCGGGACAGGGAAAGCCGCCCAGCGCCTTCGCGTTCCGACTGGGTTGTCCCCGCTGCGCTCGCCGTAGCGCTCAGGCGGTGCCGGGAAGCGGCGGGGCGGCGCGGGGCTGCCTGGGATATGTAGTCTTCCCGGCCGGGCCGGTGCATTGGCGCCGCTTTCTCCGGCGCCGCCCGGGAACTACAGGCGGCGGCAGCCGGTGTCTGCCCGCGAGGATGGCGGCTCCTTTGCTGCTGGTGGTCCTGGTGGCCGTGACGGTACGGGCTGCGCTCTATCGCTCCAGCCTCGCTGCTTTCATCTCCGAGCGGGTGGAGGTGGCGTCCCCGCTGAACGCCTGGAAGCGAGGTGAGGCCCGGCGGGCCCGGGCCGGAGCACCGCTCCCCGGCGCGGCTGAGGGGTCGAGTCCTGCAGGGTGCCTGCAGGGTGGCCGGAGCACCGCTCCCCGGCGCGGCTGAGGGGTCGAGTCCTGCAGGGTGCCTGCAGGGTGGCCGGAGCACCGCTCCCCGGCGCGGCTGAGGGGTCGAGTCCCTGCAGGGGGGGACCAGCCGGGCCGGGAGCGCGGCTGCGGGCGGGCAGGGGCCTGTCCCTAGGCATGGCCCACGGGGAGAGCGCTGGGCTGCAGTCTCGGGGCTGGGGACGGGCCCCTCCGCTCCCGACCCGCCCGAAAGCTGGGTGAAATGGCGGGTGGGAGTTGTCCCCCAGGACAGAACGAGGGTCTGGCAGCGGCAAAGGGACGGGAGGGACACCGGCCCGAGGGCAGGAGGACGGGAGTGTAGTCATCGTGTGCTCCCACTTCCACAGGCTGATTGTCTCACCCATGTCCATAACATGGAAGAATGATAAAATCTGGCAGTGAATATGTAATTTCAGCAGCCTTGATTGAGTCACTTTCCTCATGCACAAGCAGTGTCTGCCGATGGGAACATGACAGCGTGTCTCCAGTTTGTGCAGAGATATCCACCCATCCACCCTTTCGTTTTCTTTGCTCAGTTTGTGGCCCCACACATTGTCACCAACATGAGTCAAATTCTCTTCTGAAGACTGAGGTACAGTCTAATCAAGGCTTTTTGGTGGCATTGATCTCTGTAGCATCTGAGCCCATTAGGAGCCTTCATTTATTTTAAATACAGCCCTTTGGGAAAATAATATCCAGTTATTATGCAGGTAAAATTATTTGTAGTTTTTGGAGTGAAACAGTGGCACGGAGTAATAAAGGTCAAAAGCATGAATGTATTTGATAACTTGAGGCCTCTGTTCCACAGTGTGTAGCACTTCACATTTCATCATTTCAAAATACAGCTCCCAAAAATTCCCTTGCAGCAATGGATACTTTCTAAATCTTACCATAGGGTGTTAAGGTGGTCATCTAGAGAGTAAGGAGCACAATTAGGATCACCTTGAAAAGTCTGGGCTGTCATCATACGGGAACTTTGTGGCAGAGACAGAATCTACTTCTCCAGCATATTGCTGAATGGAGACCGTCTTGCTGCCTCTTGCAGTCTCCTGCCTCACTTCCCTCTGAACAAATGGACCTGTTTCCCATAGCTTCCACTGCGTATGCTGCTCAGTACCCGGGGAACATCTTTGCCCCATAAAGGGGAGATCCTGTGGTAAAACATGTGCCTGCATTGCAGTGCAAGCTGTAATGACATGATTGCAAAGGACCTGAATTAAGTCTGCAAAATGTCAGGAAGTTTCAACGGATAAAGCTTTTAGCTTTGCCTGGTAATATTTCTGCTCTTTTATTTTGGTTTTGGACATTTCAGGTCTCTCTACATCTAATCTGGCAAAATAGTTCAAATTCTATATTATATTGTGATTTGTCCTCTTAGAATTAAGTATTTCTTCAGTATAGATACCATGTATCAGATAGTAGGTGACTTAAAATCAGTAAAAATCATACATGTGATTTATATATAGTTAAGTGCAAACCACTTCAGCTATAACATTTTTAGCTGAAACAAATAAATAGATTACAATGAACCATTCAATTAGTAAAGAAATTTGCATGGCAAATGTAAGAAAGCAATCGATTCTAGCTGGCTGTTGGCTTTGTGAGATTTTGTGTCACCCGTTCAGATGGTGATTCCATGTGAGATTCTTACCAGTGTGGATATTTTAAAAACTACAGTTTTTAAAATCATCATGAGATTTTTCTCTTCCCACATTCTAATGCAGGCGTTTTGTGTGTTTCAGTGGTCGAAGGATTAGCTCTGCTGGATTTAGGGGTCTCTCCATATTCTGGAGCTATTTTCCATGAGGTTGGTATGCATACTTCATTTAAAATGATATTCAAGTGGCATGTTTCTCAGTCTTACTGCTCATGGACTGGCAAGGACCAGGGACCTCTCTCTCGTCCCAAAGACCTCAGAGAACTTGGAGTTGTGCAGTTGCCTGTGCAGTTGCCTGTGCAGTACTTGTACACGTAGTGACTAGCACAACGAGAAAATGCAGTTCATTACTGAATACTCGTTGCTGTGCAGGTGATAGACATCGTAATATTTGTTACTGCGTAAGTAGAGTCTGAAATAGGGGAAATCTGTAATAAGTAAAATGCTCTGTTCACATCCGGATGTTTCTGTCAGCAGAAGCCGGAGCAGGGACAGACAGTGTCATTATGATCCTGAACACAGTTTTACTGGATAGCAGCATCTTGAGTTTCTACATTTGCAGAAATATTAACATTAGCACAAGCATGCAGTACATTTATTCCTTATCTTGAAAACACCGTTTTCCTCCAAACACTTAAATGCCTGTGGTGTTTTGTGCCCTTGAGTGTTCTCACTGTTATGAAGGCACACTCACACCTAGTGTCACCTAGGGGGAGGCAGATACTTTGTATACCTCTAAAAACTTGTGTCTCTTCATTAAATTCTTCTTTAAACAGTTTTCTCCCAGACTGTGAAATATTTTTCTATGCTTACTTATACCATCACATTGTTTTAAAAGTATTTCAAAAGAAATATATTTTCTCACAGTGAAGACTGAATTTACACCATGTAAATATACTACTTCCAGATTAACCTTTTCTGTCAAAGGAATGATTCAGAAACATGCTCTTTCTCTTACCGTAGTAGGGAAAAGCTGTGGGAGTAAGAGGATGATAGGACTGTAGTCCTACTGCTTTATGTTTTAACATGCTTTCTTCTTTTTGCTTTATAAGAGACTCATCTGAACAGGCTAAACAGTGAAACCAGCTATGTGGGCAATGCTCTCAAAAGTACCTGCAAACAACCTGAAAAAATAGATTCTCTGGAAAAAAATATTTTCTAAAGCTATTCTTTATATGCTTTCTATGGTAACTCTACCACTACACTAGAAGAATTGAAAAGTTGGAATAGAATGGAATTTTCAAAGTTGATAGTGTCTTTTATAAAGTGTATTGAGAACTTTGGAGGGAAAAAGACTAGTGAAATGTGCTTTGATTAATCACTTTGCTCTGATGTAACAGTGTTGTAGAAGAGGCTAAGGAAAATTGCCTTTCACAGTCTCTCATATTACTACCATTTTTCTCATCAAATCGCCAGTTGTTTTATCTGGACAGTAATTGACGTGGTTTTCCCTGCTGTTCTCTTTTAGACCCCGCTGATAATATATCTCTTTCACTTTTTGATTGAATATGCCGAATTGGTGTTCATGGTGAGTGCCCCTGGAAAGCTCCTCTGGAAAGGTTCCATTCTGTGAAGTGCTGCGTATGACTTTCCTTTTATTCCTGCAAGAATCAGGGACCTTCAGCCTCCCTGTGGTTCAGATTCCTGCTGAGCTCACAGTTTAATTAGAAGGGCAGCTTTGCCTATGCTCAGGCTTTTCCCTTGTTGTACATATTCCTTCTTTTTTGAGAGTTCTTGGCTAGATAATCATCCCCACAGAGGGACGAGAAGTTAGCATTTGGTTTCAAATTTCAAAGGTTACCTCTTGAATGTCAGACTATTTTGTCCCAATCCCTACACTGCAGTGTTTCTCACTAAAACCCGCTGCCAAATGCCAGGCCTGCAAAGACAGCACAAACAGGTTAGTCCTCCAAACATCTCTTGTAAACTGTTGTCGGAGTTCTGCATAATTCAGGAGGACAGAACTCATAGCAGGTGCCATCTGGTGGAGCCTCTGTCCCCAGGTCCCCGCTGGGCAGGTCTCATGCAGAGCTAATAGCCGTCTGTGTTGTGCTTATGCCAGTTGCTTGGATAACTGTGCTGCTGCCTGGGAGGTCTGGGACAGCCCAAGGGACTGTCATGCTGGATTAATGGACAGGTGGGTTTAGACTGCCCCACTGTTGCCTGTGCTCTAATTAGACCAGTGATTCTATTACCCTCACATATGCCTTTCCCCTTATTTCCCCATTCTCTTGTTTTGTAAATATTGATGTCTTTGACACATTTCATGGCTTCAAGGTTAAGTGGTGCTGTGTAATCACAGTGTACAAATCAGCAATCTAGTGTTTGTAAAGCTTGTTTTTTCTTCTCGTGAGCGGAGTCAGATCAGAGTCCTTATTCAGCATTGCAGTATTGCCCAATATCTTTTTCTCCATTTGTTTATTTTGCTTACAGTCAGTCTGTCTATGCCTTGCTTTTTTAGATAACTGATGTGCTAACTGCTGTTGCCCTTTATTTGGCCATTCAGGACTTCAACAAAGTTGTGGTAAGCTGACATGCCAGTGTTGCTGATCCTCTTCTCCCAGCAAGTATAAATAAATATCTTGTACCAAAGAAACACATGCCAGAGGGTGCAGTATCAACCAGTCCTTGTTGCAGTAAAACTGATCATATCCGGATGATCAATAAAGTTGGGGACCAAATGTGGTAAACAGTGGGGATATTTAAAGTTTTGTTGTGGCAGTATTACGGTATGAAACAAATTAGTGTCCGTAGCTACCACGCTGCACTTGAATGATGATCACAGCAGTGTGGAGTCTTTAATCCAAAAGGAGTATAAAGAATTTGAGAAATTTGTGAGAATGGAATAGCCAATGAAATACAGACAAGTGTAGGGTCATGGTACACAAGATGGGATGTGAGATTTTAGAACATGTGCTGAAAACTTATCTTCAGTTTTTGTGGCAGTTTGCAGTATGCAGAATTTAATTACTGGACTATGGATTTGTCAAGACTTGAGCACTCCCTTTTCTCACCTCTGCTCCTGCTACAATCTTCTGCACATTTCCTAGCTAGAGCCTGGAATGTTTTACCCTGAACATGGTTTGTGTTGCATACAGCATGAGTTAATACACAGACTGGAACTATGTCAAGGAAGGAATAAACCTTCCAAGGATGCTGAGGTGACATAAATCATTCTACTGAGCAAGGTGAAGGTCTGACACCAGATATTACTTGTTCCCTTCAAAGTATAAGTACATGTATTTCAAGGTGAGTGATTCCTCCCAGGTCTGTCATAAGTAACTCAAAGACCATTTTGTGTAAGCAGCGCTGTGCTGTCTGAGATCCTGGAGGGGTGATTCAAGATCAATATGCACAGGGAGGCTGCATTTTCTACAGCATCTGTGTGGTCTCCCGTTCAGCTACCTACTTGCTCCTTGTCCTCTGACTTTGAGGTTGAAGAAATAACTGCTGATAGAACTGCAGACCTGTAAAAATACTGCGTGCAAGTTACTTTGCTTGCTGAGAATTTATTGCCAGCATCTCTCCTTCTGTCTCACCATGACATAGTTCAGTAGTTTCATAATTCAGTTTTCTCTTTTGTCTCCATAGAGAGCATCATAGAACAAAATAGATTAGAGAGAGTGATCTTGGGTCCCTAAAGGAGATTTGGCGCAGGGGTATCCAAAGAACAAAGGCTGCATACCTCTGTGGCTTGGTTTCTTAGGGGCTTGTATGTTCAACAGTGAATTTATAAAGTCAACTTTTCGTTGGAGCTCCAGACAAGCTTTAGGAAGACTGAAAGTATTAACCTCCAGTGTGGTGAATTCACTGTCAGTTGTGTCAAGAGTTAAGACACAGAGAGCTAAGGAAGTTCAAATAGAGATTATCTGCTTTCTCATGACTTTCACTTCAGTTGTTAAATATTTGGTAAAAGAGAGGGGGTTTTTTGTTGTTTGTACAGCACCTCACATAACATGAGTTTTGGCTCACGCCTGGGGCTCACATGTACTGTTCCACTGTAGTGGAAATCCTGAGTAATAAGAAATAATGACTTTCCTGATCTGACAGTCTTTGGTCATTCTCCCTTTTTCAGTTCAAAAAGCAAAAGCTCCTGATAGAACTGGATAAATATGCACCAGATGTGGCTGAACTCATCCGGACGCCCATGGAAATGCACTACATCCCCCTCAAGGTAGCCCTATTGTAAGTATGGCTTCTTGCAAGCTGCAGTGGGCTGCTTTGGTTCCACAGCTCCCTTTGGGTTTTATTGGTCTGATTTGGGGCTTCAACATTTGTTGAAGATTTTTTTTTTCCCCAGAAATTCTGAATTTCCTATTATACATAAAAATCCCCTCAGCTCTGAATACTCTGTTTGAAAGTGAAAAGCCGATGCTTTTCCAGATGTTTGTTGCCCACAATTAAATTCACCCATGCCCTTCAGGACAAGCTCAACAGCATAAGGTCATTAATTTGGTAGCAAGAATGTTGTATCTGCACAGATCACATTCCCATTTATTTTGCTTGTATGCTAGTGCTGTCAAAACTGATTTTATGCTTCCCAAATATCTCAGGTTTCTTTTCAGAAAAGTTAGGGGAATTTTTGAGCAGTCGAACAAAATGTTTGCTGAATATCACAACTTGAATATTCCAGGATTGCTTATAATAATTCAAATATATTTTCACGTTGTCATCTTAATAATGTCATGTCTTAGTGTTTCTCTGTATACTAAGCATTTTTTTTTTTAATTTCAGAGAGCTTCAACTAAAATAAATAATATAGAAGTAAGGTACTTAATGTCAAAGAATTAATTGGGGAGGGGTTGATGTGAATGAATCATTATCTGAATTATTCTGTGTCAGAGAGAGTTTTCTGTTAGATAAGTTGTTATCTTTTCTTCTTTTTGTATAAATTTTGTAAAATGGTAAATTTTTCAGGGTGAGAAAGATAGTCTGTAAATTGCCAACTGCTTTGTATTTAACATCATTGCACGTAACCACAGCAAAGTTGGCATTAAGTTGTACCTACTCTGCTGTAGGCTGTCTCTCTAGAAACACATTAAAAACCAGAGTGGGACTCGGAGAAGTAGGAAAAATGTTTATGCAAAGAGATAATTAGCAAATCATCAGCACTGTCTACTCACTCTGACGGTTGATTAGCAAGGCTGATTGATAAATTATCATGCTTATTGTATTAGTAACCCTTCCAAACATTTTTCTGTGCTTTTGAGGTTATTGTAGTTCTCATTTCCAAAAGGAGCTGGCATCCTTACTAATTGGAAGGTAAAGGTGTTCAGAGTTTGCTGTCTTTCCATAATTCCAATTCAAATATGCCAGATTTTCCTAGCTGGCAGGTTTTGTGCTCAGATGATGTTGTAGTGAACATAGATGATTGCTCTGCCATAGCAGGAGCGTGCAGGTGCAATTGGGTTGGGGGAGACTCTGCTAGTGTCTCAGGATTTTTTTCCATCTTGCTATTTTCTTATTTTAATTACATTCTCAGAGTCAGTAGATGTGAGTAGCAGAGAGAGTTTACTTTGGACCCAGTATTCCTAGGTCTGACTGAACAAATGCACAGTGTTTCTGCAAAGCAAGGAACATTTTTCGTAGCCTTTTTCTAGGATAGAACTTCCATTTTAGACGTCTTCCGAACTGTTTCCACTTCTCTAGTGTGCTCCCTGTGGCCACTATGTCCAAGGATACAATCCAAGGATCTTTTTTTTTTTCTCCAGACTAAAGAACCTGTTCAATTGAATTGATTTGATGATTAGAGGATCCCATCAAATGTAAATAAACAAATAGAAATGGCAAATTGCATCTGTTTTTCCTTTTTACATCCCTTTAATTAAATGGTATCTCCTTTGAATGGCATGAGTGTAACTTGAGCTTTGCTCTTTTTCAGCTATCTGTTAAACCCCTACACTGTGATGTCCTGTGTGGCAAAGTCCACCTGTGCTATCAACAATACTGTCATTGCATTCTTCATTTTAGCTACAATAAAAGGTAACGCAATGAAGAAAAAATGCTTCACTATGTCTTTCTGTAAAGATTAGAAAATGAGCAAAAATGAAATCAAGGTGGAAATGTACAAATATGATTGCTACAAAGATCTCAGTGAAACACAGCAGAAACGGGGACTGGAGCAAGGTCAAAGTTCTGCTTGAAATCGCAAGAGATCAATAGACTTTATAGTCAAGTCAACACTTGCTTTCATCTTCATGTACCTAGGAGTTTAATCTCTAAAGACTGACTCCTTTTCCTGGATGAACTTTGAATAGTTTTCTGTTTATGAAGAAATGCATGTCTGTGTGTTAGGAGCCTTTGCTGCTCATTCTTTTGTACATGAATATGCCCTTAAAGTATTGTATACAATTTATTTTCAAAGTATATCTTTGATATTCTATTCAAAAGCAAGTAGTTGCCTGCAGCTGTTCTTTGCCTTTCGCTCTCTGTTGTAACCTTGGTTTGAAATTGGGTGATTGAGCTTTGAGAAAGCAGAAACAGTACCCAAAGACCCATTCTGGCACAGTTAAATAGATGATGACAGAATAGCTGTTTCATTCGTTTTGTGCATAATGCCAGTTTTCTGTTGCTTTCATATCTGCCCAGTGCTAAAGTCTTTTAGCATGTGTGATTTGTACCAGTTACCTAAGTTTTAGGAGTTCTGTGCTAGATCAGAGGAAAAGTCAGTCTGATCTCTTGTCTCCAGCAGTGCCCAGACCCAGACATTGTGAAGAAAGCTGATATAGGTTGGTTTTATTAGTGTTTCCAAAAGGAAGTTTTCCCCCAATTATTAACTAACTCAGGAGGAGTTTTGATTTAAAAGCATTTGCAAAAGAAAATGAGTGGGATTCATTTAGTTAAACTGATTTTTAACTGTTCACTGATACCGTAAGTTCAGTCCTAAATAAAACTGTAGTGGCTGTCCTGTAGTGTTTGCTCCCTGACTTGGGAGTGTGGCAGCTGCTAGGTTTTAAAGTGGGCAAAGAGAGGATATCAGATTGTGACTGTGATTCCTGGGTATAAATACTTTAGAACTGTGCAGAATTGAACACTCAGTAAAGTACAGGATAGGGAGGTTTCTGTCTAGGAGACTGTAGTTGAAGAGTGAAGAAGGCTCATCACCAGGTAATTCTATATTTTCTCTTTTGAAAGGTGGAAGCAGAGAGACGCTTACCGAGCATTTGATGTCAGTAGGCTGACCATTAGTCCAATGCACTGAGTCAGGATTCTTGCTATCAAAGCTGTATTTTTACAGATGACTTCCATGAAATGACATATGACTGAAGGCTAAAACCAGGCCACTGCACTGGGTGCTTGTCTTTTTATTGTTTAACCTGGGACATTTTGGACTTGATTTCTGGTGTTAGTAGTTGGGCAATGTGAGTACTCAGCACATAGCTCAGCCTGAGACGCCTCAAGTAAAGCTTCCTCAATAAAGGCTTTCATATTTTTAAGATCACTTAGAAAAGCTATTCTAATCCTTTCTATGCCTCAGTTGTAGTATCTGTATAGTAGGGCTAATGCCACTGCATTCCTTCAGCTGCGGCCTTTCACTTGCTGTCTTTCACAGAACTTTGCTGAGGACCCTGACACATTCTGGTGACGAGGTTATCCAGCATGCCCAGTATGAGTAAAACAGCTGTTTCGTGCGGATATGACTTAAGTGAATGCATTCCCATGCATAAATAGCAGCCAGCATGGTCTATATATAGACTGAATTGCATGAATCTCTTTCTGTATGTGAATGACAGGAGATATAAACCAGTCAGGGGCTCTTTCTTGTCAGAGAATCACCTTGGTATGAGTCATTCTCCATTTAAAATGTAGTTAAGAAAAGGACACGCTCCAGGATACATTCTGCTAAAACCACCTTTAAGTGGTGTTCTGATAAGTGGTGTAAAGCCCCTGCAGAGGGTTATGCATTTCTTCCCATTTGGACTTCTGCCTGTAAGGCTGTTTATATTAAATGTTCCTTAGTAATGAACTTTTTTTTTTCTTTGCAGGTAGTGCCTTCCTCAGTGCTGTGTTTCTGGCCTTAGCAACATACCAGTCACTCTACCCTCTCACATTGTTTGCTCCAGCACTCCTTTACCTTCTACAGGTAGATGATTTCTAACTGTTGGTACCTGTCCTCTTCATGTAGCTGTGCAGTCCTTAGTTATTGAGAGGGCAGGTCCTGAGTTTCAGAAAAAGTGACTCTTCTCAAGCCATTGGAAGTTTGAAGCTTTAGTGGGGATACCTTTGCATAGAGAGAAGGGAGCAGAAAGTCATCTAAAGAGCTGGCTGGTGTTTAGCTTGCTGGAAATAAGTGCTATTCTTTGTGTTGTGTGAATAGCAATAAGGATTTTAGACCTGGAGAGGAGGAATGAGGAACTGTATGTTTGAATCACTCAAACTTAGAAGTAATGATTTAGAACTTAATGGCAAAAAGCATGTGCTTGTGAAAGCAGCCAGTTGCCTTTTTCCTTTCTCCCTCTCCATTAACAGGACCCCTGAATTCCAGCAGGGCTGACCTTGATCATTCAGGGGTGCATACTGCCTCGACAGACAGACACCCCTCCAGACAAAACGAGCCCAGCAGCAGGCTGGTGGCGCATCTGCAGGCCGGGCTGGGGCTCAAAGCTGAGGCAGCTCTTTTCTAGTGAATGGATTCATCACTGGTTTGCCTGCATGATTCCAGCTGGTCTCTCTCAGCTCTTGTGCTCATACTGTAAACAATGCCTTAACCAAGAGCCCAAAATATCATGCGCTTAGTGAGAACTGACCATTTGCTGGTCTTACTCTGATATGGGAGTGAGGTGAAGCTGTGACTGCTAGCAGAGGACTTTTATCCCAATTCACAGACCACTTGGTGATCATTTTCATTATTTTTGCCATTCTAAAAGTCCTGCTGTTGAGTGTTTAGCCAGTCTGTCTTGGTTGCTTCTGTCCTCTCTCCCTCATAATTTTTATAGCTGATCTTAACTACAGGTTCATTACAGCCTATTCGCAAATCTCTGAGCTTTGAAGGAGAAAGTCCGTTCTAGTCCATTTTCTTTCCCTGACTATCTGATGTGAATGTTTCTTACTTTTTTTTTAAGAAGTGTTACTATTATTACTCTTTGAAAGACAAGAACTTCTACAGTCAGTGTTGCTTTTTCAGTTTGATAATTTTTAGGAGCATTTACTTTATATATTTTATATGTTTTTTTTTAACTTTAGTCAAAGTATAAAGTGGCAGTAAAGTACAAGCATTTTGTTCACAAGCAACAAGAAGTGCTTTGATACGTGAATGCCTAATCTGCAACTTTTAAGGGGGATCATGTTAATATGTGTTCTTTTATCCAGATTTGTAAATGAACTTTCCTGCATTCTTTATACAGAATTAAGTAGCTTTTCTGCAGCACTTTCTATGTGACCTGCCAAAAATCCTTGGTAAACTTGCTTACATTATTCCAGCAAGTGGCGTTAAACACACCGTGGCTGAGAAAACAGAGCATGCTTTACACAGAGCCCAAAGCAGTTAGAGCTGCCACCCTGTACATCTGCCAGTGTAAATCCTAGTACCAAATGGAAAAGCTGCGTCACTGACTTGGAGCTGCAAAACTGAGCAATTCCCTAAGGTGTTTGTCCCTGTGTCTTTGGAATTTGTCTTTAGAAATGCAGTCAGGGGGCCTCTTGGAGTAAGATACCTGTTTGTCATGTTATGTGACAAGGGCTGACCTATCAGGACATTTACCTGAACTTTAGTAAGACCTTTGATACAGTCTCCCACAGTATCCTCCTGGAGAAACCGGCTGCCCATGGCTTGGATGGGAGGACTCTCCTCTGGATTAGAAACTGGCTGGAGGCCGGGCCCAGACAGTGGTGGTGAATGGAGTTAAATCCAGTTGGTGGCTGGTCACGAGTGGTGTCCACCAGGGCTCGGTATTGGGGCCGGTTCTCTTTAAGCTCTTCATCAGTGATCTGGATGAGGGGATCGAGTGCACCCTCAGTAAGTTTGCAAGTGACACCAAGTTGGATGGCAGTGTCGACCTGCTGGAGGGTAGAAAGGCTTTGCAGAGGGATCTGGACAGGCTGGATGGATGGGCTGAGGCCAATGGGATGAGGTTCAATAAGGCCAAGTGCCGGGTCCTGCCCTTGGGTCACACCGACCCCCTTCAGCGCTCCAGGCTTGGGGAAGCGTGGCTGGAGCTGCCTGGCAGAAAAGGACCTGGGGGTGTTGGTCAACTGTCAGCTGAACATGAGCCAGCAGTGTGCCCAGGTGGCCAAGAAGGCCAACAGCATCCTGGCTTGTATCAGGAACAGCGTGGTGAGTAGGACTCGGGAGGTGACCGTCCCCCTGTACTGGGCACTGGTGAGGCCCCACCTCGAGTGCTGTGTCCAGTTTTGGGCCCCTTCCCACAAAAAAGACATTGAGGTGCTGGAGCAGGTCCAGAGAAGGGCAATGAAGCTGGTGAGGGGTCTGGAGCACAAGTCTTATGAGGAGCAGCTGAGGGAGTTCAGCCTGGAGAAGAGGAGGCTGAGGGGAGACCTTCTCGCTCTCTCCAACTCCCTGAAAGGAGGGGGTAGCCGGGGGGGTCGGTCTCTTCTCCCAAGTCACAGACGATGGGACAAGAGGAAATGGCTTCAAGTTGCGCCAGAGGAGGTTCAGATTGGACATCAGGAAAAATTTTTACATGGAAAGGGTTATTGCACATTGGAATGGGCTGCCCAGGGAAGCGGTTGAGGCACCATCCCTGGAGGTATTTAAAAGACGGGTTGACATAGTGCTCAGTAACATGGTTTAGTGATGAGTTGTTGTGTGGTTTTGGGGTTTTTTGGGGGGTGGTTTGTTTTTGTTTTTTTTTTTTAATCAGAATTAGGTTGGTGATTGGACTAGATGATCTTAAAGGTCCCTTCCAACCTAGACCATTCTATGATTCTATGATTCTGTGTGGCAGTGGCAGGACTGCAGCAGTTGTCTTTGTCCGAGGAGGTGACCTTTTAGAGGGGTTCCTTTGTGCTTAGGAACCCACTAGATGTCCTCTTACCCTGATTTCAGCAGAGCAAGAGTGCCAATACATGTGGTGGAGTCCTGGCACCACAGGGTAGTTGGTCATGGAGCAGGACTCTGGGTCACCCAGTCGATGTGGACTCATGCAGTAGAAGGCAGGTAGCCGTACAATATTGCAAATATCTAAGATGCAAGTAGCTGTGAGGAGGTGTGTGTAAATCATACCTTGAGTGCATGAGACTTGACTTGCTGCAAGCAGAAATTATTAGCTTAGAAATTATTAGTACTGTATTTTCAAGCACAGTTCTGGAAATACATGCAATGTGTGTGACTTAATTAGCCGGTGAGGAATATCAAGCAAATTGTGCTTGAGAGCTTCTCCTTCCAGTGCCATAGTGCCATGTTTAATGCTTTCTTTCATTGATTTAAAATGACGTTCTGAACGCTTAGGCTTTCTTGTGACTTACCATCTGATGAGGCATATCTGCCTGCTTGTATTTCATTTTCAGCGTCAGTTCATACCAATAAAACTGAAAAGTAAAAGCTTCTGGCTCTACACCATGCAGTATGCAGCCCTATACCTGTGCAGCCTGGTGGTGATCATCTGCCTCTCCTTCTTCCTCCTCAACTCCTGGGATTTTATCCCATCTGTTTATGGGTTTATGTAAGTATAAGGATTCTTTCTAGTTTTTCTGTCTAGCTCCCCCTATGTTGTTTCTTGTGGATCACACACAGGTGCCCCACTCCCTATCCTAAGGAGTGTGTGATCTGTCATTTTACTGGCAATGGAAGAAAAGAGTGTGTGGAGGAAAGCAGGCATTAGCCAACTTCTGTTAATTAAGCAACAGCAAAAATTAGAGAAGACAGGAAATTTTTCCCACTAAGTTTATTGGAAATGGATTTGATTGTTGAGCTACCATGGCTGTGAAATTTTCATCTCTGGAGAAATGTCTCCTTGGGAATGGTTTAAATCCTGCTGGGGCAGAGGGAAGGGTTAGTCCCTTTTCTCTTCATGTTTGCACGCCTTTTGTTTCTCTTCCACTGATTTAAAATATAGATCCTCCATCCAGTAGCACACAATGGTTGATAAATGTAACAGAAGCAAGGCAATGAAAAACAACAATTTAAAAATGTTACCTTGACTTTTCTTTTCAAATTTCAGCCTATCCGTTCCAGATCTGACACCCAACATTGGCCTTTTCTGGTACTTCTTTGCAGAGATGTTTGAACACTTCAGTCTTTTCTTCATATGTGTGTTTCAAATCAATGTGTTCTTCTACACCATTCCCTTGGCAATAAAGCTAAAGTAAGTATGTTTCTCTGCTGGCTTTTTTACTCTCAATTTTCCAGTGGACACTTATAATGCTAGCATCAGATGTCTGGATCTACAAGCCTGGAAAAGATAGGTTTTTTTAACAGGGCCTGTCCTCCTCGTTTCCCAAAGTTTCAGTCTGTTCCTCTGAAATGAGGGGGTTGGGCTCTGCAGTGCAATGGATATGTTAGACATCAAAAGAAAGAGCAGAAATTTAGGCTATAGAGGTCCCTGCTCCCTGCCAGCATAAGCCAATGTAGTCAGAAAGTAAGAACTCTTGGCTGGAACTTCAAGGTCTTTATTGTCAGAAAAAAAAGTTAAAACTTGGGGACATTTCTAGTGGAGTGCGCTGTCAACATTGCCCTTCTTTCTGATAAAAACATCCATTAACACACCTGGATCCTCACTGGGCATACCCTGTTGACTTGGAGTGGATACAGACATCATGACGTACCAGGGGGATAATGATGGGCTTCTCCAACTAAACTTCAAAGAGGAGGTACTGATTGCTTTTTGGTGAATAAGAGAGAGCTGGACAGATGGCCAACTATCTGTATAAATGTATGTTGAGTTGAGGCACTAAGTTTCCATGTGAGGGAACTCACCCAGCTCTCAGGGGCTTGTTTGGAGAGACCAGGGGTATGAGAGTCTCTTTGAGCCTATCCCACAGTACGTTTGTGCCCTTGCTGGTATTTGTTTCCAGTTTCCAGAGACTCTACTGCATCCTCTTACCCTTTGTGTCTTATCCCTTCTAGGGAACACCCTGTGTTCTTCATGTTTGTCCAGATCGCAATCATTTCTATCTTCAAGTCCTATCCCACTGTGGGAGATATTGCACTGTACATGGCCTTCCTTCCAGTCTGGAGCCACCTTTACAGATGTAAGTTCTTCGTGTTTGATTGTTCTTTATCTGGAATGGGAAAAGGCCTGACCAGTAATTGTCAGCACTAAACCAAACCAGGCCCATGTTCACAGGCTCTTGTGGCCTCCTTCAAGTATCTGAAAGGAGGCTTGATTTTTCTGGTGATAGTTTCTAACATATCTTTAGGATTAGGGTTGAAATTGGTCGAGGAGAGAATTTTCACTTGTGCCTTATCTCCCTCCTCTCTCCAAGTTGTTCTTAATATTAACGTTTTTGTAAGAACCTTTTACAGTCCTGCACAAGGGATGTGGCTTATTTAAAGTACATCTGTCCTTTAAATGCTTCACTGCCATTTAAGGCTGTGTGATTTGAACACTGCAATTGGTGAGTCCCCCAGCCTTAAAATCCTGAACCTTGCAGTGGTTCTTTGATTTGCATCTGCTTGTTTGCTTAGAGTGAAAGTAATTGAATAACTCCAAGCAATCGTCCAGTTTTTCTTAAAAGCTTCATAAAAAAAACTCTTTAGCTCTTTAAATCGCCGGAGAGCTTCCTGATGGTTTTCAAACTCCGTCTCTAGAACCTGAGAGACACTGGGGAGGTTTGGAAGCGCTGTTTTTCCTGGTGTTTCTTTCTTGAGCCAACTGCTTTGACCAACCCTGTGACGTTGTTTGGGCCTGTTACTGCCACCTGCTCTAACCCAGGCCAAGTGGGCTTCTGGACAGCCAGCCTGGCTGATGTCAGGAGACACAATCACAAGTCAAGAGACTTGGAGACCATCTGCTCTATTAATTTCAGACTAAAGCAGCCTAAAGCCAAGGCCAAAGCAGCTGTGATAAAACAGGGCAAGGAGCCCCAGGCTTGCCCTGAGCATGTCGCAGCCACAGCAGGTAATGTACTTCTGAGAAGTCCTGATTCGATGTAGTTCAGTTGCATGTTCCAAGCATGCAGGTAAGGGGACTATGACCAGTGAGAGAAACAATCTGTTACATGCTCCCACCCCACAGTGAGTGAGTAGACCTACCAAACAAGAAGTTTAAAAAGCTAGGTGTGAACAGGTTTGGATGTAACAATGCTCTTAAAATGTCAGCTAGCTCCCTTCAAGTGCAGAATGATGAGGAGTCTTTCAACTACCTTCAGGGACACTGGCTGAGCTTTAGCCAAGCACAGCAACACCAGTGCCAGGATGAATTATAATACTGCTGCCAAAGGACAGGCATAAATAGTTCACAGAAAACAATCCCTTCTGGCCTAGTAGTTCCTACCTCTTTTAGATATCTGACACACACTCATGCAGACTAATGGATTCTGGCCTCACTTGCACCTCCTAAGGTCATGTATTTGTCAACGCATTTGGCCTATTTGAATTTCCTCCTTTTCTGGTGCTTTCCTGTCCTTACCACCTCCTGAGAAAGTACCTCTTTTCCTATGGCCCACAGGTTCATCTTTTTTCCTTTGTCATCACCTTGAAGAGGTTAGGGAACGGCATGCTCTACCCTCTGAATCATGGTGGAAAGGCCCTTCTCAAAACTGCTAGTTACTATAGTGTAAACACCAAAGAGCCAAGTCCTCTGAGGAGGAGTGTTTGGAAGCAGGATCTAGAAGGAGATACAAATGAAGATTTCACATTCAAGCAAAGGCAAAAGTAGTTATTTTAAAGGGAAGTATAGTGGATTTCTTCTAAAAACTACCCAGGAAATTATTAAAGCAAACTGTGAAAGATTGTTGGAGAGAAGTTTGTGTTGGCAAGTGCCTCTCCCCCACTGCACATACCCTAAATACCATTGCTGGTTGCGTGAGCATGGCTGCTCAATAGTGCATCATTTTAACAGCTTGGTTTTCTTTTGCAGTCCTCCGGAACATGTTCCTCCTGTCATGTGTGCTCATTGTCTGCTCCCTCCTGTTCCCCGTTCTGTGGCATCTATGGATTTATGCAGGAAGTGCCAACTCCAATTTTTACTATGCCATCACGTTGACTTTCAACATAGGGCAGGTTAGTAGAGCGAGGTAAACAAGGCTGCACTTCAAGTAGGTCTCTGGATTGGGTGTCCTGTCAGCAGCCGTGAATTCTGCAGGGTGTGTCTGGCTTTTTGCATCCTGCATTGTCCTGCGTGCAGCTTCCTGCTTCTCCTTGCTCCAGCTGGAATCTGCCTAGTCCTCACCTGCTGGCACACTAATGGGAAAGATTTCTTGTAGTATTTGAGTTATAGTGTAACAGTCCAACTAGGCTGTACTGCAAGTTGCATGGCCTGTTGCTTGATAGCAGAGAAAAAGCATCTGAGTATGGCACACGTGAATGGAGATGGGGCGCAACAGCACAGGGGCAGGAAGGAGATGCAGAAGTGATGGGGGTGAATAAGTGCTTTTATCTGGTGTTGCTCCTGGACGTTGTGCTGTGAAGCCACAGCCTTGGCATTCCAGCTCTTCTCTTCACCCCTTAACCTGGTAAGTATTATTTTCTTAAGCTGCTAAAGCTTTTGTTTGCTAAGGCTGACCTTGGGAGCTGGGGTATTGCTGCTGCTGCCTGCTGGCTTCATACCGTGCGTGAGTAGAAATGGCAGTTAAAAACCAATCACAGTTGAAAAGTGCTTAGTAGTAATCAGCAGCAGGAGACTTTCAGCATTTGGGTTGAGATGTGTGACAGTGCTTGGATGGAGGGAGTCCTGTGGGTGAGGCTGAGATGGTCTGCAAAGCTGTGACCCTGGTGGACCTGCCATTGTCATATCTTTTGGCCAGTTTATGGAGCTATTGTCTCCTTAGCAGAGATGCCTGTGAGAACACACTTGTAGAGCAACAGACAGATTTGTTTAAGTCTCCCTTTAAATAGTTCAGGCTTAAATAGTTTAAGTCTCCCTTGGCTTAATGCTGCCAGGCAATGGACAAGGAGTGATCACAGTGTCTCTTCTTACAAAGCGTGATGAACTTCTTAAACCCCTTCATACAATCATAGAATCATAGAATTGTCTAGGTTGGAAGGGACCTTTAAGATCATCTAGTCCAACCATCAACCTAATTCTAATTAAAAAAACAAAAGAAAACCATACAAAAAAACCCAAACCCCACATTACTAAACTGTGTCTCTAAGCACTATGTCTTTTGAAAACCTCCAGGGATGGTGCCTCAACCACTTCCCTGGGCAGCCCATTCCAAGGCTTAATAACCCTTTCTGTGTAAAAATTTTTCCTAATATCCAATCTGAACCTCCCCTGGCACAACTTGAAGCCATTTCCTCTTGTCCTATTGCCTGTGACCTGGGAGAAGAGACCAATCCCCGCCTCTCTACAACCTCCTTTCAGGTCGTTGTAGAGAGCGATAAGGTCTCCCCTCAGCCTTTTTCCTCTAGGCTAAAAAATCCCAGCTCCCTCATTCTTTCCTCATAAGACTTACCCTCCAGATTCCTTCAGGGTCTGTCAAACACATGTCCCTTTTATTCCTTGTTTTGAAGCACCACTGATGTGTCTGAACATCTCACTTCTGCAGATCTTGCTCATCTCGGATTATTTCTATGCCTTCCTCCGGCGGGAATACTACCTCACTCACGGACTCCATTTGACAAGGCAAGATGGAACAGAGGCCATGCTTGTTTTGAAATAAGGATTGTGCCCGCCATTCCCTGGGACATGGACCACTCTGAGGAACATGCAAAGCTTGGGATATGTGGGGTGGGTGGGGAAGGTTCCCTGAATGAAATCTTGACTTTGGGAATACCTACTGAAAAAAAGGGCTGAGGTTCTTCTGAAGCTGTGGGCTCAGTGCAGAGACTGTAAGAGCTACAAGTAGGAGCTGCAGTGCCTCCATTGGAGCATCTCCCTTCTTCCCTCAGCTGTGCTTCTCACTGCAACCTCAGACATCGAGTCTGGGCAGTCCAGCAGGAACTGGAGAAAGTGTCTGAGCTGAATCTCTAGCTCAGAAAGAGCTCAAACCATAAACTGATTACTTTACTATCACTGCTTCTTGGAGATGTTTGCTTCTCCCAGAGTTTCCCCTTCACTGCTTTGACCAGTAATGCTCCTGCTTGGCCCAAGGCAATCTCTGAGGACCTGATGCTTAAGCCCTGGCTGCAGATGCCATTTCTTGTTTCTCCTACTGGTGTGGGATCTGGAAAAATCACGGGTGCTGTGAAAGAAATGGTGACCAAGGATGGAAGGAGGACAGCTGAAGCTACTCCCACATTTGGAGCTCAAACACTAGTAAGACCTGGATTTGGGGTGAAAGCAGGAACTGCTCAGAAGCAACACAGACACTTTTCTGTCAGGAGCTGCACAGTGGCATCACAGGGTCTCAGAAAAAGGAACACTACTGTGGCGATAGATTCCTGCCGCTCCTTGTTTCTGCAGTGTGACAGAGCTTGGCAACACAGGGTCACACTATAATGTTGGGATCACTTGAGGCAGCATCCTGGATGTGGAAGGAGCAAGGTCCTGCCTGGGCTGGGGACCAGAAAGTCTCCCCTTTTTAGACTCCAGACCAAATCCAGAAGGAGCTTTAGCCACTGCTGTTGTGGAGCTGTTGGGCTGCAGGTGTTCCACACTGAGATACACTATAGGATGTGCACTTCCCCATATACCACTGCAAGTACAGTGGCGGTGTCTTGTGGCTGTGTGCGGAGGACTCAGTTAAAGCAAGTACCCCTTGATTCCCCCACGGTCCTCTCCCTCTGTGCTCAGACCTGCTCGCTTCATAGTTGCTGCTGACCCCATGAATGTGACCCACAGGGGTGAACCCACCAGGCTGGCCTCTTGCTCTGCTGCCTGCGTGGTGGCAGAGAAGTGACCACAGTGTGAATTCTCACTGGTGTTGGGGCAGCAGCTTCCCCACAAATCTCAAAGAAACCCGAAGGGCTGGGAATGTCACAATGTTAAAGCCAAACTTGGTACAAAGCAACGAGAGACTGATATGCCCAGGCAGTTGTGTAAACAGCTCTTCTTTCTTTCTGGGCAATTAAAACTTTTGCCTTACTGCACTGCTATTAGCGCTTTGGTGGGAGGGTGTTAATGGGTACCCAGCTCAGCTGCTGTGGGGGGGGGGGGGGGGGGGGCACAGGGAGCAGGGCTGCTCTCACTGCCGGCTGCGGCACGGCAAGGAGTATAATAAACTCTGCAAGTTTTAAACACCTCTTGTGTGCTCTGTGTTTGGAAGGGGGAGTAGGGGATGAGTGGGGGCTCTGAGAGGCACATGGAGGGGTCGGAAGGGGACAAACACAGGTGTCAGGAGGGAAAACAAGTGGCCCTGGGGCATGCTGAAATGCCAACGGAGGTCTCTGGGGCACTAAAACCCACTCCAGTTTTAAGAAGTTCCAGCTGTGCACAGTTCAACTCGACAGCAATGTGGAAAAATAAGAGGATGAAAAGCTGAGGCTGGCTGGGGGCTGGCCGTTTCACAGCCTGCCCTCTTCCCCCAAAGTAGAATATAATTCACCCATCAAGAGGGAGATGGCGCTGACAGCAGGACTGAGCCAAGGAGCCACAGGCAGCAGCTCAGTCCTCTGCCTCCAGCAGCTGAATTTGTTCCTGTGACTGTGCCCAGGGCCACCCGGGTCTCCCAGGGGAGCAGGCCCCAAAGCTGGATTCGAGAGGGGTCCTGAGAAGAGGCAGCAGCGTGAGTGCTGGATGCAGAGGAAGAGTGAGGGGCGGGTCACGGGCAGGGGAGGGACAGGGACAGGGCAGGGGAGGGGAGGCGCAATGCAGGGTGTCAAGACAGGGAGCACGCAGGGTGCGAAGGAGGTGATGGCCACCACCATCAGGCGCCTGGCTGGAGGGGACACCTGCCCACCCATCCCAGTCCCACGCAGGATTTGGCTTTGCAGGGGGAACGTGTCCCGGACCCACACCCCCAACAAGGCAGGGCAGGCTGCCCGCACCCCCACCCACCCGTGTCAGGCGTGAGCGGCCGGGAGGGGCCAGACGGGTGAACATTAACCTCGGGGCAGGGTTGCGGCAGTGCACAGGCAGGGATGGGGAAAAGGGCAGGGGCAGGGCCAGTGACAGGGATAAAGAAAGGGACAGGGCAGGGACAAGCCGTGGACGCGCAGAGACAGGAACAGACTTGAGGCAGGGGCATGGGAGGGTCTGGGTAAAGGACAGGGACAGAGGCACTGGCATAAGTAGGGGCATGGAAAGAGCAGGGACACATGTTGAGGCAAAGGCTGAGATGGGGGAGAAGCAAGTGCAGGGACAGGAGCAGGGATACGGAGAGGGATGGGGGCAGGGGTGGCTGCCCTACGGCAGGCAGCTCAGGCAAGGACTGCATGCTCTAACCTGGCTCCCGAGTCAGGGGAGGCTTTTGGAGCCACCGAAGAGTGGTCATCCTGGTCCCCCCAGAGTCCTGCCAGCGGCTAAGTGCCAGCCATGAGGACCACCCCCCCCCCCAACACCTGCTGCTGCCAACCTGTGGCTACTGCTGCCATCAAAGCCTGGTGGGGACAACAGAGCTGGGTGTTCACTCCTCTCACAGGGGGCCCAGCTCCACCAGCTGCAGAACCCAGGCTGTCACTCCCAGAGCAAGGGGCACATGCCACTATGTCCACTGGACAAGTGTTGGCAGTTGCCACGACCATTGCAACAGTCATGTTGCAAAAAGCAACACAGGCTCCACCTGCCTGTTGACCACAAAATAAAGGCCTCCTCCTTGCCACTGCAGCCTTGGGGTGCCCCGCTTGGTGACCCAGAGTCTGGACCAGGCTGGCAGCTGGGGTGTGAAGGAGGTGATGGCCACCAGCCACCAGGTGCCTGGCTGGAGGGGAGCACCTGCCCACCCATCCCAGACCCACGCCGGATTTGGCTCTGCAAGAGGATGTGTCCTGGAAACCCTCCCACACACACCAGGGCAGGCTGCCCACGTCCCCACTCACCCATGTCACACGTGGCCAGGGAGGGGCCAGCACAGGTGAACATTAACCCCAAGGCAGTGTCGAGGGCTCCCTGGCAGCGTGGCTCCCAGCAGCACCCACACGGCCGCAAATGAGGGGGTTCCGTGCCCACTACCACCTCCTGGTAGGTCCAGCGTGGCGTGGTGGGGTCCCACATGGCAGCATGGGCACTGGCAGCAAGACACAGGGTAGCAGTGGGAGGCACCAGCCAGGCTGGACACATGGCCAGCTAGCCAGGGGCTGCCCTGGGGTGAGTGAGGGGCTGGGAGGTGTGGAGAGTGATGGGCATGCTCAGGACCTGCCCCTGTAGCCCTGCTACCCCCTGAGGATTCAATCACGCTGAAGACCTCCTACCACCTGGGGCTACCCTGGCTCGTCCCTCTTGTCCCCTCAGGGTGTTTTCTGCCTGTCCCCCACGGCAGCAGGGAACTACTGCCCACATGCCTTGGTGCAGGGGCTGCACCCACAGCCATTCTGAGCGTGTGGCCAGTTGACACACTTGCCACCAGGATCAAGGCATATCCCTGCCCCACACACGCTGCAGAGCCAGCCCAGCTATGGATAGGGAGGGGAAGTCGTGGATGGCCTTCACCCCTTCTGCTGGGGCTGAGGTTGTGGAAGCCTCCTTTTCCCTGGGCCACCCCACACCCTTGAACTTCTGTGTGCAGTGGTGGCATGACCTGACAGCGTGCCAGAGCACGGCTAGGCTCTCAGGAGCTGGGCTGGAGGCTCAGTCCACTGCCCATCCCTGTGGGCTTTAGGCCCCTTGGCCCAGCCCCTGGACACAGGGTGGGTTCGCAGATGATCACTTACACCTGCTGCCAGCCCGAGGAGGACGAGGAGCTGCCTGTGGACTGTGGGGATTCAGGCTGGGAGGGACCCCCAGCTGCGGCCCTGGCCCTGGAGGAACCATGCAGGCTGGTGCTGAGCACACCAAGCAGAATCCTGCGGGATGAGGAGATACAGGAGGTGAGGGACCCGCCAGCATGGGGACTCCACTCTCACCTCCCCCGCACCGCAGAGCCATGGCCACTGTCCTGCCAGGAACTGTTCCAGTTCAAGGCCAGATGGGTGACATTCCCCTGTCCCTGGGGACAGCCACCTCAGCAGTGTCTCTTGGGGGGTGCTGGGGGGAGGATGCTCAGGGAGATGTCTCAGAAGGATTTTCAGGGAGAGGATGCTTGGGGGGAGCATCTTGGGAGGCTGCCAGGGGGCCTGGGAGCTTGAGGATACCCCTCAGGAGCGTGCTTGAGGGGCAGGGGGGATGCTTGGGGACACCTTTTGGGAGAACACTCAGGTGGAAGGAGGTTTCTTGAGAGGCTGCTGGGGGTGGGGGGAGTGGTGTGTGTGTGTGTGCGTGCACTTTGGGAGATCTCTTGCTGGGGGGGGGTGCTTGGGTTGGGGGAGAGGAAGATGCTTGGGGGGAGCTCTTGGTGGGGATGCTTGGGGCAGGATGATCAGAATTAGACTGCCAGCCCTGGCTGAGACCTCTCTGCCCCAGCTGGGCCCCCACCTGCCCCCCCGGCTGACGCAGCAGCCCTGGTCTCTGCTGTATTGCACTGGACGGGACGGCTTCAGCCTGCGGACCCTGTACCGCTGCGGGGCCCAGCCGGGCTCCCCAGCCCTGCTGCTCATCAGGGACACGGAGGCACAGGTATGGATGGGCCCTCCCCTGCCCCACTGCCCCGTGGTGCTGTGGGCATCGACCCTGGTGCCACCCAGGGCTGGTCACAGCCTTGCTGCTGCTGGTAGGATGAGGGATGTGTTCCGGCACTGGGGAGTCCCACCGAGCACTGCAGCATGGGGCACCCCACCTCCCACACTTCCTCAATTCCCCTGCACTCTCTGTCCCCCCCCAGGCCTTCGGTGTCTTCTCTGCCACCGCCATTTGCTGCAGCAATGGCTTCTATGGGACGGGGGAGACCTTCCTCTTCTCCTTCTCGCCAGAGCTAAAGGTGGGGGTGGCAGGCTGCCAGCCACAGGGTGCCACTGGGTCGGGGGGGGGGGCCTGGGACCCAGCCACACCAGGCAGCCCCCAGGACGCTGGGGAAGGGTCTGGGGTGATATGTCCAGACTTGGCTGGACATGGGTGAAGCTCCCTGGGGGCGGTCCCTGTAGTCCCAAGGTTTGTCCAGGACTGGGGGTAGAAGGCAAATCCCAGCTGGCCATGTTGGGAGGTGGGGCTCAGGGAAGGGGATCCTGCCCAGCTCAGTGTCACGGGGGATTCTCCGCATGCCAGGGCAGTCAAAGACCAGCCTTGGTGGGATGTGGCGGCAGCTCAGCCACATCTGCCTGCACCAGCGAGGGGGGGGGCAGGGGGGTGTCCATGCATGTAATGAGGCTGGTGGCAGGTGTCCTCTGGAGGGGGGACGCAGGGCTGCTGGGGAGGATGGGCCAGCACCAAGATGGTGCCCACAGGCTTGGGCAGGTCTTCCTCTGGAGAAGCAGGACACTGTGGGGACAGGCAAAGCCAGCTTTGCTTGGCAGCCCCCAGCTGTCCCTCACAGGACAGTGACAAGGATGGGGACAGGGACACTGGGCCCCAGCCACCAGTCCTGGCCAACTACTGTCCCCATGCAGGTGTTCAGGTGGACAGGCAGGAACAACTTCTTCATGAAAGGGGATGTGGACCTGCTGATGGTTGGTGGCGGCAGGTAGGAGCTGTGCTGTCAGCTTTAACAGTCCACGGGGTCCCCAGTCCCAATGGCCACTGGGGCCACAAGCTGAGCTCAGGTTGACCTGCAGAGCCAGGTCTGTGTGGTTTGAAGCCAGAAACACTGGTGGAGGTTGTCCAGCAGCACTGGCCATTTCATCCTCCCTGACCCTGCTGCCAGCCGCCCTGCCCACTCCCTGCCTGTGGGCAGGGTGGCAGCCCCAGGGGTGGCTGCTGATCTTGTCCCCATTTTGCTCATCCGTTTTGCCTGGCATCCTCAGCAGGAGGGCACCCAGGAATGGGAACAGGGAGGTGGTCGGTCCCCCAGGGGGTGGCTGAGGAGGGCTCCAGGCATGGTGGAGGCAGGTGAGGGGACCCTCAGCTGTTGGCACCTTTCCAGCGGTAGATGTGGGCTGTGGCTGGATGGAGACCTGCACCACGGGGGCAGCCACCCCTGCGAGACCTTCGACAATGAGACCCTTTCACCGCGGGAGGATTTCTATGTCCAGGACCTGGAAGTGTGGGGGCAGGCCTGACCCCGTGGCCCACACCTGGGACAAAGATGGCATCAGGAGGACACTTTCTGACAGATGTGCACAGCTGTTCCCTGCCAGCACCCACCGAGCCTGTCAGACGGTGCACAGCCTCACCCCTGCCTCCCTCCACCCTGTCCCCACCAATGTCCCCATTTCACATGCCAAGAGCCCGAGGGGGCAGTGTGATTGGGACAGGCTGCAGTGGGATCTCAGCCCCCCACAGTGCTGTTGTCACCACGTTGAGGTCCCTGGGGTGGCTGCAGGACAGCCCCCCTCCCCCAGCACTGATCACCCTGCCTGGCTGGGACAATGCAGAACTGACCGGGGAGGAGGGCGCGTGTCAGGGCCAAGCACTGCAGGGTCCCTAGGTGGAGGAGCAAGCTTCCAGAGCAGCACGACGCTGGAAGCCTCATGAAGCCTCTGCCCCACCAGGGGATACCACTCCTCAATAAACAGGCAGAGCTGCGCTCCCAGCCTGGTCCTTGCCATGGAAGCAGGGAATGGCGCCGTGAGGTTGTGCAAAGCAAGTGGTGGGGAGCAGGCCAGGAGCTGTGAGAGCCCTGGCCCCATCCCAGCCCAGGGCTGTGTCCCCACAGCAAGCACAGGGGGGGTCAGCCTGGGGTTCTGTGGGACCCGTCCCCCCTCTGCCAGAGTCCACACTCTGTCCATTCTGTCACATCCTGAAGACCAGGGCTTCCTCCTCAGGGGTGTCCGGGCTACACTGGGTATCTCGCCCCAACCTGCTCCCAATGGGGAGGGGGGACAACAAAAGCCCTCCCTGGTCCCCTTCCCACCTCCCTCCAGGACATGCTGCCTCTTGCCTGGTTGCCTCTCCTTCCTGGACACTGGGCCAGGTCTCCTCTTCCACCATCCCTGCCCAGGCAGCAGGACCAGCCCCAGGTGTGGGATTCAAGGCAGGGGTGGGTAGCCCAGGGGTTTTCATGGGAGGACAAGGACAAGGACCTGCCTGGTTTGGCCACATTTGATTTATTTATTTTGGGAGCATGGCCAGGCACTAAGCTGAAGCATCACTCCATGACCTCACTCCCTGTCAGCTCCTGCCCTAAACCTGCCATTTTGTGAAGCCTGGATCCCTCCGAGCCCAGGCCAGGTGTACGTGCACACCCCCACACTACGTGTACCTGCCACCTACCTCATCAGCCATTTCCCTGCTGATGCCACCTCCCATGGCCCTTGGGAGATGCTCTGTGGTTGGCTTCTCTCTCACCTCATGCTATTTGACTACTCGTTCCCTTTCTGAAGTCATTGACTGAGCTGAGCGATGGAGCTGACCCCATCCTCCTGCTTCCCCCCGGCTCCTCCTCCTGCCCATGCCTCATTGCCCACTCCCCTCCAAGGCAGAAACTGCCTGGACACAGCCCCCAGCATGGCCCCGCAGGGCAGCCGGGCCAGGGACCGCCTGATGGGTGTTGAAGGACGTCAGGAGCTGCTGCCTCCTCCAGCTACTCCAAGCCCAGGACCCTCCTGCCCAGCCACTGGAGCCCAGTGTCTCCCCAAGAGACGCAGCTACCTCACTCTGCCCGGCCCCCTGCCCACACCCTGGTCCTCTTCCCCCCGCCACAGCCCCCCCCATGCCAGATGGTCCAGCTTAAAGTTTGACTGCAAATGACACCCCTCCATCCCCTGACACAGCTACTTGGGGATGATACAGCTACTTGCTCCCCCAGCAGCCGGCACTGGGACATCCACCTGCTCCAGTAGCTGACACCACAGGCCAGGGGTGCCTACAGTCCCCATCTGACTCCAGTTGCTGGCCCCAAGCCCACTCACACCAGTCTCTCCAGCAGCTGGCACCTGGTCCTTGAAGCACATCTCCATATAGGTGACATGAGATAAAGGCAGACATAGTTAAGAAAGGATTTAAGATAAAAGGACAGAAGACAAGAGAGATCAGGCCCAGGGCTCAGGCAGGCAACACACCGACTGGCCCTGTTCCGCACGCAACCCTGTGATACCCCATGTTTGCCTTCCCATGCTTAATCCCTCCCTCCTCCTCCGCTTGCAGAGTCCCACCGACCCCTCCAGTGTTCCACATCCACAAGTGACCTGCAGCTGGACCCCCTACCAGCTGCAAAGTCCCAGTTGCCTGGAGCTTCTTAAGTCATCAGTTAGTGGGGCTGAGGTTAGTCTCCCTTTCTGTATCCTCCCAGCTGAAGAAAAATCACCGTTCTGCTCCCCATGCCCTTGCCAAGGAGTGCCACCGACTGGGCCTGTCCCCAGCACCCTCCGGGCCCCATGTTTGGAGGGCTGGCTTGTGGTGGCATTGTCTGTGGCTCTCTGATCAGGTGCCCTGAGGGGAGCAGACCCTTCCATTCCCACTGTGGCCGCTCAGGGCGCCTGACCTGGTGGCACCCAGCATCCCCTGATAAAATGCGCTGTGCAGCACTGTCCCCTGGGGACCTCGATGCACCATGTGGCGTCCACGTGTCCTCCTCACCGAGGCCGTGTGTGATGTTTGCCGCTGTCAACAGAGCCTGCAAGCGTACGTGGGGGCACACAGCAGAGCCACTGAATTACCACAAGCACCCGACACCCTGGGGTGCCATGGGGCTGGCAGCCTGTGGCCCCCACCTTCAGCTCTGGGAGAAGAGGAGGAACACCTCCCTTACCCCATAGAAGGTGTTACTGCAGCAAATGGTGGTGGCAGCAGAGAAGGCAAGGAAGGTGCAAGCCATCACCAAACAGACTGGGGAAAGGCTGCAACGCTTGCCCCCACAGGAAGCTCCCAGGGACCATTCCTCTTCACAGCCCTCTCAGCACTGCCTCACTCCTCGCACACGTCCCATGACTTCAGGCCTATTTTGCATTTCTGCCAGTAGCGCTGGGGCAGGATCACAGAATCACAGTCTGGCTGAGGCTGGAGGTACCTCTGGTGAATTCCTGGTCCAACCCCAGCAAGGCCATCCAGAGCCAGCTGCCCAGGACCATTTCCAGGCAGCTTTTGAGTACATCCATGGATGGAGACTCCATCACCTCCCTGGGTACCCTGTGCCAGTGCTCGGTCACCCTGGAAAAGTGTTTTCTGCTGTTTAGAAGGACCCTCCTGTGTGTTGCCCATGGCCTCTGGTCCTGTCCCTGGGCACCACTGGGAAAAACCTGGCTCCATCCTCTCAGCACCCTCCCTGCAGGTATTGATGGGATTCCCCGGAGCCTGGTCTGCCCCAGGCTGACCAGTCCCAGTGCCCTCAGCCTCTCCTCGTAGCAGAGACGCTCCAGTTCCTTCACTACCTCCACAGCCTTTCGCTGGACTCTCTCCAGTCTGTCCCTGTCTCTCATCCTGGGGAGGGCAGTGCTGGACCCAGCCCTCCAGGGGTGGCCTCAGTGGTTCTGGACAGAGGATCACCTCCCTCCCCTGCTGTGACATGGTATCCTGGGCTGCCTCAGGAGCAATTGCCATACTTCACTGCAAGACCACATTGTTGCCTCATGGTCAACTCGTGTCTCCACCAGGACCTCTAGATGCTCTTCTGCCAAGCTGCTTCCCAGGTGGGTGGCCCCCAGCACATACTGGTGAATGAGGCTGATCCTCCCCAGGTGCAGGACTTTGTACTTCTTGTTGAACTTCATGAGGTTCCTGTCAGCCCATTTCTCCAGCCCAGCAAGGTCCCTCTGGAGGGCAGCATGACCCTCTGGTGTATCAGCCAGTCCTCCTCACTTGGTGTCATCTACAAACTTGCTGAGGGTGGACCCTGTCCCATCATCCAGATCAGTAATGAAGACTACTGGAACTGCACCCAGTATTGACCCCTGGGGTACACCAACTGGCCTCCATCTACATTTTGTGCCACTGATCAACCACCCTCCAGGCCCCGGCCAGTTTTCAGTCCTCCCCCTGTCCACTCATCCAGACCCTACTTCAAGAGCTTGTTGAGGGAGACAATCTCCACTGCTCACCCCCTGAGCCACTCCATTGTAGAAGGTGGTCAGGTTGGTCAAGCATGACTTAATTTTTCCTGCACAATAGTTGGAGCAGCACCTGAAGCCAAGCTGGCTGCTGTAAGGATGCTGAAGTCAGAACCCTGCCTGCTCTGCCCAGGCATGACAACAGCTGGTGGTGGCAGCACAAGGCACCAGGAGAGGTTAGATCCTCCATCCTGGCACAACCTCCAGGAGCCTCCCACCTCATGGTCCCTTACAGCTGAGCTGGCTCCACTGCCACTACCGCTCACACTGCACTTGAGTAAGCATAAAGTACGAAACCATCTCCTCAACCTGGAAGATCTGCATTTCCACAGAGCAGCATTTGTCCTTTAGAAACACATTTGGCTGTCTATAAGTGTGCAGTGAGACCATCTTTAATAAAGTTCATGCACTGCAATTCTTTTAAGAACAGTAAAATCAATTTTTTATAAATTTATTCTTAGTCCAGAGAGGCTCAGATTAACATGTTTAAAAAAAAGAAATGCTCTGCCTCAGAACTTAAAATTAATTACAATTTTTTGCTTAAACATAAGCAAAAGATAATTCCCAATTGTAAAGTGCACCTTTTATAACAGATTCAAAACAAACCCAAGCAACAATAACAAAATTACATTATTCTTAACAATACTTGATTTTACACAGATAAGGAAGGATAAATGCCTTCACTCTATGATGCTGTTTCTTGAAGCATAATAGTAAGTTCTTTAAAAGCTTTTAAAGAGGTCACAACCCCTTCTAACAGACATCTGGTACACCTGTAGATCTGAAATACTGTTAAAGAAATGAACAGCAGAGGTGGTGCCACATCACCTTCAGACACATGAGCACAGGTACCTGAGAAAGCAGCAGAGCGAATAACCAGACTTGTCGTTATTTCACCAAATGAAATCTGAGCAGGTGAATACCCACTGTCCTTCCCTCTGCCTAACAGCTATCAGTTCCCATGATAAAAAGGGCAAAGGAAAGATAATCAGATATGAAGAGAGTTCTGCAGTTCTCTCACAGTGACTTTCCACTGTGCTTGGTTTCAGACACTAACCTAGTTACCCACGCTTGGCTGCCAAAATTGAATGCTGAACTTTTCTTTCTCCATTTGAGATACAGAAATTCAAAGCTCATTTCAATTTCTGAGCATTACTGAGCCTTTTGCTTTGCATTTTTAAGTTTTGATGGTGGGCTTTTTCAAGCTTTTCGATTTTATTTAATGAAAGCAGCCTTCCTCTTAGACCTGAGTAAAGATGAGAGGACAAAAGTCTTCCTCGTTCACTTTTTCAACTGGACAGACATTTGGCAACACTCACGTTAGTACTGCCAGTAAGGGAAAAATGTGAGAACTCTTAATTGTTCTACAAGGGAGAGAAAAATTACATAGGAACAGCATTCAGAGATTCAGGAGAAACAGGAAAGGGACACAAGAATGGAAGAGCCCCTGAGGAGACTCTCTCCCTCGTACAGTGTAACGCAGAACCAAGGTGCGCTCGGTGCAAGGCAGAGCAGAGGCTGCAGCGTCCTCTGTGACTCACCAGCCGTGCCAAGGATCAGGCACTGGCCCACCAGCCTTAAACATTTGGGCAGCTCCGCTCTCCCGCAGCACTCAAACAATGGACGTTTTGAGCAGTTTTTGCAGTTCAGTGTAATAGTAAAAATATAACATTCAACGTATCAAAAATACACTATAAAACAATTGAAGGCTGCATGTGACTACAACGCATTGTTACTTCAATAAAAATTGTGGTCACACTTATAGCAAGAGGCCTGCATCTTCATCAGCTTTTTGAATAACAGAAAAGTAATCTTTGGTTATTAAAAAAAGATTCTCCTGTCCCCCACCTTTTATTTTTTTAAAGGAAATTAATTTTGCTATTCTTGAAGATGCCATCGATGGTTATTTCGAAGTTCTATTTACCTCACTATATTTTCAGAAGCATACTTACCCCTCTCTTCCTCAGGTACTGAAAAAAAAACCACGAACACACCAAGAACCTGAGCTGGAAGTTTTTCTGCTTACTCATGCAAAACCACAATCACCTGAAGAAGGGCTCAGGACTAGAAGGAACAGTAACATGTCTTGAGCACTTCTTGTAACAATGATGAATTGCAACTTTTAAAGTGACTCTTGTTAGAGAGTGCAAATACATTCAAAAATAAACGAGAATTGAGTTTGCCCTGCTGCAATAGGTTGTTAATTTTTTTTAAAAAGTCCCTTTAGAATATGCACTTCATTTAAGTACCTACATTAAAACATACTGTATTGAAAAATGTATTTCTATATTGTTCTATACATTTTTACAGCCCACACGACTGGCTTTCAAACGAGGTGCTGCTCAGGTTTACCCATCTTCTGAAGAAGCAAAACAAATAGTGCAAAATTCAGTGTGTTACTTATCAAAAGGAAGTCTTTGTTTGCAGCTGAGCTCAGAAGCTGCCATGTGTTCATCATCTCTTGTGTTATTCCAGCTTTCCTTCATTGGAGTTAGATGAGGGGCAACCACATCACTATCCTATTATTAAAAGTCAGAAAACGTTAGCAACAGTACATTTGCTTTTGATTTCTATCCTAAAGCAGAGGAAAAGCAGCTCAGTATCAGACTTAAGAGAAAAAAATAAATGCAAGGTCTGCTGAAGACATTCCAGAGATGGAAACTGCTGCAGTCAGTGCTGCATCTGGTGGGGAGAAAAAAAGTCACCGACATATCTGAGAAGCCTTCACCCACGGGGAGTCCACCTCTTCCTAAATTATTACCAACAAACCTAGGAAGATCAGCAAGCCTGTGTTTTGGGCATTGGTATACGAACAGGAAACATTATTTTAAGTGTTTCCTCTGAATTGGCCACAGTGTCTCATTTAAAACTGTTGCAATCCCCCAGATGTAGGTGCTTGGATGTGCCTGTCACTGTCCTAAGGTAAATAATGTTACAGTAACAGGCACAGGCTGGGGCAGTGGTGCTCATCCTTGCCAGACATATATGTTAACCTGGTGCTCAGGCACCGCATACACAGACAAGAAGCTTAGAAATAAGCTGATGAGACGCATGTTGTTTGTTCTGCAACATACCATGGCCTGCGAGGTGGATATGCCAGAACTGGAAGGACCTGTTTGTAGGATACAACAAAACTCTACAAGCTACGAGCAGAGAAAGCTTGCTGCTTGATCCATTTGTAGAAAGCCCTTCTGAAATCTACTGCTCTCAAAAGACAGATGCCAGAAACGTGACATAAGAACAAGCCTTAAAAGAAGTAGTGTGTGCTCCGGCACCTAAGACAACCCATCTACTGCGTGGTCTTTCAGTTAGGATGATGCAGCTCTTTCCCCAAATGAGCCTTGTTGGGTGGTCTAAGATGCAAAGTCAGGGATATTAACATACTTGATAAAAATGAAAAAAAATACATGGTTCACAGAACAAACTGTTCACACTGCACTTCTTAAGCAACTTGGAGATTTTAATGTAAGCATTTCTTTTACTTTGAGGCTTGATCCCGGATAGTAGAAGATAACTGAAAAAGTGCATGGAACTGAAGAAAGCTATTTCTTTCCCTGGTATGACCGTCAGACAAACAGAAGCGAAAGCCAAATGTTAGGGGAGAAACGTAACAGCTGATTTGCCAGCACATCTATCAAACCTACTGACACTGCCAGCCTAGAAGCCCCATAGCTTGTGCGCTCAGCAGAGTGGCTCCATTAGTACTTTCTACTGAGAAAAACTTACTTGATACAACCATAACTGCTTCCCTACAACGATGGATACGCTGGAAGTATCAAAACATAGTAATTTTTTTAGATGAAAGCGCCCACCTTCCTGCAAGGGGGATATGATGGGGATGCTGTATCACACATCACCAGTTTACAGCTACGATAGTTACAGGCTTCTCCACTTCCAGGAGAACACAGGAGGAATCCAAAGCAAGACATATGGACCCAGGTTCTGCTTTGGAGTCACCCTTTTACTTGCCAGCTCAGCTCTGATACCATTCCCAACACAAAACATCAGATGAGCTGTAACATTCCTTCCTTCCTCACAGCTGGAAACTTCTATGTTCTGACAGTTGACAGGAAAAGGAAGAGAACAGATAAGGACTTCCAAGCACTCAGACTATGGACTAGTTGCCAAGAGAGTAGAGGTTTGCAATCTTGTTCCCGCAGATATTTTCCACTCTAACCCAGGGGAAACAGACCAACTGTAAACCCCCTGGGGCACGAGGGAGTTTAGCAGCTGGTGAACAAGGAAGGAAAGCAATAGAAGAACTGACCTGACCTCTTCACTAGATCTTTTAATCCCTCAGTGCTATTTCAGGCCTTTGTATGAGGAAACCTGCATCCATGAACTAGTGAGTGTCTGTGGGGATACTCACTTTGCTATAAAAACATAACTTTTCCTAAATTACTTAAGTTAAATCAATACAAATCCACCACTATTTCAGTGAAACCAAAGCACACCCAGATGCAAGCCACAATAAAACCAGAAGTGAAGTTAGTGAGGAGTGGCCCTGCCAGAAAGACAAGGCGTAAATGCCAAGTTTTGTAATTAAAGAACAAGCTTATGGACAAAGGTGAAGAGGTCTAAAACCAAGAAAAATAACGTGAATTTGTTACCTGTGGTTTGGTGAAATCCTTCTCTATACACCACTGAATAAAATACTGTTTTGCAGCTGAAACAATCTCTGGATCCTGACTTCTGCAATAAACCCGGATAACCTGCTCTGCAAACCTCATGGGTAAAAGCTTTGAAACCTTTGGAATAAAAAAGAAATAAGCTTTAGTATTTCTTGGAATTCAGAGTCCACTGAACTTCAACTTTTTAATCTGAATACAAACTGAAGGCAGTAGAAAACATCCCACTGCAATCCATGAGCTTTATCCAAATCAACTATATTTTTTCTAAGACTCCCTGGGTATTCAAGTTAAATACTGCTCATATGCAAAGGCTGTCAGGACTTCAGATTGCTGTAGCACAACACACACTGAAGACCTGCAAGGACATGGATTCTGCAACCTCTTCACAACTACTGCAAGAACTATCATGAAGGACTGGAATCACCTCCATCACAAGCCAGTTGAGGAAAATAAAAGTCTACCTGTTCTTTGCTGATCTTGACTGCCTTGGAAGGATCAGCCTTGCAATAGAAGAGAACATTATCAATGGGATTCTGTTCTTTCATTCCATAATCCATATTGATAACCTTGCATGCAAAGAAAATGGCATTTGTTAATGTTTGTCTTTAGTTTTCTCACAGTAAGTCCAAAAGGATACAGACTATACTTCTGTAAATGACATTAATAAATGATTACTTAATAAAACAATCTGGTATTTGCATTTTACAGCTTTTCTTCCACCACCTTTCACTCTGAAGCTGCCAGGTGAATATTCACATTTACAGCAACTATTTCCCAGTCACACTCTGAGACACTCCAGTTTCAAACAGCAGAAGCAAGCCGCTTCCCCATGACCTCAATTTGTGAGACAAGAAAGCACAGTCAATTACTCTAACGTTAAGTAACTGCTACAATTTTGCCCAGCCTGAAGTGACTCTTCAACACAAGGGAGCTTTAGGGGTGACTCGTGATGCTCTATGGAAAGCCATTTGTTACCTCTTCCCAGAATTAACAGAAAGAACAGGGATTAAGCTACTGGATACTTGCAGACTGCTCAAGCTCTCTCCTCCATCTCAGGCTCTCTTCTTCCCAACAGTGCTGGCTGGAGGCTGAGCTGTGGCAGCAAGGTGCTTCATGCAGAAGACAAAATCCAGGAGTGACTGCCCTGCATCAGGCATGCAATACCAGAAGCCTGGAAGTCACCGTATCTGTTATCTTCCCACTGGGGCCTGCAACTCACTTGCCTTCATACCCCGCAGCAGTAGTCCCTAAACTGCTGACTTTAACACCCATATGGTAAACCCCAAAGGTTTTCCTACTGCTGCTTTTCAAAGTGAGGACAGTCTGGGAGAGCACATTTGTCACTCAGAAGGGCCCAAATGAAGCTTCCTGAAGCTTCTGCCCACAGACCCTCCCAGCCACAGCAAACCTCCCATGGGGGGAAGCTTGTTGCTCTCAAGAGCCTCACACTGAGCAGCCAGGAGAGCAGGCGCCCTCTGTGATTGAGAAGTTTTTACTCCCAACCCACTCTGAGAGATATTTACATCAATTATGAAATCTTCAGCTTTAAGATCCACATCTGGAGGATCCTTTTCTGGCTTGGAATTAGCAATGCTTTCTGCCAGGCTATTATTCTGAAAAAAAACACAAAACAAAACAAAAATCAAACCAATAACTCAGGTTACATTTACGCACTATCAGTTTAGACCAAGGCAACAAAATGCATGACAGAACATGTCACTAAAGTAAAGCTTTTGTTTCTTCATAGCTTGACAGACTCTTTTTGCAGCAATCTGGGTGTTTGAATCCTTGTATACCATAGCTGTAAGTTTTCTACCAATTTTTAGAAACAAAACAAGCTTATATAATTGAGAAGAGCCAAATACTGCCAGCCTGTGGGTGAAGTTTTACACACCTGATGACAGGAAGAAAGGGGGAGGAGAGGAAGAGAAGTATCTACCCAGGATGTTGAAGTCACCATGAAAGCAGAAAATAAGTACCTTCAAGCAATTGTTTTACTAATACAAATGTTTTGCAATTAAGTTCCCTAAAGCTGAATATTAATGTTTTTATTGAAGTTTTGGGTTTTTTAAATGAAGGGCTGCAGGATCTCACCTTCTAATAAAGCTTTTATATCTACACATTGAAACATATAAAAAAAAAAAACCCAAGAGACAGACAAGATCAGTAATGTCATTGATCACTATGAAGAAAAACCTCAGAAGCAGCAAGTTCCTTGGCAAACTTTGGAGGGGATGGTGACCTAGTTCAAAAGCTGAAACCCACCAGGGGGTTTTGTCTGGTTTGAGACCTGAAAGAACATACCGCGCTGATAGCTAGGCTAAAGCCCAGCAGAGGAGCACAGTGTGGTAAGGAGCAGTTGTTTGTGGAACCATGTAAGTTCTCATTAAAAGGCTGTGGCTGAGCAGGACAAAGGTGGCCTGTTCACCTTTGTCCAGGACTGCTGTGTTCTAGGGAAGATGCAAGATTTGATGAAGCAAGATTTCCTGGGAGCAACTGAAACTCCTGGGAGAAAAGCTTCAAGTACAGCACAGAGCAGCCATGAGACAAATCCAGAAGGCAATGAATTTAACCAGCAGCATTTCTTTTGCTGCTACTTTGTGCATTGCAAAGACAGGGAGATTGCTAACAAGAGCAGGGAATCACACACATCATCAAGCTGAGGCAGATAAGTGGTTTGTTGTGACTCAAGAAGCTGAGGAAAGGTTTAGACTGAGAGCAAACCTAGAGGAAAGAACTGCCAGGAAGCAGGCAACTGGCAGGAGGCAGCCTATTTATAAGCTATTCTATTCTGTATCAGAATGTATATATGCTAACTTTCTCTTTTTTTGTTGTTGTTGTTTGGTTGCTTTTTTTAAGCCACCTCTTCCAGTTTGCATTAACTGGAAACTTAGCTTTGAATTTCAGAACTCTGTAGTTATTTGGGATGTTCTCCTGGCTCTGGCCAGCTTGAGGATCACAAAACTAGACAGGGCTTTGAGCAACCTGCTCTAGTTGAAGATGTCTCTGCTCACTGCAGGGGGGGTGGAGTAGATGGTCTTTAAAGGTCCCTTCCCACCCAAACTATTCTATGATTCTAACCATAACGGCATTGTGGTCTCTTAAGAGCAGAACAGACACAGCTATGTCTTGTCTAGGCACTGCTCATCTCCAGCGCTTCAGAGGAAGATGAGCCTCCAACAGTCCTGCAACATGAACCTCCTGCACCACAGAGGAGCATCAATAGCTGCAAAGCATCAGCTGGGTATAACCACAACACCAACAGGGACCCCTTCTCCCTTCAGAACACACTGGATATTCCAAGACTCAACACCTCCGCATGGATTTTCAAAGTGAGAGTTTTTCTTTTCATTAACCAAGCTTCTAAAAGAAGCTGTTTAAAGGAGGAACTCATGCAATTCACTCTCCTGCCATCTCCTTATCTGTCAGGCTGTGTATCCTGAACTGCTCCTCCGATGGGCAGAAATCAATGTACAGCCATTTCATGTTGTACTGACTTTTGTCTGAAGGTGTTTTGCTTCCTCCTACTTTTTTAATACAGAATCTCTTAATGCCACTTTTTCTTAGACAAAGAACACAAGCAAATCTTCCCTTCAAACAAAGATGAATAGGGCAGTAAGACAACTAGTACCCCTTCTCTAACCTTTTTCTTGAAAAGAGCTGAATTTTTTTAATTAAAGCTTTACAGATACTTCTGGAAATTTGGCATGGAAAGTTTTAAGCAAAAATCACTGAAGTTTAGAGATAATTAACTGATGATTTGATAATATGGTCTAGCACATTACAAGAAAATCTGAGCCACCAGAAGTAACGTCAGCTCTAATATAACATTATTTTGAAATAAGACAGCAGCAATTGAACTGATGTCTGATGAGTGCTTTGAAAAGCAAACACTAGAAAAAAATACATGTGTGCTTATACGCAGTATTTAACTGAATTAAGAAATTCAGAAGTTATTATTCACTTGTTTGTTCTCAAAACACACAAATTACAATTCAAAGCAAAAGTGTTCCTTGTTATTTTGAAATTTTAATAAATACAAGATGATTGTAATAACCGTTGTAACCAGATGGACTGTAACAGCTTTTTATGTAATTTTGTATTTTTCAGAAAACTATTTTTTCTGGAAATATCTCTGCAATAATCAACTTCTGAATTTCCACTTCTTGCCATTCTTCTGGCTGTTTGTAGATAAAACTCTTCCCAGTTTCCTAGAATGTTTCACGACTCAGCAACATAAAGACAGGAGAACTTCTGACACTACTTTTGGAATAGCAGTTAAGCAAAAAAAAAACAACAAAAAAACCACACACACAAACCCAAAACAAACCCAAAACAAACAAACAGAACCCACACAGAGATAGAGGAAAAAAAGGTGCTCAGCAACTTAGACAACATTTTTAGAGGGAGAGAACTCAGAATCTTCCACCAATGGACATTACCTTTACAACTTCCCTCGCTGTTTCAGGTTGAGTTTCTCCTAAAAACTTGTATAATTCACGCCGTTCTATTTTACGCAAAATTTCTCGTGCCTCCTTCAGGTCTGGACAACTTGAGTGCAGAATTTCCAAGTAGATATTATCTGCCAAAGTTGCATCCATTTTTGTTAAGTATGTCAAAATCCAGCATCACAACAAAACACATGTACAGGGACGAAGGTTAAAGCAACAGGAAAAACTGCTGGTTCAGGAAAGACACGCTCAGAGAATGACTGAACATACTAAGTCTGGCAACTGAGAAGTCACAACATCATCTTCATTATCATCAGATTCATAACGGTTGCTAATAGAAAAACTAGCCCAATTCTCACTCTTGCAACAAGTTTTATTATTCCAGTGGAAGTTGCTTCCTCTTGTTCAGCAGAATATCCTAAACGCCAGCACTGATCGGTTCGGGGACAAGGGTACTCCATCCTGTACTTTATTCTAAGTACTTCCATTAAACCTTCAGAATTTCTCAGACTTTGGATGCCAGCAAAGTCCTCCCTCCTGTCTCCACATGACAGTGAAGTACACAGGGTGTTTCCCACCATCAACAGGAGCAGCGAGACACAGGTTTCTTTTGGTGTGGCTTTGGAGCAGAAAGTTTCTTTTCGGCTGTCCTAAAGAAACTGCTGCTGCCAGGATGCTGCTCGCCTGTCACAACCAACGCAGCTGCACTCTGTCTATTCGCATTCCCCAGGTCCCCTGGGACCACAATTGGCATAAGAAGCTCCCAACACACTCCAGAAGCAAACTATAAGCCACGCACCAAAACACCTTGAACTGAGGGGGTTTTTTTATGGACAAAGTAGATCAAAGTCAGGAACCTCTTCACAAGGAACAACAGACTAGGTCTCTTCAGATTGAGAGCAGAGATAATGTAAGGGAAAAAGAAACCCATGAACACATCCATTGTGCAAAAGCAGTAGCGACAAGGAACGGTTTGTTGTCTCATCCTTTACTAGGATTTGCTGTCAAATCAGGAGCCAACAAATTAAAAACTAACAGTGGTTCTTCACCCTTCATGGAAGAAAGTTAGGGAACTTTCTGCTGCAGAACCTCACAGAGGTTTATCATTTGCAAAGATCCAAGAAGCAACTGGACAGTTTCACAGAAGCGTCACTCATCATGGACTACTGAAAACAAGCCTATTGCCCTCTCGGAAGCCCCCATGGATGCAACCACCAGATGCAGGGAAGACAGTGCCCTGGTTTAGGAGGAAGAGAACATACTTGTCCTTTGTGGTCCACTGTTACATCTGATGTTGGCATATTCCTCGCATCACTCTCCTTGTTGAACAGCACAGCGCCGGCGAGTAGCTCCTTACTGTGGCAGACGGCAAGAGGCAGGGAGCAGTCCTGGTACTCTTGCCCTGAGCTGCACTCCCCACCAGGTGCTGCAGGTCAGCAGGTGGTCACAACAGGACCCTGGTGCTGACTTGCCAGCACAGCTGGTCTTACAGACCAGACAGCCACCAGGGAAGAGACCCTAGCCCACAAAGAACTTAATCTCAGTTCTTTTTGCCTTTCTGCCCAGCCTTCCACAGACCAACCCAGCAATTCATGTTCTCCAATCACTATTGCCACTCAGAGCCAGCCACTCCTCCCTGGGGCACAGACAGCATCAGAGGGTCCAGGCAGCTCCTCACCTCAGCGCTCCATGCAGCCCCCCTTCAATTGCTTGAAGCAGCAGGTCAGGCTGAATGTTGCTGTGGCAAATGAAGGATTGCCAGCAGGCAGCCTTTTGCACGACATCGGTTAAGGCACACAGGATGCTCTGCAACAGTGCTCTCAGCCTGTTACCTTGTCCATACACCAAAGACAGAAGTTCTTGAGTCTCTCTGTTGGCCAGTCAAGGCTCGCTGATGGAAACTCAGGAAAGTTGTCATGCCACTCAGGAGAGATGCCTTGGGAGTCCTCATGAGCTCTAGTTCACAGGTACTGCAAGAGCTGCTAGTAGTTGGGAGCGCACTTCAGCAGGGTCTGCAGCATCCTCTACCCTGCAGTCACCCAACCACAAGCCCCTCAATGCAGCAGGACCTGCCCTGCCCCACACTGCCCTCCACCCCCCCACACTGCACCAAGCCCTCAACACCAACCAGAGGAACACTGGTGTGCTGCACAGCAAAGACCAGGAGGAGCAGACAAAACCAAGATGCCATGGTGGCGTGAAGACGTGGAACTACACAACACCAGAACTCAAGCCAGTTTCCATGAATTCAGTAATTTCTCTGTGTTTCCTCTTCAGAGCACTGAGCCAGACCTCGAGAAGTGGATGCCAGCAGTCAGACTATATTTCCTTGAAAACATCACAAGTCTCAGCTCTTGTTTGCTTCACTCTGTAATCACACTGGAGTTCCCCTGCATGTCTTCAAGCAGGTTGGTTCTCATCAGGTGAGTACACAGAGTAGCATTCTCATAAGCTCTTATCCGAGCAACTAGAAACTTGCATCAGTAAACTAAGTTTTCATATATTCTGTTTTCTTCTGTTATATTTGCAAGCAGGGTAGCAACATCTCAAGCAAATCAAATCACACCACATCAGAACCCTTTGAAACCTGCCTTGGGATTAGTTTCACATTACAGCACACATACAGTACTTCTCTACCTGACGTAGCTACACCTTGGACCTGACTTACATCCATACAGGCAAGACCTTGTGACACCATTGCTTGCAATAATCCGAATTAGAATGTGTGCAGAACATAAGAAGTCGGTTCTTCTCTCCCCTCTCCTCTCTCATAAAAGTAATTTAAACTAGGTGGTCTTGCTCTCCCAGCAAGACATGAGAGCACAGAGATTGGATGGTCCAGGTCTGCCCCACCATCTGTACACAAAAGCAGTACCGCTTGGGCAGTGGGGCAAGGACTCAGCTGTAAAACCAGCATTTTAACAGGTATTCGTGTTCTTTTGCTTTAAAAAAAAAAAAAAAAAAAACCAAAACCACAAAAAAAACCCAGATCTGAGAGCGCATACCAGTTAGCTTAGTGTAGGCTTCCATGTCCTCTATTGCTGTAGAAATCTGGTACAGTTTTCCTCCAGAGCCTTCTATTTTTAAAAATTTGTCTGCTTTTTGTAATGCTTCTGTAATCCTAGTTTGAGACAAAATTCAGACTTAAAGAAAGCATCATTTTGAAACACCTTGTCACTCAAGAGCCAAAAAAGAAATGCATTAATATGTTATAAATAGAGGACAACAGATGGAACTGCATCAGAAGCACACAGAAGTCCCTGATTGCACTGCAATATGCCCTGTCTCCACACTGTCATTGCACACATCAACAGTCTTTGCATTTACTGAAACCAGGTTCAAATCAGACCTTAACCTTCTTTCAATGAATGAGCAAGTACACTTTGTTCTGCTTCAGACTATGAGCTTAACATCGCTTAGATTGCAGAGCCCTGCAAGACAGTGACATGGTCACTTAGATGCAATGAGCCTGCCTCACAGATGACCATATCCTTGTAGAGAGTCATTGCTCCAGGAGTTAAATGAGAGAACACAAAGCATTCTGAAGGTAAAGCATCATGAACATGTGTTAATTTCAGGTGGGAAAACCTGATGATCAAGTTCTTCCCAAGTTTGGGGATACTAGTATTTTTGCTTTTGAAGAAAAGTTTTACTTTTACTTTTTTTTTTCCTGGAGTAATGCTGTAAGGAAATTTCTGTAGACACCAACAAGAGAGATACAAATGCAGGCAGCCAGCTCAGCTGGTCCTGAACAATTCCTGCTGTGGCATCCAAAAACACAAAGCCAGGCCTCAGCGGAGCTTTAGTATGTTTGCTCTTTACTCTGTTAGTAACTTTGCTCTACTAACCAGTCAGTTTGAGTTTAGTGGTCTCTAAGTTGTAGATAAAGATTTGACTTTCAGCTGTCGGCAGTTAAAACAGCACAAGCACACCCTGGTCCTACACTTCTTCAGGGTTCTAGTAAGTTTCTGCTAATTGAATGTCATGTGGAAGGATGTTGTTGTCCTCCTCTTGTTTTTGGTTTGTGGTGTTTGGGTTTTTCTTTGTAATCACAGCCTCCGTGATACTCTAGGCACTAAGCCTTGCCACAAGAATCGGGTTATATAGCCCAGCAGCTTTTATTGTATATCACACCTTTCACACATTATCTGAATATTCCAAATGGATAATCAGCTTCAAGAATTTAAAAAGAAATGGTATGCAAGAAAAGGAAAGTATAATACTTGCATTATTTCAATGATGTTGCCAATCTTATGCTGGTATGCTCGCCGGTGCAGGCAATTCCGTGTGTGGAACATATCGTACAAATTTCCAACTTCCTGAATCAAAAAAAATCCAATCATCTTTTACTTTTGACCTTGTTGTAGTTTTCCAATTGAGACAATCAAGGAATCAAATGAGCTGTCTCCTTCCATTTGCAGCATAGAGCAGAATGGTTATCTTTCACAATTTGCACATTTTGAAACAGCCCCAGGCTGCTGTGGGAGAGTAGAGGCCTGACGGCGACCCTGGGCAGAGAAGAGGACCTCTTGCAGCCCCTTGCCAAAGCCACGCGCATCTATTGCTCAGAAGACCTAGCACAGGCTTACGCATGACAGGTGGCTTTGCAGACTCTGCCCTGGCAGGACCCGCTACAAGTCCCTTCAAACAGAGACTTGCTCTCTTTCTCCCTTCTTAAACCAGTTGCTTTTGAGAACTCTCGGAGCAGCAACTACTTCCTCCTCTCTTGGGCTAAAAAAAGCATCCTGCAGGCAATGGCAGCATCGCCTGCAATACAGAGCAGAGCTGCACCACGCTGCCTGAGGTGGGCTTTGCCATGCCCCACGTGTTCTCCATGTGCTGCTACTCCTCACGCACATTTTGCTGCTGAGCGTCCCCTCGGTTCACCCACACAGCTTACCTTGTCACGCGTACAGATATGCTTCTGGTTTTTTACTTCACAGACCCGAGTGAATTTAAGTAATCGCTTATAATCAAAATTATTCTGGATTCCTAGGTGATGGCAATCCCTAGAAATATTCCACACAGAGTGTTTAACAGTGAGATCGTACTTGTACAAACAGTAGCATTGTTGCAGTAGGAATTCATAATAAAAATAAAAACTGTTAAGATTTGTACCTTGCAAAATAATCCCATTTGTCAACGTCAATGCCATTTTTTTTGTTAGCTACTATCTCATACAGGAAACTTTTCTCCTTTTCTCGACCGCGGTAAGGCCACTAACAACAGGGGAGCAGAGAAGGAAAAAAAAAATAAAAATCAGAAACAGTAAGAAAGTGTGCAAACATTGCCAACACAATTTTTTAAAACAGTGGCAATACACTTTGACTTTGCCTGTGATAAACATCCAACTCTGAGTTAGCAAAGAACACAAAGGCAATAAAAGGGCTTTCAGAAGCTGTTGGGCGTTAGAAATCCAGAACCAGGGCTTAAGGAGCTGACTTCCTGGAATGTCAGGAAGAATAAAAGCCATGTACACAACTATTTCATTTCCCATTCTACTAAACTGAAATGCCAAAAAAAAAAAAAAAAAGCATAGTAACAAAGAAGGGAAAAGATTCAAATAATTTAATCCTCAGGGAATCAGTTAAACCCACAAACACGTCACTGTCTTGCAGCCTTCTGCAATCAACTATACAACTGTATAGAACAGAGTTTTAAAACAATTTGTTAAATGTTTTAAACAAAAATTGTTTAAACAACCTGCTACTTAAACTCCTAAACCACAAGGGATAATTCAGCCATGAGGAAGTAGGAAATCAATGCCAAAATATGAAGACACAAGTTGCACATGAATGTTAATTTCTTGAAAATTTAATGATTCTTCAGCTAAACAAGAAGTGCCAGATAAACGGCTTTCGCATTACCTGCATTACACAAATATTAAAATTTATATGAATAAGAATGGAAATATGCAAACACCGGGAAGAGAGCACATCACAGATAAAAACATCCTGTGCTGATCACAAAGAGCTCTGCTACTGGGACAACGTTGAGGACACCGTTTATGGCCAATGCATTAACAGCCCCTCGTTCATGTCAGGACCAGGCAGCACCACGGCACAGATGCCTTGGAGCCCATACTCTGCTGAGACACCACAGGACAAACGACTGCCAGTGGAAGGTCCTGCAGCCTAACACCAGGAGGGTGACAAGAAGGTTGCCACGTATCATCTGTGACACTCCTTTTCCTGTTATCCTGCTGGGAAACAGGCACAGAATCCACACAAGGAAGAACAGATGTTGGGTATAACCCAGCATAAGACCAATGGAAGCGGCAGCCAGCCAATTCCACAAGATTTGTGTGCAAATGATTGGAAGTGGGTAAAAATCAGCTTGCAGATGGGTAAATGAATAGCCCCTTCCTACACGATCTCAGACTGAACTTTATTATGCTAAGTGTCCTACATTTGTCATCAGAGTGCTGGAGTGCACATGGTAGAACCACACACTACTACAGCAGAAAATAATGGGAAGTGCTAATACTTGTGGATCCTTTGTTTGGGACAACATGCAAATTCTGATTAGAACCAGATTGTCATGACAGACCTGCTACTGATGGGTTCTTAATTCTGCTAGCAACTGAATGGGTGTCCCTGAAGAGATGACAAGAACTGTAAAGTGTAAAGTAAGGAGAAAGGACTTAATTCTTTCAGAGTTGCAAGGAGTAATAATCACGATGTCTTCTTCCTTGCCTCTTGAGGCAACACATTTCTTCAAGTCTTATCCCTGCCTCTGTGTTTGTTACTGCAATAAATCCAAACATTTTGCTGCTGTCATCAAAGCTGATGTGTTTCTGTCACTTGGGCCCCACTTTGCATTGCTCACTACCTCATCTCTGCCAGTTCTCAGTTTTGCTATCCATTGTCAGCTCGTTACCCTAAACTATCACTATGTATCCTTCACAGGGCCACCTGGAAACAGCACCACCAATTACCACCGCCTTCTGGATACAGTAAATAGGCTGTTATCCTAACCCACTCATTTAAGGTTTCCATTAGAAATTCGTCTACCGACCTAGTTACAGTGAGTTAGGTTCACTAAATAAAAATAACATTCTGAAGCTTTCCTCTAATCTAAAGACTCTGAGGTAAGAACTTCTCAGGAAGATGTAAGCACATAATGTAGTGAAGCGACCACCTCCTGCCAGCACTGTAAGAAATAAACACTACACTTCTCCAGCATCTCTTGTGTCAGGATTCTCGCAATTTCATGGAGGTAAAAATACATAATAAAACATAGCAGAAGCAAAAATTATCTACTCTTTCAGTAAAATTAAAGACATTTATTGGGACAACCACAGGAGCAGTACACTGACTCACCGATTTCCCACAAGCGGTTTCATCTATAGGCCCTCCTATTTGTTCCTTGATGAAGTTCATATCTTCTTCCAGGACAAGACCATATGATTTCATGACTTCTTCTAGTTTATTGGAAGTGATCAGGTGCTCAAACATTTTAACAGAAGCAGTTTCATGCTGTGGAAAAAACCACCTAAACGTTACATTACACAGTTTAAACATCTTTCCTGCAGTATCACAGCTTTCTCTTAGCCTGGCAGCAGCACTGCCTCTCTCCTGGGCACGGTGGTCTCAAAGTGCAGCACTTTGAGTGATTTTCTATCTAACCAAACAGGGAATCAGCCTGTCTACAGAGTCCAGGAACACACTCTTCAGCAGAGAGCTGTTAATTTTGAATTTTAACAAACACCAGTAAGACAGTTACAATGCTAAATGACAAAATAACCAGTTCTGTGGTGCAGATTAACGACTTTACTCAGCTGATTTTGCTTAGCAACTATAAGCAGAGAGAGGCCTGAAAGGACTGCATTACAATTCATTCAGCAAACAAGCTCTGAAATGCTGTTCAAAGTTTCTGAAAGTTTGAATTCTAAACGCTGTATTAAATATTCTGGCTTTAAACCATAAAGGAAGCTCCAAGTTGGTATTTTACGTCTGTAAAATATACTCTGAAGAAAGGCCAATGCTGGCTTAAAATGATCAGCGCAGTCTCAACAAATTCTGCCTCTTCAGAGATGCACTACAGGCACTGACAAGATGAGACAGTCCATTTCTCCTCACCTGGCATGACATCTGCAGGAAGAGGACACGCATACACAAATGGATCTCATGAAAGTACACAGGAGTTCAAGAGCATTTGCACTTTCAGGGAAGAGATGCTGGTGACAAACATCTGCCCTCACTTACTTCTCCCCACACCTCTTTTTGCTTTAGCAAAGTACGGCTGTATCTACTCACGGTCACCCTGAGGGCGCTGACACTCCCCAGACAAACAGTTAAAGAGAACGAAAAGATTAGAAGACAACATTCTGGTTATGCCCTCAAAATGACGCAATAAGAAAAGGCTAGATGATCATGTTCTCACAAGCAATGGCAGTCTTTAAAGATTAATTATTCTCCCTTTAAAAATGTCAGTTTTCTATTTTTACTTTAATAGTGAAAGCCTACCTTCCATTTCAAATCTGGACGAGTGAGTGGAATAAATCTTCCATCAAACATGTGTGAAAATGGCCCATGACCTTAAAAATAAAGATTACACAGGTTTAATCTGAGACATGCTTGTCAGTAGAAGTATTTTGAGCAAGCTAAGGATCTAGTTTGATCTCTTGTATTTGACTTGATCTTGACATCACCTACAAGGAAGATTCAGCTATAGCAAGTACACTTTCAGTACTACTGCACTTAATGCCAGTTCCATTACCTACACTGCAGGCAAGTACTGCAGTAACACTGAGTACAGTAATTACCCCAGCTCTGAAGAAAATAAGTAGTTTTAAAATAATCATAACAATTCTTGAAAGGGCCACTAATTTTCACTCTGAAATGTTTTAAGATGCCTGAGGACATCACAGAAGGAAGCAGACACTTCAGCCACTGAGGGCAGAACTCTAAACACCATATGGAAACAAGACCAAAAAAAACCCAGCTAAAAGCGGCTACAAATTCACCTAGTGGACTTGCCTCCACAGATGTACTCTGAACCAAAAAGGAACAGAATAAATCCTGTCTCAGAATGTGGCCACACAATGAGCGACCCAAAACTGCTCTCACATTCTGATCTTGCAGTCAGCTTTTCATCCAGGTTAGCTTTCAAAGAGCAAGAAGCCATCTGAAGTGTTACCTACCCAAATCATGACAAAGCCCAGCAATTTCTACACAGAGGATATCTCGCTGGGTTATATCCAGTTCAGGTTGTCTCTCCTTCAGTGCACGAACTAGACATCCTGCTAGATAGCCTACCCTGTTGGCAGGGGAAAAAAAGAGAGAGAATATAGTAGTGTTTTAGGCTGAAAAGAAAAAGAGTAGCTTGGCTATTTTATGTCGCTCCATTAAGTCACAGCCCTTGTCTGAGAGGCAGCACACAACAAATACTCAAACCCTAACTTGCAAGAGAATCACAGAAACAAACCATTTCCCGTAGTAGAGTTTTAGTCATCAGTAACACATTTGAAAGCAAAAAATACAGCAACTTGCAGTATTTCATAAAGCACAGCCACAGAGTACCTGTGTAAGGGAACAGCAGTGCATCACTGACAGTGTGCGTCCTGAAGCACACACCATCCTTTGACTACAGTCAGTGTGACTGCAAATGTCCACAACAGTCACCAAAGCATTCTGTTCTTCTTTCAAGGTGCTAGTTTAATAATAGCTTATGACAATTATTTCTCTTCCTTTCATTCATTTTAGATTTGACATTTAATTTCACTGAATGGGACCCTCTATTCTCACAATGTGAAAACAGCAGGAACAAACATAGGGCACAATCCTATAAACTGTTTACAAGCTCTAAACCAACTTCTTTGTCTACTTGCCTCAATAGTCACAACAACCCTGGCAATGCTACAGGCTCGGGGAAGAGTGGCTGGAAAGCTGCCCAGCAGAAAAGGACCTGGGGGTGTTGGTGGACAGCCGGCT